>JAUYWH010000002.1:3064912-3101242 GCA_034779795.1 Ctenopoma multispine
TAGTTTATGTGCAGCATGTTTGCTAATGTTAACAAGTTAGCCTTATACCTGGTAGCCTATTTGGCTAAGTTAAAACTGCATAAATAACCACTAACTTTGAGATAAAAAAAACAGTCACACACTATCATAGTCACCACAGTCTTGTTAACTTTCCTCTTCTTCTTCCTTTTTTCGCTTCCAGAAGGATAGTTTCTTGTTTCTTCTTGTCGCAGAGCAGATTCTGTCTGTGCGCATGTCTGTTTACTTAAGATCCTGTCAGCGGCACCTTCTGAGAGAGGGAGGGGGAGGGGGCCCCGTAAAGGGGGTTTGTGACACGTCCAACAGTTCTATCAATGACAACTTTTCACAGTCTCACTACCGTTGTTCTGATGCGGTTCAATTTTGTTGGTCCTGGGGCAATTGCCTGGGGCCCCCGGACCAAGGGGGCCCCAGGCAATTGCCTGCCTTGCCTGTCCGCAAGCGGCGCCTCTGTGTGCCCTGCTTTAGTTGGCTGTGTAGGCTGTGGCGTTTGGTTTTGGAGTGCATTAGGTTCTCTCTCCCCTCACTGCTTATCTCACCTCCCTGACGCCCTGAAATTCCCACAGCACCAGATACTTTTCATCAGATTTCTTATTGTTGATGCATCAGCTCATAGGGCGCCTCGGAATGTGATTAATCAGTGGTAATGTTTTACATGCTATTTTTCCTGTGGTTAATTAGAATTAGAGCATTATTTTGACAGGTGGTTAAATGTCTATGTTATTTAAAAACAAATTCCGGTACACTGTAATCACAACATCTTTCTTTCTTATGAAAGGAGAAGGTGTTGGGCTCTATTTAAATATGACAGTTTGCAGTGTAGCAAATTGCAAATAGTTTTAGGGGGGGTTTTAGGGCTTCCTACTTCCTGGCATGTTTCTTCATCTTCGAGAAATTAACGATTTAAACTCCGTCAGTTAAATTAGTTACTGTTGTTAAATTAGCCAAGCCTTACGTTCTCTCACAATACAGTTGTTCTTGCCCTGATACCGATGCTTCCTTAACTCCCTCATGCTCTCCCTATTTCCTACTCTTTTCTGTAATCCCCCTTGCCTCTCTCCATCCTTCTCTCCTCCTTTTAGCTCATCACTGTGCTTTCATTTTCCGCTACGCTACCGTCACTGTTCTCCGTTCATGTACCTGCTCAACATGTCATCAGTCTCATTCACATTATCACCGCCCCCCTTATCTGCAGGACACCACGCTGACAATATATACTAATAATGACTCAAAAACAATATGCTCACCTTTATACTTTTTTCCCCACTGTCCTACACTCACACAGACACACATCGTTTACCATTTTTATCCACCTATCTTTATTTTCATATATACAACTTTTGTAGCACATACTCTTAGAGCTAGAACAAATTACAGTCTTCTACACACAAAATGTTTGCTCATTTTGTGTTGTGTTTGTTGTTGTGTTTTTATTCTACTGTTATTTTTTTTTCTTTTTTTGGCAGTGATGCACCTTTCATTTCTGGGCCCATTTGTTGGAGCGTTCTTCTATAAATAACGGACAAAATGTGGAGTACCTGACCTGTTGCTGGTATTTCCAGTGCAGCTGCAGCACATTAGTATCTAGTAGGATATACTATGTCCTGATCTGAGGGAGGTGGTAGTGTGAGGGACTGGCACAATATATACTGACTAATCTCCAGTAAGCCAGATGATTTCTGATAACATCCTTAAGATGTGAAAGAAACTGTATATTTCTGAGAATTTTCAAATTCACAATGGAAAAATATATACGTATATTCCTAGTAATAGTTTGGTCAATACTGCTCATGTCTTTTTTGTCTTTGGATAAAGGAGGAAGGACTTACCTTTCTTCTTATTAGTTCTGATGTACTTTGGGAAAGAAATAAAAACATCTCTTTTGCTAAAGGTTAAATATATAAACATAATAATCCATGTAGAACTTCACAAAATTGACTAATTTGTCTAAAATACCTGCTTGTAATTTCCGTCTTTGAACCACTGTGAAATGCCGGTGAAACTTGTCTTTCCGTCATTTCCATGACAACTTTCTACATTAAAGAGGAATTCTTCTTTTATTTTGATGTCAACTGTTCCTTTACGAGCAATTTACAGTAGATGTAGCAGGGACCTGCCAGTAGGTGCTTCACTAACTCAGAATACAGGATTCTGTGCCATACGTAACATTCATAGAATGAAACTGTACACCGACTACACAGTTGTCAACAATATATGGCTGAACTTTCCATCACATCTTACTCTCACTGTTACTAAATCTAAACCATTTTGTTAAAATAGCAGCAGAGTTAAATCATCATGCTTCATAAAAATGATAGCATTTGTTTTACACAATGGACTCACATCACCAGTGTTCTCTACACAATTTTGGTGTCTACACCAAAACAGAAAAATACCTGGCATGCAGTCAGTTGTGTCTTGGCAGAATAACCATACTACACAATGCTGCCCAATCAAGACTTCTAGCATCAAACTGCTGAACTTATTTGCCTTATAAAACCTTGTATTATCTTGCTGAGTGGTCATTTGCCAATTTTCACTTTGGTTTTGCAGTATAGATGAATTTTAGAAAGGAAAAAAAGAAGTGTGCTCGATCATCTCTGTAGTATTAGTGGTGTATAGTATTAACTAAAACTGGTCGGTTTCCTAATTAAGGACAAATATCATCCAAGTAACCTGCCCGCTGCTACACCCCCTACCTCTTCTTTTTCCATCTCATCTTCAATAGTCAGACCCATTCTCTCCTTTATACTACCATTGCACAGTTGTTTTTCATCATTTCCTGTTTATCCTTCTCTTATCATAGCTTCCTTCATCTGCCTCCTTCCTCTAATTCACCTCTCCTCCATCTTCTCTCCCTCCTTCCTTCAGTATTTCTTATCTTTCTCTCATCTCCCCCTCTGTGTCTTTGAGCCACTTACCAGTCCTCTTGTACAGTTGAGTCGTTGAAATATAAATCAGGCTTCATTACCCACCTGCCTCTCTCACTCAATTACCGCTATTTTTGAGAAATAAAAACAACCCCTCCTCTCATTCTTCCTCCATCATTTTCCTTCATCCACCTTTTAAGCCTCTCAATCCATCAACCTTGTTTGTCTGCTTCGCCATTATATCCCCACATTGTTGTTCTCTTGAACTGAGGAAGGCCACGTGAAGCTGGAGTTTCCCCCCTCCACCACTGGCACTTCATCTGTCTGTCTCTCTATTGCTCACGCTCATTATCTCCTCGGCAACAGTCCCCATGGTGATAGCGTAGCTATCCAGGACATCCTTGAGAAGAGGTGATACCTCTTCAGAGAGGGAGACCGAGATAGAAAGGAGCAGGGAAATGGGATGAGTGAGGAGAGAAGAGGAGATGGAGAGTGAGGCAAAAGCGACTGAGAATACTTTTCAGAGCAGGTGAATAACAGATAAAAAGGGAAGAGCAGGACAAAAAGAGGAGAAGGACAAGGAAGTAAGGGACACAGATCATGACTTAAAAAAAGACTAATACAAAAAAAGAAGCTCAGTTTTCACACACACACACACCACACACACTCTCTCTCTCTCTCTCTCTAAAACTGAAGCTTAGTTGAAAGCAACTATTTATCTAACTTAGTAGTTGAATAAAAGTATAACTCAGTTAAGTACATGTTGTTTAGGTATCAAACATTTTATGCCCAAGAGGTGTTCGGGTACCAGACAACATGTAGATAATTTGAGTTTTGTGAGTATTCTGTAAAAAGGAGGAAACTACACTTGCCTTCTGTGTAGACATACATTATTAGACTTCATTAATTTTAGCTATGTATACCTAATCTCCCAACTGGGTATGAATAAGAATGGAGATGAATGAGTCATTGGATGTCATACATTTTTTATGCTTTAGCAACATCAAAACGTAACTATATCTTTAAGTATGATGGAAAAGCTATGTTGTATCGAGAGAACATATTAATGAGTTGAAAGTAAATGTATGTCACATGATTTGAGCTCTGACAGCCACTCGGAGCTTTAATGTCCATTGTCCAAATGTTCAAACATGCACAGTTCCAGTGTTCTGTTTCAAACAACAGATAAATCAATATGGTTGTTTACATCACATTTACATATATTGATTGAGCAGACACTTTTGGTCAAGATCAAGAGCAAAAGTGCCTCAATGCTCTGTTCAACGTTCTACCTGCCATAGGTGTCACAGGGCGTGCAGGTTCATGAAGTCACATATGTGTCTGTGGTGTATAACATAATAGGATTAAGAGATAAACAAAGAACGCTTTAGGTGAGAAGGTATTCTCAGAAGAAGTAGGTCTGCAAGTGATTTCTTTGACACACAGTGCTACACAAGACTGCTGAGATTTACAGTAGGAGGTAAATGCATTACCTTCTCTTCAAGGCATGCATGCTGGAATGCAGGCTCTCTATGTCCCAACAATGTCTGCACATTAAGATTGTCAACTGGTTGAAATAGAAACGCAAAACACATCAGTCATATCCAATAATTCTGAAGAAAAGTGTAATAAATGCCTCCAAAAAGCTTTCCAAATGCCTGTTAGCATGTGTTACGCTACAGTGGCCATACAAGCAAAAAATATCAAACTAAAATATTATACGAATATGTAGACATAAAAGCAGTGTTGAAATCCAGAGGGCGATATTAATTTTCTTTAATCTCGATATTTTCAGCACCTTTTCAAACTAAACATTGAAACTGGAAAACAAAAATGATCAATTATCAGAAATTGTATAGCCTACCATAAAATGCCTACAATACACTGCAACACGTCATCAGCCAAGACAAAATGTAACATTTACAGTTCTGTCAGCAACTATAATAACAGTTATCACAGTGACATTTTTACTTTATCATTTGCTACTTCCTGGAGGAGAAGGAGGGGTTGACTTCTTTTAGCGGGCGAGAAGTAGAAGGAGGAGGGGAGGTAGGTAGAGAAGGGATTTCACGGATGGAGATGAGACATTGATGAGGAAGAAGAAGAGACAAGAAGAGGAGGGAACTGGATAAATAAATAAAAACAGTTATTCAAGACATGAGGAAGTGGGAGGACACACACACACACACCATCTGAGCCCTCCTGTACTGAGCTCCTGTTCTCCCAAGAGTTAGAGAGACAGAGGGTGTGTGAGTGTGTGTGTGTGTTGTTTTGGCCCAAATCCCAGGTATAGTGGGAGGGATTTGTGTACTTCTCTTCCTCTTAGTGTCAAAATGCCATCTCTCTCTTTGTTTGGAAGCATGATCTACATGTGTGAGCTTCTGGCGTCTTTATTTTTTAGAGACAGTATCTCTGTGGTTTTAAGTGCGTGGTCTGAATTAGTACTATCAGTGGCTACACGGTTCTTAGCGTGTCTTCTCATGTTATTGAGTGGGTTCTAAATTAAGTCGGCAGGTGAAATGCTTTTGTTTAGTTGGCTTAAGGTCTGGTGATTGACCCAGCCAGTCTAAAAACCTCCTTTATTCCCAGTTATGAAGTCCTATATTGACTCGGCAGAGTGTTTTGGATCACTGTCTTCCTGCACGATGAAGGTCCTCCCAATTATTTTTAATGCATTTCTTTGGAAATTTGCAAACAAATGTTTCTGTAAAACTCTGAAATCATCCTCATCCCACCACTGTGGGTTTATTAGACTTTTTCAGATGCAGGCTAGCACCAGTGTCACAACGCACCATTTGGAGGCTATACAGTTAGTGGATTGTAATACGTGCTGCTCACTACACCAGTGGTTTCTTTCATTTTCAAGACCTTCCAATTATTTCAGTGGCTATGATAAGTCTTTGTGGAATGCCACTGATTGTTTCCCATAGAGGTTGAACCTTACAAGAAAGAAGTCCAGTTGACATGACTCTTGCTTGCAAACCTGAATGTGCGACTGTTACATTGGTGGGAAAATCAACTGACTCAAAACATTAAAGACTCACACACAGTCTTGTCTATGATGTATGATGTGGTATGACCGCGAGTTGCTAAATGTTTTGTCCAACAGCTAAAGGGCTAGAGTCAGATTCATAAAGCTTCAGTAGTTTAGGAGTGTGAAGAGTACGCACAGAGATTTATGCATCTCATTCATGCTCACTCTTGCTGTTCCTAAATTAACTTGACACTTCTGAGTCTACTACATCTTCTTTTCTGCTTCCTCTTCTTAATCTCCTATTTTTGCTGTACTCGCTCGCTCCCACTATTGTGGACCTGGGGGAAAAAGGGAAATGAATGAGAGGACAACTGAAGACAAAAAAGAAAGAGGACGAGACATCTGGTAAATCATTTAGCAGACAAGAACAGGTGGCTCTCCCATCCCCCCACGTCATCCATACTTTTACAGGGTAAAATATTTATTGGGCTGCCACAAAACGAGGCACTCATAATTTGGTTTCCGTGCATGGTGGCACTCAGGCTCATTACAAGTAAATATTATGCGCCATATGCTTTCATTTTTACTGACTAATGTCCTACAAACTAATGTGCTATTACCAAGGGAGGACAGGAGATGAGTGGGGAGGGTTGGCTTTGTCAAGACAAAAGAAAGAGAACAAAAGGAAGGAGACAGCAGAGATTAAGATAGCAGCACTGGCAACCTCTCCTTACGCATAACAGGTCTGATTCCAGAATATGTATCTTTGTCAGGAGTGTCAGGATCTGATTGATCTGCAGGCCAATGTGATTGTGCCCCATGATTATGAGTCCATAACCATAGTTCAGAAAAATGAAAAAATTGACCACTGAGTCATCGATCAAAGTGTGAATATCTGTTAAACTGCCCGGGAAGGAAATGCCAAGACTACGCTGTAGTTGAAGGTAAGTGGTTCAGTAACCCACCCGCTCCCTCTATAAAGTGATCAGCATTCCAGGTGATGATGTGGACGGACTCCTCCTTTAAACCATCTGTCTTCTCTGACCAGGTGCAGGCTCAGTGGTCAGATGCAGATGGAGGGTCTTTAACAGCCTACTCATTTTCCTCGAACGTAATCTGTATGTTTTACAAAACACCTCTGTTTCTCTATTCCAGGCTCTTTACCTCACTTTTGCCTCATTTTCTATTGATGATAACAAACTGTGTCATCTGCAACACACCTTTTCAGGTCCATTTGGATCAGTTTGGTCAGTGGACATTAGGATGCAGTGCTTCAAATCATTAATCTCTGCTACATTAATTAGCCACTGTTAGCACAACTGCTTGATATGTGCGACGCAGCGTGGCACGTGTTCCAGTATAATATCTGTAGGTGGCGCCCAGCTTTCACTCTCAGCACCCTGTGCGAGTTGTAGCTCATAAAATGATGCCTGCATGTTGAGAAAGTGGCATCTCGAATAAGTCTTGTGTTCAGTATTTAGACCATTATAAACTGTGATTATTCAGATTTACTATTTTTTTACTCACGTTATTTTCTTACCAGATGCTGATTCAAAACCCAGGAGCCCTCAGTAAGCCTGTCGGTTTAACATTTAGTAGATCATCATTTCAGTTCAAATCCTCCGTCTCTTAAAAAATTATAGACAGATACACAGCTGCTGTCATAACCCTGTATTTATACTGACTTTATCGTGTCAGACAGCTTCTATTTACTATTCTCTGTGAGTAATCAGGCCTGGGTGTGGCAAGTGAAAAACTGAACTCTGTGCTTTCCATAAAAATTTTGTTTTTTAAAAAAATTAAATCATGATTTATCAAGGGTAAGCAATTACTTTTTCACAGAGGGCCAAATGAACAGATTTGGACAGGAACAGGGCAAATGCCCTTTTTTCTGTTTTGCAGTGGTTGTGAAAAATACTTTGACTGCTGGTTAATGGATTTAATAACTTTACTGGTCTTCTCCAGTGAGATGTCATAAAGGAAATATGTTTCTAACAGTTTGAGTTTAGGACATAAAGCCTCTCTTTTTGACATATCTTGTTTGTCTTTTTTAGAATGCAGCTGCTCCATCAAGAGGAAGAACAATGTTCAGTGCATTGATTACCAGCAAAGATGCAACTGAAACCTGAAAACTGTTTTTTTGTACTGTCAAAAAAAAAATCTGTAGAATAGCAGATCCAGATGCAGTCACAGACAAAAAAAATGTTGATGTAGATTAAAACAAGCAAAGGAAGAGACTGAGAATGAGAGAGAGGTTGGACGTGACAGAGGGACAGTAAAAGTTCTGTGAAAGCAGCAGAGCAGAAATCAAATATGTCCAGCCTTTTCATTCCAAAGGACATTTGGACTAGATGAGCTGGACTGGAAGTGAATATGCAAACTAATTGACTCACTTTACATGCAAAGCAGGTACTGTACATCCTAATTAATACAGTGATACTGCTCTGCTGAGCCTCTTAGCCAGTGGACAATGAGCGATTAATGGCTCCCACTGTAAAGGTGCCAAAAGGAAATACTACTGTGTAGAAATGACTTCTCTTCACTGGTATGTCATCTGGGGAAAATAACGCACAATCCAATTGTCAGACTCACAAAATGACAACACTGTATAAGCTTCAGAACAAAGACAGACATTAAATTTACTGAGATCCTCACCCTGTCTCCAGACAATGAGCAATTATGACCGTTCTATGTCTTTTAACAGGCAACGAGGAAACTTAAATGGTATTTTGAGGAAAAAATAGATGAGTGAGTGGACAGATTGGATTATGATTTATAGTCAAAGTCAAGTCAGTTATATGTTTAGTCCAAGTATTTAAAGTTGTGATAAGTGACTAATCAACAGTGTTTTTGCTGAATCATATTACAACTTATGCGTGTTGGATAAAGTGGATGTTAGCATAAACTATAGGAAAGATGTGTGTGTTTGGAAGAATAGCACCATTCATCAAGCTAATGCTTCCTTACTGAAGTGCACAGCAGACTACTTTGCAGTGTTTGCTGTACAAGTGTAACAAATTATTTAAAAATGCGTTTTTTGGCAACTGTCTGGTTTTGTCTGAACTGCAACATCTATGCTATAAACAATATGTAACTCTGTAGATTTGATGCAGTGGTGACTGGCCTCAGTTAGTAGCTTTAAACCTGTGAGTGACACACTGAGTTGTAGGGACCTAAAGCCTTTCCAGTGCCTAAATATGTCCTGATTTGTCATGTTGAGCTGTAAAGCAGTGAAGCCAGTTTCTGCAAAAACATGTAAGAACTGCAGAAAGTGAGTCAGAGACACTTGTGCTCAGGTGCTGATCATTTATAGTTTACATATTTAGAGGAAAGGCTCTACGGTAGCTTGTGTGTCAGGAGAGTGTGAACTCCATCTTGTACACCTGAATGTGTCACAACAATGGTTGTGCCGATTTTGATATCAGCATTACCTGCCAAAACAGATTAATCTAATGCTGTTCTAATCTTTGGGTGCATTTATATGCAGCAAAATCAATAGTGTAAAATGGTTGAGATACAGAACATTTAACTTAACAGTAAATTCCCTTCCACATCAGTTTCGGCCTTGAGATGACTTACGTTGTGATGTTGTGCTATATAAATAAAGTTGAGTTGAATTTTAATTCATGCTGATACAAGATTTGCTTCTCTGCAGTCGAGACCTTCCTCCGATCGAAAATGCGTGGTGCATTATGAAGTGCAAAATGCAACAATAGGGACTGTTGAGCAGCTGATGTCATACGTCAAGCAAGAATGGCAAAAAGCTTCAATAATTAGTGTCGGTTCCTCAACGCTTATTGAGTGTTGTTAAAAGGAAAGGTGATGTAACACAGTGGTAAACATGCCCCTGTCCCGTTTTTGGAAGGTGTTGCAGATGTCAAATTCAAAATGAGTGAATGTTTGAAAAAAAAACAAGAAAGTTTATCAGTTTGAACATTAAGTAATGTGTCTATGTAGTGTAGTGGGGCGGCTGTGGCTCAGGAGGTAGGGCAGTAGTCTGCCAATTGTGAGATCAGTGTTTCGATTCCCGGCTCCTCCAGTCATAAGTGCCCTTGGGCAAGACACTGAACCCCAAGTTGCCCCTGGTGTGTCAGGTCAGCTGCATATAGCATCTCTGCCATCAGTGTGTGACTGTGTGTGGGTGAATGAGAAGCAGTGTAAAGCCCTTTGAGTACCAGTCTAGATAGAAAAGCGCTATATAAGTGCAGAACATTTACCATTTATTCAGTTGTAAAGTATCAGAAGTATAGAACATACTGAAATAACTACCCCTGCTTTGAATTGTCCGACATCCAGGTCGATGACCTTTAACTTTAACTCGAGGTTTCTTTATTCTCTCAGTTGTTTTCAACTTGAATAAAATATCTGTTTGTTTTCTGCTTCTTGTCCAAAGTCAGGTGTTGGTGGCAGTACGTTCGGCAGGGTAACCCAATACTCAAGTTAAATGCAGTTTAAAATATCTGTGTATTGTGTACTGTTCTTTCACTGGATGTCTCTTGTATATGTAATATATTTACACTAGTACTGTATTTAAAGAAATGTTATGTTTTTTAAATATCTGCATTTACATGAAAATATTTTACTTTTTAACTTCACTTCATTTATGTATATATTTTTTAGTGTTGGCTGTAAGAACAAATACACAAATATGTAGCTGTGTAATTTGTGGAGCTTCTCGTGATTGTATGGCATCATAGGGTTGAATTCTAAAGTGAACTCTGTTGAAACTTCCTTCATTGGTTATCTGGCTTCCAGATACAGTAAACTATTAATAATGGTAATATGTGTGTGTATGGATTATTTCTGCTGTGAGAGCTAAGCCTAGACTCAGTGGTCTAAATGAGCAAATCGCAAACAGAGTGCACACATGACGTTTCTCTGATCTGTCGATAAATATTCATGAACACGAGAAACCCTCACTCAAAGGTAGTCAACGTACAGAAACAAGTCTTTTATCTATATTAAAATGAAGAGACATATTTCCATTACATTATGGACATGCTCTGCCATTGAAGAGATAAAAAATAATTATGTTAAATTATGTTCCATCTGCCTCCTCTACAGTGGAAGACATTATATTCCACTTCATTCGTTTAGAGTTTCTCAGTGAGTCATCCATTTGGTTAATCTGTGTTATGTAGGAGGTATGAAGAGATCAATGGCTGAAAATAATGGATGGGAACAAGTAACGAAAGTTGTGTACATGCAGCGCACAGTGAACATGACATTAAGCGCAACTGAAAAACAAGAAGCAAGGTTTTGTTCTGCTTCAAAAAAAACACTTTTTGGAAATGGGAATTCTTATCTAATGCACTCTGTACGCCTACGCTTTAGATGTCCTCCACTTTCGTGACAGACAGAACCTGTACTTTTTTTTATTAGTTCTTTATTATTAACATAACAAGTACAACTTACCACATGGAAACAGCTGAAAATGTGTAAAAAAGTAACAATAGGCTCTTATGTTTTTTTTTCCTCATGCTATGATTTTGAAGTATCATAGCTCACATGACCCAATACGCAGTCATGCCCGTTGTGTCACATTATTGGTTATAAAGCACTCAATAAAACACCAGTAAGCTCATATGCAAGGAAGAAGAAGCAGTGAGTTGCAGTGAGGTAGTTGGGGTCGACTGTCATATCACAGACCAGAATTTGACTCCGGAGTCCTGTGTGCTTAGACAAAAAAAAAGCACTTTGGTTGAGGTCAGGGAAAGACTGTGGTTTTGTTTTTGAGCCTCAAACCTCAACTATAAAAACAGACAAACTGGATGTTAAAGTGGAAGATAATTTTTGGAAAACAAATTTATTGTATGAATATATTCAGTATCAGTGCCATTTCTGGTAACTGCAAACACACCCTCATTATGTTAATAGGAAACATAATCTAGTTACAATCACGTTCTTACAGAATCATACACTGTGTGTTTGCAGTTCCTGTGTATAGATGCATTAAATTGTTGGAAAAAGGGTTTCTCTACAAATGTTTTATATGGAAGGAAATGAATTCTATGTGTTTGTTCGTTTTGAAGAGTGCACACAATGGGCCTCGTATAAGAACCAGCTGTACAAACAGATTCATTTTTAAGTAGCGTGTTTGAGCAAGATAAGAGAGTTTGGGCATTCACCAATTTTTTCAATTGGTACAAACCTGTCATATGATGAACAGACTGCTTTTCTCCACAGGGAGTTTGTTTGACTAGACTTAAATAATTCCAAGCAAACTTCAAATCACATCATGATTATTTCTGCTACTTTACTGATAAGTGTTTTAGATTTTTTGTTTTTTATTGGCATGTTTGATGACAGTAGCTTCTATATTTAAGTAGTTAGGTGTGAAGGAAAAATAAAAACGCTGCAACATTTAGATTTTGCAGAGATAATAATTAAGTACAGTAAGCCAAACACCAAATATTGTGTCAAAGAACAGGCCACTATGCACTACTACTGCTATATATGTATATACTATGTATTACTCAGCTGTCTGAAATCTGTATATATAATGGATAGCTGTAGTTACGGCACAGCACTGAAGTGATGCTTATGTTTCATTCATGCTTCACTGGCTCCTTCTCCAGCTGTTCGGCCTTAGCTGACTAATAACGTCCAATCATATCCATGCAGGTGTACAACATGGCCATTATAACTCGACAAAATTATTATTTTTTAAACTTACATCATCCCCTGTTTTCCCTGCTCAGATCCAGTGTGAGCTCCCTCAAGCAGCCAAATCCAACTTCATAACACTTTGCTATAAATGGTTAGTTCCCTGACATAAGCGCCTCTGACTGAATTAAAAACCTATCTGCCCCCAAACTAAACCAATAAGGATGGTGCTGAACAACACAGTCAAATACTCCCCTTAGGCCCTCACAAAAGTAAAGCAAATACAGCTGAAGTTAACTGAGCATGAGCATAGCCCCACTAAACACCTAGCTTCCATTTGCAGGAGAAGATTTAACAGCAACTAGATATAAATGCAAAGGTTCACATGTCCAGTTAGCTATGCTGAATTCATCATGGGTTTATAGCACTTTGCCAGAAGCCAATGTTCCCCAAATATAAGTCTTCTGGGAGTTTTGCTATGTTTTATTTAGTTGATGTGTGATTTTCAAACCTGCGGGCAAAAAGAAAGACAAAAAAGCTGCTTTTCCAGTAAACTTTGTTTGCAGGGGGAGAGATAAGTCATCTTGTAAAAAAAACTCTATTAACATTAACAAATTTATTAGCATTCTTTTACATTGTCCTTAGCTGGTCACTATTATCGAACTACTGCCCTTAATCAAGCAAGGGTTAAGTGCTGGGGCAGGATACATATAGTCCTGCACTCTACTGTATTTGATTTACTTGAGGTGTGTTTAAATTATGCTGCAAGACACAGTCTCAGGTGTGAGAAGCACTTGAAAGAGAAGATAAATCAGACTTTAACCAGGTAGGTTGCAAAGAATCCCAAGAGAAGGCACAGAGCTTGGTGATTATTAACAAAAGATTAAATAACCATCGTATTCTGTAAACATTTATGCAGAAGCGGAAACAATAATTTAAGTGAGATAATTTGACTTTAGCTTTGTAATTGAGTTTGCCTCTTAAACAGTTTTTTTAATGTGAAAGTATTTTTGTTCTGTATCACTTTGAAACTTAGAAAACAACTAGGAGTCTATCAAAAGTACAAGATTTGATTTCCTACACTTCGTAAAACAGTAGGTATCTCTCCCTCTACACTGACAGTCGTTTGATGGCTGATGTTACATTTTCTGGAGATGCGGTCTGCATTCATCATGTTCAGCCCTTGAAAACTGTTCACTGACGGTGTTTGAAAGATAAAAGAAAAAGTGCTCCAGGATGAGTCAGGAAGTCCGGCCGGCAGCAAAAAGAGCCCCAAACCAGGGCAAAAGCTACAGTGCAAATAGTTGCTCTGTACAGTTGATCTGTTCCCCGATGTTTCTTCTTGATTGTGTCAGATTTACAGGGGCTGCACTCTGCCAAGACTCTTCAATATCTAGCAAAGGCAAAATCACTTCTTGCACTGACACAACACAAGGAAATATGTTTCATTCCAAATCAGATAGAATGTATTTACGTTGGACAGTCCCCTGTGGAAAATATTGAAACAGTCAGATTAACAGACAGTTGATATCATTCATTTCCTCGATCCTCTCCCACTAAAGCCAATGCCAAACCTGTGTTGGATTTGGTGCACAGGAACAAAAAGAAGTCGAGCATTCAAAACCAAAGGACGGGGGTGGTTTAGAGCAATTGTAAAATATCTAAGTACAAGTGAAAGATGACATCATGTGAATTATAAAAGATGTCAGATTGGGTTTTATTGTTTTTGGCACACCTCGAAGTAAGAGTCAAAAATGATAGAATCACTGGATTCAGTTCGTAGTGCCCCAGGAAAGAAGTGCTCCACTGTCTGAATGTTAAAGATTCTGTGAAGCATATTCAAAGATGACCATGCAAATTCTTAGCCTATAGTCACAGTACCATTCACTAAAAAAAGCAGAGACCTGAAGATTTATTTTTGTGGACATTTGAAACTTTGAATATTGTCCATAACATAGTCTGGTTAACAATGAGCTGCAGAAGTCACTAGTTTGCCATGACAACCCTGTGTTCTACAAAATATTAATACCCTAGCTGCAGGGGTGGCTGCCTTTGTCCTACATGTTAATAGATTTAGTCTATTAAAGTAAATTAAGTTAAATTAAACAGTAACATTTTGTTTATAATCCATGTGTTTGATCAATTTGCCCCTCTATCCACATCATGTGACTCTCATTCTCAGTGTTCTCCAAAACATTGACTGTATGATCAATACAAAAACATGATTGATTATTTTATATATACCACTGCCAGGAAGTAAGGCTTTTGTGAAAAACATGTTATTATCACCAACAGTAACCTATTGTAGTTGCACCTCTAGCGGTCATAGTAATTATGAAAAAAATAAAGGAGACATGTCATGACGAATGTAAAACAACAAAGCTCTTGTTGGCAGGAGGTTCAGGGTTCATGGTTGGGTTACAAAACCCAGGGATCCCCAATATGAGACTGATGTTAAAAGTCCAGTATAAAATGTTGTTTGTACATCCTGTAACATTAAGGAAGTATTTCTTTTAACCCCCTAACCTTGTAGTGTTTGTGCCTGAGGTTAACCAACATGGACTTGAACATAACCAAATCAACATAGTAGACCAGACATTGTTTTGGTGCTATTTGAAGAAACATCTGCTATTGTGGTGCTATTTCAACACATGTCACGAGAAGCGTGCCATCTGCTTTTAGGGAGCTATTGCAATAGATGCTTGCTGCCATGGGGCACTATTTCAAGATGATGCTTCTGTGAGTCTTATCAGACGACAGGAACAAACAACACTCATGGGCATTTACCCAATGTTGACTACTAGTTAGAAAACAGGAACACTCATAATTCACACATCAAAAAGACTATGCATTGTCAGTTCAATATATATTTAGACAATTAAACCTTTTTCGTCATTTTGGCTCTGAACACCACCAATAAGGGGTTAAAATGGAAGAAGTGAGGTGTTAAGAAAGATCTTTAATGATATCATAAACTAAAGTAAAGAACGATTTATCAAGTGCAGTCAGGTGAGAATAAGATGTAGGCAGAGAAAAAAAAGAATATTCAAGTAAATACTATTAGCTGCAAGGTGCTGCCTGAATGTACAGGTGAGAATAAATAAATAGAGTGCTAATGAGCAATAGACTAAATCTTTAACACAAAGGAAAAAAAATTAACAGCAGAAAAGTAGTAACCACGGCTCAGTTGGAAGGCCATCTAAACCCCAGATCCATGAACCCCCAGGGTTGGTGGTTTGACTCTCGGTTCCCCCAATCCCTGGCCACATGTTGATGTGTCTCTGGGCAAGACACTGAACCCCCAAACTGCTGGTGCCTTAAATCAACCCTCTCTCCTAAAGTTTATGTTTGTATACAACTAAACTAAAAACTAAAAGTTCAGATTACGATTTTGTAGAACGTAGTTGTCACATTGTACTGAAATGTATTTCTGTGTACATTTATTAAAGCAAACTGATTTGCAAGGAGGTGGTTGGGAAGGGTGGCAGGTTCACTGTGCAGGACTGATATGCCACATACCCAAGTTCAAGACCAAAGTCCCCTGTGAGGTTGGGTTTGGGCAAGAAAAGTACTGAGGTTAGGGTCAGAAAAAAGATTGTGTTCTGCTGGCATTTTTAATGCAGATATTGTGTGCGTGAAGACACTGTATGAAATGAATTTTTTATCCAATATACAGCCCTCAGTCTTTCACTGAATCTAACCCACTGCCGTGATGCCTGATCCCGATCATAAAAGAAACTACATTTGCATGCCTGGATGTTGAAATGTAACGTTGGATATTTAAGCCGACAGAAACCTGGATGCTGATCGAATATTGCGGTGGACAAAAATACGTTAACTGTGAACATTACGTCAACAGAAAATGTAATTGGGTCGCAATTACGTTCTCTACAAAAACATAATCTGGAATGCACTTTAGTTGTATACAAACGTAACTTTTATGAGACTGGGCTGCTGCTTAAATGTAGCTGCTTGTCCACAAGAATTTCCCCAAGAGGATTAACTAAGCTCATTAAGTATAAAAAAGTGCAAACTAACAGGTTATCAATAGAGCAAAATTCGCACACGGAAATCTAAGCATTTTGAGCAGATACGCTGAAGTAAAGCTTGGTCAAAAGCAAGCAGCAATACATTATTTTACAGGTGTCAGTGGAAAACACTTTATAAGTTAACACAGGGTTCATAAAATCAACCAATACCATACCACTCTGTGACTTTCCATGATAGGGTCATTGGAGATGTAGAAGATTTGGAGCTGAACCATGTCCTGTTTTCTCTAGGATGATTTTTGTAATGGGATTTTAATCCTCTGACTACACCACCTTTGAGTCTTGAATCTTTGCGGTGCCAGTGCCCCAGGCTAACCTGTCTGTGGAGTCAGCAGGAGGTTCATCATGTCCTACACTGACTTGTTGGTGATTCAGGGGTCATTACAGGGAAGTCAGAGCTTGACATTTACACAGGGACCAGAAGCTACTCTGTCTTCTCCCTTGTATATTCTGTGGTTTGAACTTAACGCTCCCTTGTCTGTAACTGTCGCTCTGCATCTCTTTCAATTTCCTCTCTCTGTAGTCACTTACACCCCCCCGACACGCTCCCATTTTTATATCTTTCTCTTAGCCTGGAAAGTATTGTGCTTTAGACCATGAGTAATGAAGGCAGGCTGACACTTATTTTTATAGCAGTGTTTTATAATTAAGACCATTTTAAATTCAAACTCTTTTTTTATGTCTTTTCTTCTACATTTGCTTTACTTATGCTTTGTAGGCAAAAACTTCCGTTAACCTAGAATACACTCCTCATCTCAATAGGCCTCCTCTTCCTTCACTTTTTCCATTTTTGTCTTTGGTGTTCATGCACTGACCCACTCCTCACCCTCCACTTCTAACTCACCCACCTGCGGTTCCTCCAAGCTCACAATCCAATGCACCTCTTTAGCCCAGCCCTCTCCCGGGGCCTAATTAATTTACTGAAATCTCAATCAGCCTTCCACTCCATTACCATAACCCTGTATCCTGCTTGATACTCTGCTCTCTGCTGGGGGGCATTGGAATGATTATGCTCAGCATCTGATCTGTTTTTTCTACCATGATGGCGCTACAGTGTACACGCCCCCTGCTCATGTCGGAGCAAATTGAATCGAATTGAATTAAAGTTTTGAGCTTTGAGTCCAATCAGGAAAAAACTGTGGATGGGAGATGAGTCTCTTGGGAGGCAGTGAACTCGTCTGAAGTCAGGAGGGAGATAGAGAAAAAGGAGAATTGGGAAAATAGATAAAGAGATAAAAGTACAAGGACAAATAGTGAAATAGATATAAAGACAAAGAAGAGGAAAGGACAATAGGCTTCTTGAACACACGCTTTATGATTTATCCATACGCCAAGACATGTTTGCCTACATGCTTTCAATATATTCAATATATTATCATAAGAATTGCAAGCCAGGGTGAGCTGAGGAGAAAGCCAGCACACATATAGAGGTAAGAAAAGATGAAGTGAAGGACAAGAAGAGGGTAAAATCCACTCATTAACATACTCACACTGACATGCTTGCATGGTCTCTTGTCTTAAGTTTGCAAGCATAAAGAATGTGTTTCCAGTGTTGTCTTAACATAAAAACAATTTTTGTCATTTGGTCATATTGATGTACTTAAAGCTGTAGTATTTGACATTTTTGTAGATACTCTATAAACATATCTACACATATGTAGATAGCATAATTTGAACAGGTGCCCTCAGTGACCCAAATTCACTGAACAGCACTGTAACAGTGCACAGAAATTTCCTTCTAAAAGGTAAAGCTACGTTTTGGAATATAAAGGCCTGAGTGGAGTGAAGTGACTTGATTTTGATTCACAGTGGTTTCAGCAGCTGTTACCATTCACCCACCATGGTGATCCGTGGGCTTTGGCAACTTGATTGTGACTTTTGATTCATGATACATGAACAGAAAACATTCATGAAGATCACTGAGGTACCGTTACAAAAATTCTGAAGCCAAATGTACATACCCAGATCGTTCTCACTCCAAGGGTGTCAAACAATGATGCTTTCTCCCATCATCAGTGCTAAACATATCAGTATCAGACACATGGTTATGTCAACTGATTCTGTGAGACATTGTGTCTTCCAGGAACTACTTATTTTATATTTTAACCTAAACAAAACCGATATTTTGTGCCTAACTCTAACTTAGTTGTCTTTGTGCAATCAAACTGGACGTTTCTACTCTTTAACTGATCATTTTGACAAGACCATATCTTCTTTTGGCCTCAAGGAGTGACGGCACCTGCCGTGTCAATTAGTGATGCCAAAGTACCTTCAGTGTAGCTAAGTGGAAAGAATCATTATATGACACTGTGGGATGAAAGAGTGTATGCATACCTCACCCCAATAAGTTATTAAATTCAAACTCAAATTTATTTATTTAAGGGTTTTATTTTCCATATAATTGGTTATAGGTTTGGCAAAGCACTGTGATGTATGTGTGAAATAATGCCAATTTATAAAACATTTAGAGCTGCTAAACCAGTAAAATGTAAATGTGGCAAAAAATGTTATCAATGCATGCAACACAGAAGCATTTCCTTTATTACTCAGCAATTTGGTGCAGAAATAAAACATACTTACCTTTGGGAGAAAATGAACATGCAGCATTAGTATAATTTATAATGCTTCACATTCCGACTCTAAACAAACGGGCAGAGTTGGCTTGTGTCCCTTTAATGAGATTCCGCCCTCTCAACAAGCTCTTGGTCTGAGTCATTATACTGGAAAACAAATAATATCAACTCTATTTCTCTGTATTTTGAGGCAGCTATGAGAATGAACAATGCGTCACCCATCAAAGTAAACCTTGCTGACTGTTGAGCTTGTGTGTTTCCAACACGCATGACATTACATGAGCTGGAAGAAGAGAGAAACTTTCATTGGTTTGAATGATGCATTCCTATGGTCCCTGATGCCCAGTGGCTGTGGTGAAACTTTGGGAGCAAAGGTGAAATTCCTTCAGGGTCTGAAATAACTGCTCTCAGCTAACATGATGTGAGGACACTATCAGCCAGCTGCACCTCCATACCTCCAGGCCACATTCTTCTCCAACACACTGGCCTGCTACTATCCAGCAACATGTAAATCAACTGGTCTCACTCCTGACTTTGGCTCCATAATAATTAAAGGAGCGTCCAATTATGTGTGAAATGATCTTCTTGGCAGTTTAATGCTCAAATATTAAGGGATAAAATAACTATGAAGAAAAAAAATACTTGTAATACCTGATACTTGTGCCACTGAATGTATTGAATGAATTACAATTTATTGCCTGCTACGGTCAGATTTAAAGTTATTGCATTTGTCTAATTCTTTCCACAATACAAGTTTTACATGCTTGCAAAACACTTCTGTGGTAGACAGCCCTAGCTGTACTTCATAATTGCATGCCAATGCTTAGCAGGGAAGATTTTGCCTTCACCATCTTGCTTTAGCATGTTAGCATACTAATATTTGCTAGTTTAATAGTTGCTAGTGCAAAAGACGTGGTTCAGCTGAGGCTGATAGGGATGTCTTCTGAAAAGTGTTCTTGCATTATTGTTTGGACTCTGCATATTTTAGTGTTGCAGTGTAAAAATGAAACAACAGCTGCAAAGACACAGAATTCTTTTGAATATGAGAGCGTGAGAACATGGGTGATTGTGTAAGTCGTACGGTCAATGCGTGAACGTTGGCAGCTCTGGTTTTGCAGCCTTACCAGACATGTGATCCTTATGGCACACATGATGAGCTGATGGGGCAGCAATCCAGGTTACTTTACTGACCTCTGGGGCTGTTAATGACTTAATCTTTCCAAATAATTTAAATGTCTGGAACTGTGAGAACTGAACTAGCTGGATGAGAGGCAAAACATATTTAAAACCTCAAGCAAATCCAGCTACCTATGAATGTTTGATTAACCATGACCTGTATGACTAAGACTTCCAAAGCAATTGCACATTTAAAAATGTGGTCATTGGGAATAATCAGGGTTTTTGAATTCTACATTTCCAGCATGGCACTTAAGGATGTTAAGTTGACCACAATAATAACCCAGGTACATAAAGCAATTACATAATATATTAAGCCATAAGTTGGCATTTGGGGGTGGACGGGATGGTTGGACACCATGCAGGACTTTCCACTAGTGAGTATTTATGATGCATCATCATTCACATGGCATCAATTAGATACCTTAGCGCCTAAAATGCGCCAAGTGTTACCATCAGCATTGGTATAAGACGCTGAAAGCATTGAACAAGATGGACACATAAAAAAAGAGATTAAAAGAGCCCTTGTCTAAGACCAAATGATGATACCTATGTACAGTATTGCTGCATAGTGGGAGAAAGACAAAAGAGGCTTATTTATCTAACCTGTACACCATGGGTTATGTATAAACCAAAATGAGTCACCACACTTTGTTTAGAGAGAACAGAAAATATCTTGTTTCTGTACAGAAAAACAAGACAACTCGTTGTTTGCAATTTTAGGACTGGGGGAAGAGGGATAAATTCAACTTTTTTTCCCTTTTCAAGTATTTATTTGTCATAGACTTTTTTTTTCACACGAGAATCCGTCTTTGAAGTCTGAAATGGGCGCCTTGTCACAACTGCCAAGGAGCTGCTTCTTGTAAACACCCCTTGCCGAGACATCCTGCTGCTTTTTTTTTTTAATTGAAAACTGTGATCATTATTTAAATTATTTAAATCTTCAGTGGCTTATTATTCTGTGATTAGCCTGTCGGGAATCTGAAAATGCATAAAAACACACACTGGTTGTAGGAGTACACCTTGGGATAAACATTTCAAAAAGATAGACAACATGGTGAACATATGATTTGGGGAAAAAAGAACAGAGACTTAAACACACGCTCTGGTAGTTTGCCTTCTGTAAAATGATCTTTTGTAAAAATGATAAATAGGACTGAAGCCAGACACCTATTTAAATTCACGCTTGTTATATTAAAGTAATGTGGATGCTAATTAGCCTCTGCCCTCTGGCTTACCTCGACAATTATTGTTCAAGTAACTAACAAATAACTTAAACACAGGGTTAGAAAATGTGTTCTTCAAACAGTGTTTTCCACTATGTGTTCCTTACTTGTCCAACTTTTAAACAGCTACTTAACAACAGTTACACCATCTACCATGAGATGCACTAACATGCAATGCAGACATTTAGCAAAGCTTGTACTACATTCCATGGACTTGCTGTTTCTCTCTCATGACGTGACATGAAAACTATGATGCTACTTATCATAATCAACATTATGTACTCATTTTGCAAATACTGGTTAAAATGACAAAAATGACATTTCGGCTGGTAATCCGAGAGTTGAAGCATTCTGTCCCTGGTGTCTGCACTAAGCCAACAACTGTTTGTGAGAGAAGAGGCTCCAGACTGTAACACAGCTGTACAACCTCATATGATCTGAGTAAATACTGTAGCCTAGTTCCAGAAAATCCAGCGAAATGATACACCTTCACTCTAGAAGATCCCGTCATTAAAATTTTTGGCTCTGCCTCCTTAAAATGACATTCCTATGCAACTAGACTCACTGATTATATTTTTGTTGTGAACATAATGATCATGTTGCGGTGATACATATTTTTTTGAAATTTTAGTTCCATAGAAATTTCATTTTTTGAACATTGCATTGCAATTTCAGATGCCACATTCTTCCAGTCATTTCATATTCATAATTTAAGCTTATAAAGTTAATAATTTTGAACAAGGACCATTGTTTGCATAAAAAAATATTGAAAAATAAAATATATTAGCTTAGGCAAGAAACAACTGTTTCTTTGTATATTGTAGGTAAATTACCTTCTGATCAGACTCAGTGCCCTTATGTGATATGTAAAAATATGTGCACACATTGTGGAACAACTAACTTCCTAATATCCTTCTTTTGTAAGTATTCACACATAAATTTCCATGTACAGCTATAAACACACCCCTTAATACACAAGCCACATGGATTTAATTATTCAATATGACATATACTGTATGTTATATAAAGGAACGGTTGGACAGTGTAAACATTTGACATTTTGGCAACATTAGTTATGGTTGTTATATATTACATATATTATGTAATTACATTAAATATTGATAATAACATTTCAACTGCACAGTTGTTCTGCTATGATACAACAAGATGTCTGCTGTGCAAAGGTCTATTCTTTGTTTTTGTACAACAGCATTAGGCTTTGTATAAAAAAGATGGTGGAGTAAAGGTGTGTATGTGCATTAGATCAGGACAAGGAGGAAAGTAGCCCCAGCTTGCACCTCTCGTGTATTACACACATTTGAATCACAGTTCTGCAGATGTAACTTCAAAGTGTCAGTGCAGTATGTTTGTGGTGCCCTGATGTTGGCATTGCATCAGTAATACAGTATTTTTAACCCTCCACCATGTTGGGCACATAATGTATTAAAACAACAGTGTTTTATTATCATTATGGCTTAATACTTTAAAACCTAAAAGATTTGAACTGAAATGAAAATCTACTAAATGTAAACTAATAGGATTTAAAGAGACCTGCTTTATATCATCTTGTACAAAAATAATGTAAATAAAAAAAAATGTAATTTTGCTACTATATCAACTACAGTATATCAACATGCAGTCTAAATTATAAATAGTAATAAACTATAATAAATACAGTTCACAGTGATCTTAACACAGGACTTTTTCCTGTATGTCACTTTCTCCAAACGCGTCATAATATGGACTACAATTTGTGTACACACAGGGTGCTGACACCTACAGACAATATGCTGTAACACATGTCACACTGTGGAACAAATGACAAGCAACTACAGTAAAAGTGGTTCATTAATGCAACAGAGGTGCTACATCTGTAACTCTGTAAATACTCCGTAAAGCAGTTCAGCTATTTTTCCCACTTTGACGGGTCTTTTTAGACACAAAACACCCAGAACCATATTCTGAGGGTATTTCTCAAATACCAGATAGGTGTATGGAGTCATAAACCATTCATTTTGGTCAAGGAAAAGGTAGTTTAACAATTGCAACAAAAACATTTTTTATTTCACATAGTCAATATCATCTTCACGTTATTTTTTCCTTCTAAAACACAAATACTACTTTTTCAAATGTGCTAGATACTGTAAAGTGACCAAGATTACATCATTTCCTGTTACCATCTTTATTTTTGTGGAGAATCAATCTCAAGAAATAAGATAAAATTACTGTTTGTTTGTTTTGATGATTTAGGAAAAAACATCTTAGAAATTTGAGTCAATTTTCATGCAAAAAAATGAGAAAAATGGCATACAGTGTACAATATACTATTGATTATATTATAGGCGTAGCAAGTGTTTGGACTAGGAAGCTTTATGAATACAGTCTCTGAAGAAGGTTCTGAGTTTAATTGTCTGACACTTGTCTTATACATTTACAACGCGGATTACTTCATCAAATGCAGTCATTTACTCACCACTTGTGGAAATTAATCTAATAAACTACAAAATGAATTTGCTCGATATACTGATAGGGTTAGGCAAAGCACATAGTGACAAGCAGAGCTGATGCTCATGGTAGTTTGAGTTCTAAGGTTTATTAGAGGAATTTTCCTGCAGTTTCTAAGACAGTTGAAGGACTGAGGAAATCCACTGACTGACAGGTTTTTATAGAAAAACAACCCTGTTCGAGGTTTGGAACTGTTGCAATCAGCTGCTGTAGTGGCTATTATTATTACAGTAGATAGATTTAAACAGTGGATTCATATTTATTTCTCCAGCCTCTGCAACAGAGTCACATGTTTCTTTGTTTCATACGCCTGTACTCTCAGACAAATCCGTGCTCCTGTCTTCAACCTCTGCATGAATGGCTGAGTTCACTTTTCTTTTCTAACTCCCAAAAAACAGGCTGAGGTTGAGGCAGAAAATAGTGGCGTTGGGAGCCAGAGTTCTGAGTAGAGAGGTTTTCAGTTGAACTCTGCCGCTGCTGTGTTATGGAAGAGGGACTGAGGGAATCCACTGACTGACAGGTTTACGCTGGAAAGAACCAGAGCTGTTAGCTCTGTGCTCTGTGCCCAGAGTGCTGGAACACACAACCAGTGTGAGGGCAGGAAGGTTAACACACATGCATGCACACACATGCAAGCAAATGTATTGCACATCCAGACACACGCATACAGTAAATTAAGAAAAAAATCAAAGCTGCTACATAAAATTAGAAATGTCTGCAATATCAATGTATTGCTCGCTATAATGAAAACTACAAAGCACACCTTGATCATATATATATATATTTTGAAGAGAATTTGCATGTAAGCAGCAAAGCAAGCGTTCTAGTACCATTAACTGTGACTCTGTTCAACCCTCTCACCTAAAAATTGCATTTCAACCAAAACTGCAGTCACCAATACATTTGCAAGATACTTTGCAATCCATTTGTTAAATTCATTAAGCAAAATAATTTTAAACGGAAACTGAGGCGCAGAAGGTGGCAGGGTGGACACAAAGCACATAAACCACACAGTTGTCACTCTATAGACCCGTGCAGTTAGTTGACCAGTTAAGTTAAGGCAAGAGAAGGTCTGGGGTTAAGGTTACGGACAGAAAGTTTTGATTAAAGGGAGATAAACACACTTGGCCTCATGCAAAAAACACTTGTACAAACACTTTGTTTTTAACTTCCAGATATCACTCATGTAAGATAATTTGTGGAATTCACTATGTTTTATTTTTATGCTTAAGTAAGGAATTTGAATTTGAGCTACACCTGTTGAATGTGAAGCTCTTGCTTTAGAAACGTGTTTTTTGCATGGAAGTTTATGTAACCAGACCTGCAGCTTTTTGTCAATGAAACTTTCCCACAAATGAAGAACAATCAGCTGCCTTATAAGGTGATTTTGAGGGCGTCAATTATATAAATTATTACATTTAGGAAAATTTGAAGAATCTGACATGGAGCATAAACAAGACTCAAGCACAAAAGTAGGAACATTTTTGGAAAAGCATATCAAAACATTCTTGCTTTGAGAGCCATTGCTTCTAATCAATTTTCTATATTAAGACAGACCAAAGTGTATACCACCTACAGTGTGGAAATCTGGAAAACAGACACGTGGAAATACAGGCCGACTGTAACATGTTGTCTAGGAATATTTTAGTTATGTATGTTCAGTATCAACATATTAGCGACTTTCCATTTATATAAAATATTATATCCTCTTTATGTCAACAGAAAATACAATTTAGTTGCTAATGCACCTATGGCTCACTCAAATGAGTGCAATAGTTAGTTGGATTTGACACAGGTACTGAGAAATCAGAAACATAGGATTTCATCTGCTAGGTATGCAGCTCAAAAGCAAAACAGTGAGCAATACCCCATAAATCACCACTCATTCAAGTACTGTATGGTGCGCACCTACTGAGAGTACATCAAAATTTGTGTGGCTATTAATGGTGATATTTCGAATCAGTTATCTCTGCTGCCACCGTGCAACAATCTAGTGACATGTTAATTAGTTTGAGAGCCTACAGTGGCTCATGAGTCCACTGTCTGAATGACATTTCTCTTTTGGATCCCGTGGTGACACAGACAGATAATCTTTTTAACCACCATAATAATATGACAGGCTTTCACTTTTCGATGGACCTCGTGATCTCCCTCTCAGAAAGTCTCTCATAATGACTTCATCGGATTATGGTGGTAAACACCAACAGTCTCTCAGAACAAAGCAATCTGCAGAAGTGGACATAATG
The DNA here is from genome assembly GCA_034779795.1 of Ctenopoma multispine. Lineage (NCBI taxonomy): Eukaryota > Metazoa > Chordata > Actinopteri > Anabantiformes > Anabantidae > Ctenopoma > Ctenopoma multispine. The sequence goes on from JAUYWH010000002.1 coordinate 3,091,156, forward strand.
CATATTGTGGATTCTGCTAGTGGAGTCTGTACAGTATTTCATGAATTAAACAGCAGAGAGGCTAAATTTGGATACCTGTTGTTAAATACTTTACCAGTTACGTAATTAAATAATAAAGAATAAGTATTACGTGTGATTGTTACCTAACAACACAAGTATGTCAGCATAGCAAAGGGACTGTTGTACTGACAGTAGTCTTACCAACTATCACAGAAGTCATAGGAGAGGATACAGAGGTCAGAATACAGCAGGAATTGGAAGTAGTCCTGATCTGATGATAGCCAACTGCACTACACAGCCAGCTTTGAAAAAGAGGGAACTTTCATGTCTGATCTCTCACTGACCACAGTCCTAATCAGTACAAGTCACTGGTTTAAGTAATGCAAGTCAATGATTGTTTACTTCACATGCAGTTAGCTTAAATACCAGGTTCCCATCTGCTTATAACATCAACACTGAAATTTTATAATAGAATATCCTAGTTGGTGGTAAATGATGAAGTAAACACCATCCACAGACCTGACAAATATTGTCCCGGGCCCAGCCAGGACTGACAGCGGGCCTGACTGTCAGTGTTCCACCAAAATCTGAAATGCGAAAACACTTTTATTCTGTTCTGTTGTGAGCATTTATAGTTACAACTAAGTTCTTGCTCTAAGTTCCCTAGAAGAAAACTCCTTGCTTATACATACATAAAAGACGTGTTCAACACTATGCACTCTTAATTTATTGTGAGTCATTTTATCTATTCGCTGTTGCTCATTTCCCGTTTCAGAAAATGAGGCATATCTGATAGTAAAACCGTGGTGAAGAGGTGATAATCACCAACACATCCCGCTAGCCAGCCAACATCACCTGGCTCTGCTCCGGCTATCAACCACCCACTCAGAGAGTTTGGAGCAGGTAATGTTCCTATGCTGACAGAAATGTGTTCTGGTGGTGGGAAGTTGCTAAAGCTTGTGGGTAGATCAGCTAATTGCAAAATGTCTAATACTGAGGAGAGACTACTTTGTTGTCAATGCCAATGTTCACCATGAAAAACATAAATTTTGTTACAGTACCTTGTGTTTCAATAAAGATCAGTGGTTTAGCCAAGACATTTGTTAACTGTTTACAGTGTAAGAACCTCTAAAAAGTTATGTCCTTCTTGATTTACTGATATTTTGAACACAATCCCAAATTTCAATGCTTGACTGTCCACATTTAAAGTTGATCTAATTAATATTTCTGGATGAACAAAAGGTCAAATGGCTGTGTGTAATATAAATGATGTTGCTTGTTGTGACAAACCCACAGAGACAAAGCGCTCGAGAGCTTTATAGCATTTTTACCTTAGTGTTTTTGTTTTATGGCCTACATCTATACTGTCTGGTTCAGATTATATCTACAATAAACCACATTCTTAGAATGTGCTTTTCATAACACCCAAAATACCACACAAGGTTGTTTTGGCATTTACCTCCACAGACATTAAAACCTAGATAAACAGGAACACGGGTTATTCTTCTTTTACTGAGCATTTTCAGAGGACTCACAACCAAGCCAGCCACAGAAGACGAGAAGATGAAATTGTATACTATTTATAGTTCCACTTGGTGCATTCTTTATAGCCTGCAGACAATTTGGAGTTATGGCTTTGTCACAGAACCAGCAGAGCAACAGTACTGGGGAACAAGCAAATCAAACTACTTCATTCAGAAAAAGAAGTCCAACTGCTTTTAAGAGTAAAATTCAACACTTCCTTTCCCACCTGTTTTGGCTCGATATAAGTTCAGTTCTGTCTTACCTGTATACTAGTACACTACAACATTAAGCCAGCAGGCAGCAGTTTCAGATTTTCACACTCCAGAGGTTGGTTTTTCCAAACCAACCTCAATAAAAACCAACCTCAATAAAAACAATAAAAACCTCCATTTTTATTCCACAGAGGAAGAAATCACCCAGAGGAAGAAAACCACAATTTCAATCTAGACAGGAAGGCAAAATTCACAGAGAAAGGTGCAGATACAGATTTACCTTGCTTAATATAAACCCTTTTTATACCGAAACACTGCTGAACTGGTGAGAAGGTGGCCTCTCGTTCCAGACACCTTTGACCTATTTACACTGAACTTTAAAAAGGTCAAAGGCAGCCCCATTAGCAGGGTGATGTTTAATGTGACGCTCGACATGATGTATAATACAGTTGTTAGATATACATTGCTTTCAAAACATTGTTGGTCGACGAACCATGATGTGCTTTTGTTAGTTGTTTTTTTTGTAAATGTATGTGTTTTTTGGTGTATTTGTTCAATCATCCCTTGAAGAGACTGAATCTCCAAAGACTCAAATCTAAATGAAGATGCCAAGCACCTCCTTGTTCTAAAAATGAGCAAAATATAACTTGAGCAATCTGTTGACTTTTGATCATCTCAGATAATGAATTTGGGGTCTGTGAGCAGAATTTACTTACATTTTTCACTGACCCTTTCTAATGTAGAAGGCTTTATGTAACATTTCCAATCAATAAGTGGAGCTGCAGACGTTTTGTGCTTGCAGGAAGTGAGCTGCTGCTCTGAAGAGATTGGCAGTTGCTGCACAGGGCCATAACCCTGAACCGCCACCCCCACCACTGGATATTAGAGAAACAATCTGGGAAATCAAAGAATAAGGTAGTCAGCAGGCAAAAGCTATAGTTGTTCACCTTGTCATCCCGATGGACTTGGCCGAGTGCCAACCAGGCCACTAAACTGCAACACAGAAGAGATGAGTTTCACCCTGATATTACACTTTTTAAACAAATTGTGCTTTCTTCTTATAACAAAAGCGTTTATTTGACATGTCCTTCAGTTTCACACTTCTGGGAGTTGCCCAGTAAAGCCAGGCTGATACATGTGGAGACTGTAGGACTTGCTCAAATATCATTATGGAAGTTCATGGCATATGGTATTTGTGATTGCTATACAAAGCATTCTTGTCTTGCCTGCATCTGTTTGGTGTTTTGGTGACTCACTGTGAACTGAAGTAGGAGGAGATCCGGAGTAAGAGGTGCCATGAAGCCATTCTGGTGTCAACGTTAAATTTAGACTTGTGCTGTCTCCAGCAGTGAAATTTGGTTGGTGCTATTATGTCATCATGATTGGGTAGAAATGAATTACATAAAACATGATCATAATAATGTTATCACAGTATGAAGAACATTGCTGTAGTCAAAAAAAAAAAAGTCAAAATCCAAAGTGATCCATTTACAAAATTCCAATGTTTGTCTAGTCTTTTTTTCTGTGTTTTCCATTTTGGTTACCATTGGACCAACCAATCAACATCCTTCAGCACTTGTAATTTCTGTAACTCTTTCATTTTGTAATGCAACATACACATGTATAGTGTGGACTACTTAGAATATTCACCGATCAAATCATAACAAATAGTCATTGCAAATAAATGGGCTTTAATAAGCTGGCCCCCAGTCTGTTTGCTGGGCTCTGCAGTGCAGTGCTGGCTATGTGGAAGTATGGAAGCTGCCTTTCCTCTGACTTGTCTCTGTTAAATGAATGGTGCTTTTGGCAGCAGAGCTTGTGTGGCTTGTTTGCTCTGGGTATAAATGATGTCTGGTCTTCCCAGCAGGTTACAGACACTGCAGACTGCTCATTATAGAAAGAAAATTTGCCCAAGCCCCACAACATGTTGCCCGTTTCTATGATCTATAAATTAAAGGTCCCTTCTTAAATGGGAGACTCACATTGTGTAGCTTTATATAGTGGACATGAAAGATGGACACTATTGTCATTAGATGGCAGGGTGATTTGTATGATGAGCAAAATCAATTTTGACATGTTTTTGCAGGGCTGTAGTTCTGAACTTGAGGACATCCTAGCTTGAGGATTCTATATTTTTACTTGAATACCATATCTCCTTACTGGATACTGGATGTCAAATGTGAAGCCAGACAAATCAAATGGCCATATTTTTTAAATGTATGTTCTTAAAGGATGTTTTTTTCACAAAATAAAAAAAGAACTTGTAAAATTTATATGCAACTAAACTGCAATCCTGATTCCATTTTTGTAGCGAACGTAATTATCATGGAAACTGTCTTTTGTTCAGGGCTAGGAAAAGAGCAATAAAGACTGCAAATTCTAAGGCAAGAACTACTCTATGGCTGAATTAAATTAGAGCATTAAGGGTAAGGGTAAACCGTAGTAAGCTGAGGTTAACCAGAGCACAATCTGCTCATAGCTTTTACATGATTTCTTCCTGCTACAGGATTTCTCTAATTCACATTTAAGCACAAAACTACAGGGTTAAGGTTAGTAAAACAGTTAGGCTTCGGATAAAAATAAATGTTACAGGTTGTAGTAGAATTTAATGACACTTCCCACTACACTCAAATGTCAGTTGGTGGGGAGGTCATGGGTTTTGTGTCCCAACCATGGTCCTGAGCTCATCTTAATAAAGACAGTTTTTTGCTCTGAATAGTAAATGGTCTAACACTTTCCTCTGCTCTAATTACTGCTATTGTTGGTCATAATAACCTGTTGGCACCAATGACTTGTGGAAGATGTGTTTCAAATATCCTCAAAGGAACAGGCTACGACCTGACATGAAAAATCTTAGAATACAATAGAGAAACACCACAAACTATTATGCTAAGCACCAACTGCCCCAGATTCTAATGGACTTCCTAAAACTTAGGTCAACTAAGATGCTAGATTTATACCAAAAATTGGTTCAAGTATTAATGTACCATGTACCTTAAAGTGGTTTTAACTGCAGCCTTGCATTAATATTTTGACATAATATTTCAGGCCTACCTGCTGGGAAAATTAGTCTTCTACTTCACATGATAATTTAGCCAATTTACCAAAACATTAAAGGCGATTTCCACCTCAGAGCATAAAAGTGTGAGAGATTACTGCTCCTTGTTCATAGAGAGAAGGGAAAAAATGAAAGGATCAAATCAACTTCTGCTGAGATATTTTCTCTGAAATGACTACGTGAAAACAACAGTCATCCAAGGCAATGAACCAACAGATGTAAGCTGAACTCTGCAGTGGCTTTGCAGCAGTAATAACAAATGCTTTGAGCTCCACTCAGCCCCATTCACATCCCTCAATGCTCCCTTGAGCCTGAAAGAGAATGAACTGCCCTGTTGTTGGGTGGAGAAAATTCCATCAGGTTCTTTTCCTGTTGACGTTTCAGGCAGTTATCGGGCAGGGGAGCTTTCGTCATGAGGGAATCATCCATACCTGATAGCCACTGGCTGTGGGGGTAAAGATGTACAACTATACAATGCTCTGTTATAGCACTTTAAAATACTTCAAAGCTAAAATGTAGGCTAGAGTTTGACAGGGTTTATGAAAGACGAGCTCTACCTTTGTCCACTTCTCACTTGTGTAAATGATGCTTACTAAAATAAAAAAAAGGCTATAAAACGATGTCTCCTTGGCAAGCTTAGAGACCAGAAAGGGGGTCGTGGGGGTAAGGCAGACAGGAATTCAAATGTTGGGACATTGAACACATGCAGCACGGCTCATAAAAGGGTAAAATATTGGCTAGGCAAGCTAATATAAATGCTGAGATGTTGGCTGGCAAGGTTAATATGATTGCTAAAATATTGGCAAGGTTGGCTAATATGAATGGTACTGAAATATTAGTGCTGAAATATGACTATAGCCTTACGGGAAACACTAGCCAGGCGCCAGTGTTTTTTCTGCTGTCCTTTTGAGGCCATTTCTGAGCATTTTATCTTCATTTTGTTCATCTGAGTTGATGGATGGATGGACAGTTGAGGAGACAGCTGAATGGGAGAGGGATGCAAACTGTGGTAGGCACTCAGAGAGAAATGCAGTGACAATGTCAAACCTTGAAATCCTGTTTGTTTTTTACGGCGCTGTTTAATTTTTAATATTAAAGCTTGACATCTGTTTGTCAGCAGTAGAGGGAAAAACAAAATGTAAATGAAGAAGCCGTGTGGTCCAAATCACTCTTGTCAACAACCTTCTGCTTGTATTCCCTCTGTCTTCTTCTCTACTTGATTCCATTTCCTGACCCCACCTTCTGCTTCCTACTCTGTCAGCACAGACAAACTCAGCTAGCCACCATCATCTCCCTGAATCTCCTGGGTCCATTTACCAGATGAGAGCCCCAAACGCTTGTCTGACTTTTACTTAGGGGCCAATCTAGTCAAAGGCCTTTTTAACAACAATGAAGTGAAATATCAAAACATGTTGAATCAGACCAGAAGACGTTTGGTGGCAGTAAACCTGAGACTGCTCCTTGTTTCACTTAATCATACATTTTCTTAGGGAAATTAGCTGTTTGATCATCTCGTGGTTTATTTGGTTAAGGTGCATAATAAGGCTTTAGCAGACATGGAAGTCTCTGCTGCTCGTTCACTTTTACCTACACAACAAACATCATGTAGAGTACTGAATGAAGTTAATACAATTTTTACATTTCTTTTAAAGCTGCACTGTTTTTTTTTTCCATTTTAAATATTTTATATGCACAGTGCATTGAAAGACTATAGGCAGGTGAAAGACAGAGCACTGACGAAAGAGAACAACTAAGCTAACAGTTAAAACCAAAACAGAACTAAAATGAGACTAAACATTAGATATAAAGCTACAGTATGTAATTTCTTTAAATATTTGTTGTATTAAAAATATGTTCAAAGCCTTCTGTGATCCAGAACATAACAATTATTTCCTAGGCTGTGCTTACGTAACTGAACGGAAATCATGTTCAGTTTAACTTACAACTAAGCCAAACGTGAACACTCAGCAGCACTGCCAGCAGATATTTGCTTCTAAATTTATTTTAGTGAGGCTTGCTCTTCAAGCCAATCAGAGAATTTCAATTATTTCTACTTGATTAGACAGTTTTGAAGCATTTGTATTTTGTGTAATTTCATAATGACTGCTACTTTAAAAGCCAGGCCGAGTGCAGTAGAGCAGGGAGAGGGTGGTTGGGTGGAGCAAAGTGTTTCATGTTAGTGCTAGCTTAAGCTGAATGTTGTAGCTTTAAATTTATCAGCTGGCCATTTGTCCCTGCAAATTAGTTGTTTGGAACAAATATTAATATATATGCATACATATACTGTACCGGCTCCCTCAAGTGCTATCACAATGTTATCACACTGTGAGTTGCCCTTTTATAATATCTCCTTTACACAGCTGTATCTTTCTGTTGAGAGAATCAATATGTGTAGATACAGAGTTAAACATCTGGTTGATGGATCATTTTAAATGCAAGTTGAAACAGACTTTTACAGACTTTCTTATAATATACTGTGTTTTGTCATAATTTATATTCACATTATTATGTTTAGTATTCTATATGCATTAGTAATGATTAGTGAATTTCTGTCTAGTTCAGAATGTAAATACTCCAATACAGTAGCCTATGATGATGTGTAGTGTAGAAGGGAAACACAATGGAGCCTTCCCTGTTGAAGTGCAGCAAATGAGACTGGAATAAAACCTCTAACAACAGAAATGGGTGAAAGCTATATCATTATATTCTTAGATATATCTTCCACACTACAAAATTGTTTGAAAATAGGAGCATTTTATTACATAATCTTTGCCACCCAAGATACCCAAAGAAACTGATTTCTATTCAGCCACAGTGAAAATAAATAATGGAGGCTTTTTTCTACCTCTAGGTACAGTTTGAGGGCATGCTGAATGTTGAAATTACCCTAGTTTATCTCAATTACTAGAGCGGCAGAAGAGCTGCACATCTCAAAAGGAGATATTAATGTACCTATTTTTAGTCATTCTTAATGGATATGTCTGGGGATTTTCTATTTTTCTAACTGTCAACAAATCCCATAGAAAGACCAAACCCAACAACGAATTGATCCCAATTACAAGCATTGTTTGTGTATCCAAACACTGATATACCTTATTGCACTGTGCCACAGAGCTTCACAGTTGTCCAGGAGCTATTAAGGTAGATCAATGAGCCACCCTGTTGCACTGTGTGTCACATTGCTTCATTACGATGAGCACACCTATTGAAGCTCAATCCCATCTTGCTGTAAATACCAAATGGATAATGCAATGTATTTGTGTATTAATCAGTCACTGTGTCCTCCTGTTTGATCGACATTTGACACGTTTTTGGTTTACCGTTAAGGCCTGTAATGTCTAAACTAATCAGTCTTTTGTAAAACACTAAGCTGTATAAAAGTGGCCTTTTTGTATAGAGATTGATTGCCTCATTTATTAAAATTTAACAACCTATAACATGTTGTTTTTTATGCTAAGCTAAGGTAATTCCTGTTGCTTTTAGCTTCATATTTATAAACTGACAGCAGATAGCTATTAATCTTCTAGGGAACTTGAAAAAGAAGATAAAATAGTGATAATTAAATTCATACTGTCTAATTAAATGAATAAGAAATCTTCCTTTTCTTTATTTCCTTAAATATCCAACTAGTTCTTTAATAACTTTGTTTTTTTTTTTGTTTCTTTCTTTCCACATCACCTTGTCCTTTGAGTATATGTGATTACATTCAAATTTAGAAAGAAAGCGAAGTAGGCTAACTGTGCTAGACTGGTGACCTGTCTGCGGTGTACGACACCTCTTGTCCAAAGTCAGCTGGTATTGGCTCCAGCCCTCTGTAGACCCTCTACAAAGAAAGTGGTACAGCTGATGGATGGATGAATGAACACTGGCTAACTTAGCCTTTCAGCAGCTTGAGTTTATTTAAAATCATTTTAACCCCTTAAAGAACAAAGTCAATGAATTGCATCTACTAACCAAGAACATACAGTATGTGAATCACAATCAATTAACTTGTTTATCTCCATTGTTGTTCAAAAACTGTGAGTAAGTAAAAATCACAAAGGAAATATAAGAGGAAAAAACAAACAAGGAAACTAATGTCATTCCCAGATGGAAAGGTGTTGTTTTTAGCCTTACACTGTGTTGTGTCACATCTCTAAGACAAACAGACGGCATGACAGGGGGGTTAAAAGAAAAAGAGGGAGAGGGATGAACAGAGACAATGACAGAGAGGTAACGTATGAGCCTTCAGCCCTGTACGATGTGCTCAATGCTAACTGCTTGACTTGGTTCTCTGCCAGAGGCTTATTCCGAACCGAGGACAGCTCCCCTGGTCTCTGAGCCTGCTCACTAGGGAGAGACACATTTAGATAATGTCTCTCTCTCTCTCTTTCTCGCTCTTTGTCGCTCCGGTTTTCTTTTTCTCTAAAGCTCGTTCCATCTCATTGGGGAGCCCACATTTAGCCACGCTCTCCTTCTTTGTCAGTCTTTCTATTCAAACTCTCTGAGGAACATCAAATTTATAGTCATGTCGCCCTCTCCATTTGAGTCTCTGAGCTCAATTTCCCCTTGGTTGCTCACCAGTGAGGCCACATTTAGAGTCTGTACCATAGGGGAACACCATGGCCTTTACCTCCTATTCAATTAAGCTCTGCCTAAAACACGCGCAAACACACACACACACACACACGCAATTACAGCCTACTGGTGTCTGGAGAATGATGGCACCAAGATATGACCTGAGAGAGAAATAGGCACACGTAGAACCATGTACCAACATACACAGACATATTCAATGAAAAGGACTAGATGACTACAGGAGCAGTGACACACACACACAAACTGCAACAATACCAAGCAATTACCAGATGGTAAATCTCTATGGTAATTGTCAGATGGTAAATCTCTCTGGAAAATTTGGATCGACTTCAATTTTGGAGTATTTAGTTAAACACGCACAGAGTTCACACTTTGTTCCACTCTGTTTTGGGTGATATTCATCAAGAGACATGTCTGGCACAAACCAATTGTCAGAGTAAGATTAAAGGAAAACACCCACATAGGAGCATGGGTGTGTTTTTATATATAAATATATGTATATAACTAAACTGACGGGAAAGGTCAAAAGATAATAAAACTTGCAAATTACTTTTCAGATATGAAGCAACAAAGCACTTGTTCAGTACAGTAGAAACACAGGAATGTAATCTTATTATTGAACTTATTACATTATTATTCTGTAGATAGATAGATAGATAGATAGATAGATAGATAGATAGATAGATAGATAGATAGATAGATAGATAGATAGATA
>JAUYWH010000002.1:3115921-3127080 GCA_034779795.1 Ctenopoma multispine
TTACTGCTGTCATAAATATATAAATATATATATATATATATATATATATATATATATATATATATATACATACATACATACATACGTATATACACTAATACACTATCAGGCAAAAGTTTGGACACACATAGGAATGACCATGTTTCTATGTGTGTGTGTATGTATATATATATACAGTATACTACCAGTCAAAAGAATGAAAATTTTTATGGCTTTATCAAAAACTGGGTAGAATAGTCAGTTTTTTCCATTTTTATATGATAAATAAGAACATTAGTATGATATATACACATTTATTTAACTAGTTGCTTATTCTCACACTTCTAATCCTGCTTGCCCTACATGTTACTAGGCAGTTACTGTATGTCCAGAAATTGTCCGTGGATTACCCCTGATGGAAAATACACACCAGGCCAACATCAGAGAACTATGAGTGACAAAGTCATAGTGTAAGATCACCTCACGTCATCTTACCTCATCTTTGTGTTAAAAAGCGATACTTGAACACACCACGAAGACTATAGCCAAAAGCCAACTAGCATGTATGTTCTGCACCTGTGTGAGAGCTGACATATAGAGACAGTCAACTATTCACACCTATGGGCAATTTAGAGTCACCAATTAAACCAACATGCATGTCTTTGGATGGTGAGAGAAAAAGTTGGAGCAGCCAAAGAGAACACACACAGACATGGGGAGAACATGCAAAGTTCACACAAAACGACACCTAGCCAAGCCATGTATTTGAAAAAACCCTGGTCGTTCTTGCTATGAGGCAACAGTGCTAACCTCTACACCACCATGCCAACCCTTTACAGAAAACCACTCTTGTGTATTGTGATGATAAATATCTCATTCAAATGCTTTCACGAAACTGAAATAGTCCAGAACATGGACTGCAGGCTTATAAAGCAAACCGGCATGTTTCGTTTTTTATTTTAAGTGAACATATGTTATTTGACAGCAGATCACTCCATTAGGCCCATCAGAGAGAGCCATAGCAGGAAACATGTTGATCTCCTTGAAAAGTGTGATTATCACACTCCAGGGTGCCGCTGTTAAATAATTTATGACTGCAAGTATCATGACATGTGCTGACACTTTATGATATCAAGGTGTGTACATAATGAGGCAAGCTGCTGGCTAGTGACACTACTATAATAGTAAAATAAACAGTGACTGACTTAGTAACAAAACCTTATTAATACTATTCTAAAAAAGCATTTATGTTCTCTTTACCTATTTGGTGAAAGCACAGGTGTTGTCTTACATTGCTGTTCCTAATAATGGAAGGGCAATAAACTGGAGAGGACATGATTTATTTGTCCTATGATCTATTTTACCTAGAATGCAACTATTCTGTAACTCCCTATATGTCAAAACACCATCTGAAACTGACATGAAACTTTAGTCAACTTGACGTCTTTTAATGTCTGTTTAGTAGTTCCTTGCGAGCTTCCATGTGAGACAGTACTTTGTAGCAGTTGCATGCATGTTTATGTTTATAACCACAGCTTTTTACTTCACAAGTCGTAAACACAGTTAATTTGGATTTGAATATGTGTTTTGCAGATTCAATGGCAGGAGCTAGCTATTTTGCAGTTTGAACTTTTGGGTCATGTGTGACTTTTCACAGTCACTTTAGCATCTCACTTGGGGTCACCCAGACCCTTCTGTTTTATTTATTTTATGTACAGTAAAGCTGTTTTCAAACATGCACTGGAATCCTGAACTTATCTAGACATTACCTAGGGATGCTTCTCACAGAGATGGCCCACATGAGTGGTTACATCAACATACAGTATGTGATGCTATCAACCAGACTAAAAGGATTGTGGAGAAGTGTGCTGATATCATTGCTATTTTTTTATTGTTGCTGCACTTAGATGTGCTGATATTGTTTGTCACAGGAATGGGATCATTCAACTTAAACAGTGCAGCAGTGTCATAAAAACCCAACGTCTTCATGAGACAGCAATCACTTTTACTTCATCTGAGAATAACTAGAACTCCCTAGATACCTTTTCACTCATTGTCAAACTGCACGTGTGCCCACAGTGGTCAGGATATTAAGCTGGTAATGGTACTCGCATTTTAATGAATGTTTCTATGACAACAAAGGTCCAGTATATTAGCTGCCATTACAGTGTTCCTTAAGAGATGCTGGTCGAATGAGCCAGGTCGGGGCTAGTAATGTCTTTTGCGATTTCGGGAATACAACAAGTAAAACATATTCAACCATTACCCGTGAATTCTACGCAAACTCAATTTTTGCATTTTGATTTGCTCCCACAATTTTATTACAAAAAAAAAAAATTAAAACATGCAATAAGGAAAGCTACCACAGAAATCGAGCACTTCAGATTGCAAGAGTGACAAAAAGTCCTTGAAAATGAGTATGGGAATGGTTTATCTATATAATAAGTGTCAGGGGAGCGAGTCAGGTGACCGCGAGGAAGAGGTAGGATTGGTTAGGACAGGGCATAAACAGGAAGTCCACTCACCTGCTCCTCGCTCAGACATCGTGTTTCTTCTCATGTCCCGAGCTCTCGTTCGTTTCACTTGTGTTTGCTTCCTTCTCAGATCGTCACCTTCCATCTGCTCCTCCGGTACCATGAGTAACGAGCCTCTATTTCCATCTGTTCGTCTTGTTGTTTGTCGGCCGGTTTATTTGCAACGCCCCGGTGGGAGCCCGCTTCTAGAGCTCCGGGCGTTACAACAGTAACCGCGTGTGTCTTCTAACCCGCTGTGACCCGCTGGGTCAATCCCACACGCGACAAGGGCGTTTCGTTCACACACTTTGTCTGTGTCTCTACACGCCAGACAATAAGTGTAAGTAGAGATGCAACATTGTGCATTTTGAAATGATAACAAACAACTGCCATTTTAGATCCAATAAGCATAGTACTGGCTTAAAGTGTTAATTAAAATAGTATACATTCATGTTAAATAAATATTAATCTTATTTCAAATTGTAATGATTGATTACTGCCTCAGACTCAGTCAGTTCTACTTGTGCTGAAGTTTCTATATCCACTAATAATTAAAAGCTGAGTACCTCCTGACAGAGGTGGCCCGGACATATTTTGAGTGTGGCCTGTGCCACCATGGCCACCTCTCTGGTCACACACCTGCATATGAGAGGTATGTTTGTAAAGGGCTTTGTTGGCTTCATTGTGGGTTATGTATCTGCCAGGTTTCCACCATCTATTTTCTTTGGACCTGTTTGTTTTTGTGAGTTGATTTTTTTTATATCTAAAACTGTAACCAGTTTATTAATATTTATCCAGCAATCCATAATTGATTGTGGCAGGAATAGCCCTTTAAATATTGTCATCACAGCCTGGTTGCGTCTCACACTAAAATTGCAATCTCCGACTGGTGATAAGTAGTGTGAAATTATCTGCCGCTTGCCCTCGTGTTCTGAAATGATTGGACTGGGACTCGTTACATTTGAACACCCGAGCATTTGGTACTTTTGTAGGAATTTCCACATCTCTGCTCCACGGGGAGTTTTTGACCTTTTAGTCAAAGCTGCTTCATATTTCAAGGGTAATCAAAAGGGCACACACACACACAGACACATGCAGACACATGCAGACAGTGACAGAAGCAGACAGACAGGCATTAAACAAGGGCACTGAGGATGCACACAAGGCTCCTGCCTCAAATATACTTCACTGCACTTAAACAAACAAGAGACCACACACACACACACACCATGCTTCACATAAAATCTTAAAAAACACACCCTGCCGATCCATCTCATCAGCAAACCACCACTCTGTCTTTCTTTCTCTTTAAGACACACACCCACCCACCACCTTTAAGATCTGCTTACGAATGTCGGAAGTCATTATAAAATCCCCCCGCTCATTTTCTCTCCTTAACAACCTTCAATCAACGAACGGGCCACTTTGAAGTGGGGACCAACTCGAATAATTAGAGAACACTGAGGAAATGACGAGGGAGAGGAAGGAAGGGGCAGGGAGGTAGAGAAAGGACAGGCAAATGATAAAAAAAAAAAACATGGAAAAACAGAATAAGGGTAAGAAAGAAAGGCAAGATGACGGGACAGAGGAAGCACTCGAGGCCAGTAAGAAATGCGTTTTTGGACATACAGTATTTTCCTGCCTCTCTCTTGTGGTGCAGGTATGAAAGGAAGTAAACATAATGCATACATAATAAGTTGTGGCGATGCATAGAAGAAGCAAAAGAAGGATTATTTGAATTGTTCCTATATTTGCAGTATTATTGCCTCCAGGGAAAGAGGGAATGAGACGTTAGGAGAGAAGAAAAATAGGGAGAAAGGAAAGAACTTGAAAGAGAAGTGGATTTGACCTGGAGACGAGAAGGTAAAGAGGAAGCGTGCTGACAAAAACAGTTTGTGTTAAACACACAGGGAGAAAATAAATGCTTGCAGCAGGCAGAGAAACAAATACAGTGAAATGCAGAAACAAACAAAGCAGCATGTTTCACGCTCACACACACGTGCGCGCGCAAAGTTGCATATACTAGTGCATTCACTTAGGAGGGCAAAGTATTTCACCGACAAGAACAGAGCATAAATGCGCGTATGTGCAAGCAGCACACAAAAGGGTTTGCGTGTAGACGCAGGAGCTCAGCGAAATAAGACGTGGCAGGAGGTTGGCGGGTGGGGGAGGTGTGGAGAAAGGGAAAAGAGAAATGTACAGTAGATATAGAGAGGCAGATCCCTGCCTTGAAAGTCACACACACCACTCAACTAACAGCATTTATGAAGGAGGTTTACGCTCAAATTTGGCTCGTGGCATGTTAATGTGGGAAAAATTCCCGCTGTCATTTTCAAAGAATAAAACGGTACCAAGCTTTTAGGCCAAAAACTATGTTATCTAAAGGAGAATGCCTGAAAACTGCCCTTCTGCATTCAGGCATCGCTAAAACGGTTTACTCCTCTTCGTTTCCTCGATTGTTTTAACTGCATACGCAGAGTAAACGCAGCATGGACCATTGTTACGAAACAAGAAGTCTTCAGTCGCATTATAAGATGACATGTAAGCAGCTGTGACGAGGTTCAGCCCTTCTGTCAGCCTGTAAACTTTTGCTATGGTTCCAAAACAGGCTTGTTCTGAACAGTGGCCAGTGGGTTGGTCCAACTTTAGCCATAGAACCACTCCAGATCACAGGAGGCTTCAACAGCATCGTTCCACAATAAGACGGGTTTTGTTGCTAGGGAGAAGGACGTGTGGGCTACCTTTCTTATTCTGATTTTAAAGAGAAAGATGCATGATAAAAAAACACCGTAAATGTATCTGGAGCGATCTCCAACCTTATGTCTGGAGGCGTGACATCTTCACCAGAAGGCCACAATGCTATTTTTACTTTTGAACGTTCTGTGCAGCATATTTATTGTAAAACACCTCGCTGCACAGCTGTCAGTTAGCATGCGTGGTTTACATTCAGTTCAGAAAAACTCAGACTTTCATTTGTACGATGGTGGCAGGGCTGTCGACGGAAACAGCGATATGCTGTGTCTCTGTCTAGATATATATGTCTGGCTTTATACTTTGTGAAAGCCTGAAAGTTTTTCCTGCAGTTCTAGTCCTGGACAAGAAGCCAAATCTGGATTGTGTGAAAACTCGATGTGGAAACAACAGGAAACTGCTAAATGAAAACCCTGCATTACAATAAAAAGTCAAACCTTTTAGACAAACCTTTTTGCTTCCTCCGTCATGTACACCTCACACAGCGAGTTTACTGCAGTTTCAAAGGTGACTGCTGCAAATAAACTCATTACCTGTGATGGGAGGTATTTCCGAGGAGGAGTTGACTTTACTTGGCAGACATCTGTGTCTGTGACTCATTTCAAATACTTTTTAAACAAGTGAGTGTTCAAATGTTTTTTAAAGGTGGTGATATATGACATCAATCTTTTTAAATGATTTCTCTTTCTGTACCAAATGTGTCCACGTGTCGACTTGAACTGATTAGAATTTGATGGTCAAAGTTCAGTTTGTTTGAGCTTGAGTTTCCAGTTTTAGTGCTAAGCTAAGCTAACAGGTTGCTAGCTGTCACTTTATATTCACTGTACAAACAGCAATGCATATTTGTAAAAATGTCTATTTCTTTGGATACTGGATAGATATGACTAATCAATGATAAAGACATCAGAGCACTTAATTATGATGTGTCAGGACCAATTTTAATCCCACCAAACACATACATAAATAATATTTAAATTGATTGAATTATATGGTATGTTTCAGATATGTATAGGTATATTTAAAATCTTTACTTTAAACCAGTATTATGCATATTGGGTCTTGATCAATACTAAACAAAACATTCAGCGTTGTGGTTTTTAATCACATTAAGATGCATTTCTGCATGTTATTATCTTCAAATGGAGTAAATGGGCTTTTAGGACTGAGATAGTATGACTATATATTTGTGTGGGCTGTGTTGCTTCAGATTGTTTGGGGTTTTTTTTTCAAGACATTGCTATGTGAAAACAAATCTCATTATAATCCCTGCTCTGTTTGTTGTTTTCACAACATTTGCATATATTATTTTCTACTGATTAACTGCTTATGCAGACTAGAGAGAACGGGGTATGTTCCTTGTAGTGCTGTTGTTGTGAGGGGGGGTAGTGTGTAAACAAGCATGGTTTATCATGAGTGTTTATTCTTTAGCGTCCTGTAGTTTGGCACTACTGCTGAACAATAGTGTGTTGATCCTGTGCTAATTAAAAGAGCTGGCAACTCATCATGCTTTTTGGTCCACTGCGCTTTTTCTGCTGCAACGTAGCAGGAAGAACAAAAAATGCATATTTATCCGTGTTGGTTGAGTGTGGCATGTACATTTTTTCCAAACAGTTGAATAAAATGTAACAATATCTGCAAAACTGTTGAAGGTCAGCAGAAAAGTAAATCATAAAGAGACATGATGGGACACATACACATATACATGGCATCTGCACCTCATTCACTACTGCTACCAGTTGTGAAGGGGAAATGAGAAGAAGAATACAAGAAGGCCTCTTAAACGTTTTCAGCCTCAAACCTAAAAGACAAATGAATCCTCTCAGCTTGAAACCAGGCCTCATTAAAACACACTGCTCATGTGAGCAGCACAAGCAGGGCTTATTTTGGGTCCACTCCTTCAATTTGAAAAGTGCCATTGCTTTGTAACATCAATAAATCATTAACACATTCTATTTTGAGGCATTGGTAAAATATTTTGCACAAATTAGTTGCCAGTAAGATGGGCAGCCTGTGCAGCTACAGTGTATTTATGGTGTCACACCAGGTTGGATTTGGCAGGAAATCATTTGAACTACTTTATGGAACAGGAAAAAAGGCAAGAGCACTGTTGTTCCAGAACAAATGAAGCTGAAGCTTTCATAGTTTATCCCAATAACAATTAGTGGAGGGAGTGTATGTAATGTCAAGGACACCAGCAAGGGGGAAAGGATTTATCAAACACTTGGTTTTAAGTGACCATACCATTCATTGGTTTTACAAGTTATATCACATAACAACGTTATGTGATATAACTTGATATAACTATAACAACGTTATGTGATATACCATAATACACTTTTTTTATTTTCATGTGTAAATCAAATCCAAAATTAGTGTATATTAAAATGGTCAAAAGACATATACAGTGTACGTTGGTGGAAATCCAGAGATTACGTTCCATTGGCAGAAGTCAACCAGAATTCATAGAACCCCGGTTACAAAGGTAACTTGGAGCTGAGTTCAATTTGAAACCACATTGAGAGCGCGCAATCAATTCCGTTGATGCTAACGCTAACACTGGACAAGAACATCAAGTTTGGACTATTTGGACCAGCAGGAGTCTTGTTTTAAATCAGCTTTTACAGGCCTTTCTTACACCCTCAGTAAAATAGTGAAGCTTCGTCAAGTCCCTCACTTCTGTATGAGACACAAATCACATGAAGACACCATTCTGCAGAAATGTTTTTCTATTATACCACCTAACCTATCAGTATTCCACCCCAACTGGTGCTGACATCACTTGATGTTTACCTGATCTCTATTTAGTATTTACAGCAACCTGTCGTATATTCATTAATATGCATTGTCCCATTTAAAGAAAGAAAACTAAATCTCTTACAGCTCCCCTCTGGTGCTGCGAAAGGCTTTACATTTTAAAGTGTTTCAACATATTCGCTTGTCATACACAGATGATACGTCTTTCCATAACTAGACTGTATTTTCACTCTCTGTATCATTTTACATATTTCAAGTAAAAAAAGCGTCGTTTTTTTTTTTACGTTAGAGAGATTTCCTGCTGTGCAAGACATCTGCAAGACATTCATAGCCAAAAAGGTGACTGCATACTGGCGAGAACAGTATTTGTTGTCTGGCAGCATCGACTTATTGAATATTCTATCAGGATGCATTGGGAACTGGGGGCTTTGCAGATTTCACTAGCAGATTTTTTTTCCAAGATAGACACCTCTGGCCCAGACTGTGCAATCGTTTTCAAAGCGGAAATGGAAAGGAAGCAGAGAGCAATAAACAAGTAATTGAGTAAATTCTGTCTCGCTTTCAGACTCATGCTCGGTAAAAGTGCCGAGATTCAAACTGGTACATTTTACTCTTTCCCTCGTGGGCGTAACTCTCAGGGAAATCTACCCGTCAGGTGTCGAGCCCTGTTTGTATTAACTGAGGATGATGAATAGAAAAATAGGATGAGAAGTGACATTATTTGGGTGAAAGCATGATTTGCTTATTTTACACTCACTTGAGTTTGAGAGTAATATGCTGATGTAGTGAAATAGTCTATCAGGGAAGCAGTAGGAGCCAAAAACTGTTATGTTCTCGGTAAGATCTTTTATCTTTGTATGAGCAAGAGGTGGCATTGAGTAAGTTCACTTCCAGGTTTCGCTCTCTGTCCCTGTGTGTGTGCTCTGAAATCAGCTGTGCTGTGTAATTTGTCCTGTAGGGAAGCCAATTCAGGCATGGAGACCAGTGACTGACTTGACATCTTTCCTCTTTTTCCATTATCACCTCAAGCATGCACACAAACATACGCACACACCTGTCTGATCACTACTACCTGTAAACTAGAAGTTGATGTACAGCCATGGATGGATGCCATTAATTTGAGCTTTTATCCCTTAAGCGTGTACCTGTGACTGTGCCCTGATAGCTTATCAGGGTCTGAATATATTTTTTGCTTTATATATATATATATATATATATATTTAAGTCTGTGTTTACAAGAGCCTGAGGTGGGGAATGTGTGTGTGAGAGACGATAGGTTTTGCCCTAGAGTATGTACATGGTCACTTCCTGCTGATATACGCTTACTGACGTGTGTCCCCTTCCAGGTCCTCTCCTTTTATTCCTCTCCTCCTTATCTATCCTCCACAAACAACCTTCTATGTCTTTTTTCTGAGTCAACCCACTCTAGTCTGTGTGTGTGTGTGTGTGTTTAACACTGAGTCAGTGTAGCTCATGATGCACAACTGCAACTACAAACAACAATTAATCAATGTAAGACTCAATTCTTACAGCTAACACCTTTCATATTCACTGTTTGCAGGACGTTTTACACAAGCTGTCCATTTGTTCATACACTGTCTTAAAGTACTTTTCCAAAGTGCAACAAGAATGAGATTCGTTACAAAGTGAGAAAGACACTCTGTGTTCTTTTATTGTGGAATACATGAAAACTACTTTTAATTTGTCAAAAGACTAATTTGTGCTGTAAAATCCTATTGTTAGTTACAGTGTTGTGAAAAAGTATTCGCTTCCTGCTTTTTGTCGTTTTTTTTTGCATATCTGTCACATGTAAATGATTCAGCTCATCAAACAAATTTCAATAATATACAAATATAAGCGAAGTAAATACTAAATGCAAGTTTTTTAAATGATGATTTCATTTATCATGGGAAAAAAGCTGCGTAAACATGCCTGGCTAAAAAAATCTCCATTTTCTATATGAGCAAAGTTTCACAATGCAGCTTCAGTGTACTTTTCTAGATATGACTTATAGAGTAAGATGATCTTTTCCCTGATCATAATTAGGTGAATAGGCATGTCAGCACTGTTGGAAAGATTAGAAACTATTATGCAAGTTCATAAGTGATTGAACTAAATGCAAAAAATAATAAAATTAAAGAATCATCATGTGAAAGTTCTATAGTTGCTGAGTCTAAATCCCCTTTAAACCATTTTCAGAAATACCTGTTGCACTTTGACCTCTCCTCTGAACAGTGGTGCATTAGTTTTCAAACTGAAGCATGGACAGGTTAGTTAGGTTGAAGTCTGTTCCACCATCGGTATAATATGCAGTCCTGAATAACTGCTTAGTGATTTAATTTGATTACTTAAAAAGACCCAATAAAGCCTTGTCTGAGGGAGGATAAGAAAAAGACAGAGTGCCTAGACCACAATAAATATCGGACTGGCTTATACTAGCTGGCGAGGGCTGGAAGAGATGAAATGTTACAAGACACATGCTGAGCTGGCGTTCTTGCTGTTGGACCAGCGCGTAACAACTTACTAGGTGGCTTGCCATGTTTTGTGTTGTTGTGCCCGCTTGATGTGTGGCTGGATATTGAAGTTTTAGTTATTGATCACAGAGGAAGTCGACCCAGGTCCAGCCGCTAGCTAAGGTTAGCAAAGGTATAAAAATCAAATGCAAAAGTGTGCATTCTGTGCTCATTCTCTTTATGTGTTTCTGTCCTGTTGACACATTAATTATACTCAACATTTACACAAACATGTTCTTCCATTCTTCATGTCATTCATATCATGTAAGAAGATTCTAAGGAGGATTTTATGAAGGATTTAAGGGACACTTTCTACAGTATCACCCTTGATCGCAGTTGTTTTATACCAGTAACAAAATTACCTGCAGCAGGTTACTGAACAAACATTAGTCAAAATTTTCAACTGGAGTCATTTTTTTATCAACATCCGATGTGTGATTTAACTGTTCCTTTAATTTATAATTTATTGAACACTGTATATGTGTGTGTGTGTGTGTGTGAGAGTGTGTGTGTGTGTGTGTGCATCCCTGTTTGGCTAACAATATATTTTTGCTGCTTCTCACACACCTTCCATAATGTTTGTTTTAGCGGTGAGTTTAGAATTAGGTTAGGGTTAGACATTTCGTTGAGATGGTTAAGTTTGGGTGGT
>JAUYWH010000002.1:3127922-3158939 GCA_034779795.1 Ctenopoma multispine
GGGAGTTAAAGAATCCCTAACACGCTGACTGTGCTCACAAAGATACAGTAGCTGTGCAAACGTTGGTGTGTGTGCATGTCCCATGCTCAGCTGGTGGTCTCATTGCGAATCACTCCGGGCGACATTAAGACTGGAAAGCAGACCTTTGAATTATGCGCTCTCACTCTTCTCCCTCTTTGTCATCCTCATATGCTCCTTTTCTCTGCCTGCTGTTTTCCACATTTCTATATTTCCATCTCTAATTTCTCCTCTTTCTCCTTCACTGTCTTTATCTCTCTCTCTTTTCTTTTTCTCTCTGCACACTCTCCCTCTCCTCTCTTATCTCCTTTTCCTTTCGTTCTCAACGTTTGCTGTCATTGGAACCATGCGACTAATTTTAGCACCAAATAAGAGCTGGAGGCATGAACTCTGCATTTTTGAGACACTACGCACACACACACACACATACACACACACACACACACACACACACACATTTCTCGAGTCTGAGCTCAGCTCTCCACAGAATAAAACATCAGACTGAATAACACAGCCCTTTCCAAATGACTGATTCGTTGCATTAATTTGTAATCAATGATGTAATAAATTTTCTCTTACTGATGTAATAAGATTGCTGGAATCCCATCTCATGTGATCTATTACATTATGCAAGTGCAGATGCCAGGTTAACCTTCATGAATGTTTCCGTTTTCTTTTTTTTTAATATCTACTGATGATTGTAATTGTATCAAATTATGTTTTATTGATTTATTAAAACACTTTCTTTTGTGGCCCATAACTGCATATAGCTGTGACACAAGAAATCTTTTACTGAAAATGAGCATTTAAGTTTACAGGAAGAATGGAGACTGTCAAAAAAAAATCTATCCACACTACGCACGGGGTTATAAAGCAATACCACTATAATGAATAGACACAGCTCCCTGCTAATTGCCCCATTCATTGCATCCAAATATTGTCATCTATAATGATGTTTACAAGAAAACTCTATTTTCTGCTTTTTGCATTGGGATTCTTAAGTCAGACAAAGCACAGTTAAATGACAGGTCTGGGTGTACCATGCAGGGCTAGTATCGCCACCTACTGAAAATGATCTTATGCTGCTTCATGCAAACCCTTTATAGATGCAGTGTTGGCTTGGAGGTGTATTTTCCTATTGTTTTCCCTTTGAGTCAGGACACAGTGGAAGCTACTAGAGCGCTTCAGTGGGGAGAACAATATACATAAACCAGCCCAAGGGCTTGATCACACCAGTGAGTGTAAAGTAAGCATAAAATTAATCTCTGCATCGTCACAAAACATGTGGATGTAGAAATGAATAGCTAGCAGCTACCCACAGCTGAAACCAGTAGTTGTCTATTGTGGTTTTAGAGGCCTTTTCCCATGAGCCCTTCATATTGGTGAGCCACGCGTTACGGCTCAACGAAAGGTCAGGTGTCAGAGCTACTACATGCTACAAAATGCTAGCACTGGTCAGTCACAAGCTTATATATTCAGTATTTTTCTCTGTAGTGAAGCTTTTATTTCAGTCAGTAGAGTAGCCTTCTTCATCTTGCCTGAGCTAGCCGCCATTGTAACTCTGTTGGGTTCTTCATAGTTAAAAAAAAAATTTAAATCACAAAACCACATTCGTACCATTTAATCTTTTCTCTTAACTGTCCGTGAACCATTCCTCCTTTTATAGCAGTTTATATTCATGTACTTCAGATGTTATCAGCCCATTCAATGGCCATGAGTTCATGAGGCCCTACTTGACCTCCTAGTCATAACAGGTGTTTATAAAGTATCATTAATGACTTGATTATTGCCACCTACCTGAGACCACTATACACAACCTATTCTACTGAATACTTTATAGTTTTTTATGATGACGTGTGTTATGATTTATTAACATTAACTGTTAAAGCAAAATTAGAATTTTGGGGCTATTATTTGATGAGTCAGGCCTTTGAGTCAGTTTAGATTTAAAATGTTGGTCAGTGTCAAATCCATTTTTAATCATCATCTAGTGGACTTTGCTCACTATGTGTGTAATATATGGTGCTATGAGACTTTTCAGTCAGTTTCCACTGAAATGCACCTAAAACCCAAACCAGCCTTATTCTCTGGATTCAGATCTTCTTCAGCACCATACTGTTTTTGGTTACGCAACCACACAGTCTGTATGTGGATATATATCCAATAACAGACAAACTGACACACGCAGAACAGAAGATATGCATACACTGGGTACTTGTTTTCACTAAAGCCTTTGCACCCTTCTCATTTAACAATCAGTCATCTAATAATATGTACAGTAATGAAAACATTTCACAGCCCTGGCATGTTGAGCGAACAACAGTTTTAGCACTCACAGCCTAATTACTGTGTATTGCAAAAGCTGTCAGTTGGAAATGATATGAAAGCAGGACAATATAAACCAAATAACACCCTCAGTGACACTAAACACGTCTAGATTTCTACAGTATCAGTATTCAGCTGCAGCAGAAAGCCTCCAGGGGTTGTATGGTTCCATTTTTTTCTCATTATGGTTCATACTTTAACATCTAATTTTAAAAATAGGAACAAAAATGAAATGTTTCCTTTCTAGAGCTGACTTTTTTAAAGTATAAGTGGGACAACATGTCCAAACACAGATTTTTTCCGTAAATATGGTGCAATTCCTCATTACAGCTGAGCAAGCCTTTGGGAAGCATATCTTCTATAAATAAGACACTTTCAATTTTTAGGCCTAATTAATCATGGCCTGTATTTACAACCTCAACCAGCTAGTCAAAGTCAGTTCCATATCTGTTTGTTTTAATCTATTTGTTTTATTATCTAGGATATGAAATGAAGTGTCAGAGTATGTCTTGTGTCTTTGTCTATGTGTTCACCTCATCTGCATCACGAGTCATTAAAACTGGTTACAAAATGAAGACGTCTGCCTTTGCCATTGCCACACTACACAGCTTACAGTGCTTAGAAGAAGTATCTCTATGTTCCTGATCCAGGAGAGAAAAAGAAGTGACCTGGGAGGTTAGTTCTGTGTTCAGACACATCAAGCATAGACCGAAAGTCACCCAAGATGTCCTGAAGATAATGTTCAAATGACCTCTGGAGGACATCACCGACACATTTAGCCCAGATTAATAACTAAATGTACTGAAACTTCTCCTAAGTTTCATCTGTCAATCAAATCAGCTTTTGTACCCTTTATACTTACCTTTACTTCTACTCCACTAAATGTGACAAGGAAATAATTTAGTTAATTGTGTGTACCCGCTCAGGCACAAACACTTTTGGTTATTGATTGGTTACTTTAAATCAGGAAACTATTAGTAATATTGATACTTTGCTATTAAGTGAAGGATATGTCCACCACTGCAGTTAAATTGAGAGGCATATCAATCTAATACTGTATGTGTATTTGTGGGAGTGGATGTGAGATGTTTCTCACAGAAATTTTTAAACTGTAGAATTAAACAGTGTGCTATTGGAAGTGTGCGTTTTATGCAATTTAAGGGCAACTTGCATTGAAGATTTTGGATGTGTGTGTGTGTGTGTATGTGTGTGAGAGAGAAAGAGCGTCTCATTTGGTGGAGACAGAGATTTTGCACAAATGAGATTTGAAAACACTCATGCAGAGACTATACACTGCATAATTACAGTAAATGCCACCATGATATTTCATCACAAATGGGGGCGAAATGTAAAAAGATCTTTACAATATGAAAATGAAAAACGTTCCATTCAAACTGGCAAACGAAAGAAATCAGAGTGTGACAACAGTTCTATCATCATCCAATGTCAGTTTTTCTTTAAACACATGTATCAGCACACTTACTCTGTGAATTCATGAATCTCATGTGACCCCGGTGAACTGCATTTAGGAGAAACACCTGAGAGAGGGGGGGGAGGAGGAACAAGGCAGTCTGAAGGATGATGGGTAGAGAGAGAGAGAGACAAAGAAATAGTAACAACATACTGTAGAGCAGAGAAACAAAATGTTTTTCATCAGCATGTGTTTACCACTGAAATGCACAGCAGTCATCTGAGCCCACCCTCCCCTCCTCCATTGACTTAACACCTACAAATGTTTGACAGCTGCTTTTCACTCTGCATTGGTATACTGAGTGTGCGTGCGTGTGTGTGTGTGTGTGTTGTTTTCTCGGACGTCTAACTATTATCACCAGAAATAATATAAGCACAAGACACAAGTAGTGGGATAAATAACCCCAAACACACACACTAATGAACTTGTTTTGGAGGCGGAGTCTATCCCAGACTACAAGTTGTTTTCTCTGATATCAGGAATAAACAAGCACTCTGAGCATTGTCTAAACTTTCCCCTCGTTTATATGGATGTACCTGCTTTAGAGGTACTCCCAAGCTCCCACCCACTGTTAGATCCAACATCGAAAGAAATCACAGAAGAGGCCTAATGAGGGCAGGAAAACATTCCAAATAGCTAAAAAAACAAAAAAAAGATAATCTGCCTCAGCCACAGGCTTAACATCCTAAATCACTGAGAAGTAAAGAGTGCGTGGGTGGCAGAAAAGTCAGACGGCGTTATTTCTGTACTGGCAATCTTTCAGTCTTTAGACCTTTTCTGAGACATTAAAGACTGCTTTACTTCGCAGTCGATGAAAAAAATGTAATTGTGCCTAATCGGAGATGTGGTTAGAGGCAAGGCGTACAACGCAATGGACTCAAAATAAATTAACAGAAAACAGTCATGGAACGTTAAAAAACATCCCTTTAATTGAACTCTGGAGCTTTTAGTTTATTCCTGTTGCTTAGCTCTACACTTTGACATTGCCACAAGAAAATGATATGGGTACTAATGCTTCAACCTTTCTCTTCCTGCTTTTATTGGTGTGCTTGGAATTAATGCATACTTCACCATTTTAATTATTTTAAGTAACTCTAGCTAAGGGTATTGACTCAGTATTTAAACTGTATTGAGAATGGAAGAAAATGTACTACAGTATTACAAATTAGAGTATGTCAGTCTTTTTTCATGGGCCTTTCCACCAAACGATTTCTACATCCTGTGATGTTTTAGCCCAACTATCATGTAGCTCTAAGGATGTTGGTCTTAATTCAACTATATCTAGTCAGCTGGATTGAAATGCCATGAAATGATAATTTCATTATCATTGATCATCAATGATCCTTTCTCATCACTTGTCATTATCATTTAGCAACCTGCATTAACTAGACCAAACAGACCTATAGGTTGACTGACTACTTATCATAGCAGCAGGACAAGTATCTGCTCCTTTGTAGAGGAATGAGTACTGCCAGAACCCTGCAAAGTGATGTCCAGGGGGCCACTGGCATGACGAAACCATTAGAAACAGACTTCATGAGGGCGGCCTGAGGGCCCAACGTCTTCTAGTGGTCCCTGCGCTCACTGTCCAGCACCATGAAGCTCGACTGGCCTTAGCCAGAGAACATGAGAGTTGGCAGGTCCGGCACTGGCGCCCTGTGCAACACTGTTCAGCATGATCGATTTGGTGGTGGGTCAGTGTTGGTCTGGGGAGGCATGTCCATGGAGGGATGCACAGAACTGTACAGGATAGACGATGGCACCCTGACTGCCATTAAGTATTAAGTATTGTGATGAAATCCTCAGACCCATTGTTAGACCCGTTTGCTGGTGCAGTGGATCCTGGGTTCCTCCTGGTGCATGACAATGCCCGGTCTTATGTGGCAAGAGTATGCAGGCAGTTCCTGGAGGTTGAAGGTATTGATACCATTGACTGGCCTCCACACTCGCCTGACCAAAATCCAATAGAACATCTGTCTCTGACATCATGTTTAGGTCAATTCGAAAGGAGCGCAGTGATGCCCTGGTTCAGGATCTGGGAGGAGATACCCCAGGACACCATCTGTCATCTCTTAAGGATCATTTAAGCATGTAGGGGCCATGCAAACTACCGAGTACCACAGAAAATGACTACTGAGTCGTTTCAATGACATTTCAGCAAATTGGACTAGTCTGCTGCATCAGTTTTTCACTTTAGATTTCTTGGTGACTTTGAATTAAGCCCTCTGTTGGTTGATCATTTTCATTTTCATCAAATAATGTGGCAATTGGTGTGATTTTCTGATGTGTTTAAAGTGTTTCTTTATTTTGTTTAGCAGTGTATCGCTCAGGTCAACATTTATATGTTTCCTAATGAATGGTAGTTACCTGCAGCACATGCATGTTGAGAACTCATAAGTTGCTGCATCAAGATCTTGCTTACAAATTTTGAATTTTAAGATAGACTCAAGAAAAGGTTTTGGTAAAAAAAAAAAAAAGAGGAAGACAAATTGCTTTATGTTTCAAAGCAGACCACAGAGTACAGCATGCCCCATATACTGTACAGTAAATGTAACCACACACACAATATATAGTGTAAATGTAAATTCACAGTCCAGAGAAAAGGCTGAGATACTACAGCAACTACCTTCATCAAATTATCTGTATTTCTCACAGTGCTGTGTATACAATATTTCAAAAAAACAAATCTTTTTCAAAATACGTCTGTTTTTCAGTGGCTGCAATATGATTTATCATTCTACAGTGCATGAGGCAAAGATGTGGTGGTTATGATTAATTGATCATGGAGCTTTAGTCTGTCAGCGGCCAGTTGGAGGTGGAGTCCATCTGCATGCCAAGATTTTTGCCTGAGCGTCAGGCAGCCTCCAGCTGGCAGAGAGTCACGTACAACTCTGGACAGCACCCAGCACCAGGGAGGGAAGGCCGGGTGGGTGGGCAGACAGATGCAGGGCAGGCCAGAGACTTCTGTGTTCACACCAGCATGAATCCAGGCAAAGGCACAGAACACCACTGTCACATCCATCTGCTGCAGTTCACTGTCACCCATTCCCCTCTATGAAATGTTTTCTGAGCCAGTCTCCATTTTTTACAGCCTTTCATAAATTATACAGTTGGAAATAAAAACATACACAGATCAGCCAGAACAAAACAGCAGAGAGGTGGCTTGTGTACAGAGAGAGAAGCACTGAAGGTGATTAGCATGGAAATAGTGAATAAAAAGGTACAGAAGGAAGTAGTGTGACTGATTGAATGTCAGCTTGGTTCATACAGCAGGATGTAGTAAGTACAGCAGCAGCTGCACTGTGAGAGCTGTCAATCACTTTAACCCTACTGAGTCTGTTGAAAGCTAATCAAATAATCTGAGAGCAAATAAAGTGGTTAGCACCATCTCCTTTACACAATAAGCAAAATAATTGACTGTAGAGTCCTTCTTGTGAAACATTTTGACTCAGAGATCTGTTTTAATAAAGTGTCAGCTTCATTCAAACGGAGCCACAGTTGTTAACATGTTGCTTTTTATAGTAGTTAAGGTTAGAGGAGCCATAGGAAACAGTTGAGTTGAATTTTTTAAACTAACCTTCATCAGTAACATCACAGAGTAGCATAAAGCAACTGAAAGGCAAAAGAACACAGTAACATCACAGAAAGGTACATTAATTTAAATCAGATGATAAAATAGAAAGTATTAACTAACAGCTAAATAATGCTTAACTAAAGCATATGCTAATTGTTTGTATTACTTATTAGTTTATAATTATGCTAACATTATTTTATACACTTTTAGCATTAAGTAACAGTTAAGTAATACAATAATAAGCATTAATTAACAGTTAACAACAATATATATTTTTTAATAATTTATTAACGGTTTACATGTTAATTAAAGTACATAGTAACAATAAACAGTTGTTGTTTTCTTCATTAAGACAAAATTGTTTTCATAATTTTTTTTTTTTTTTTTAGGAAAGGAAGATGCTAGTAAATCCAGTTTAAGGTCTTTAGTTTTCTTTATCTTAATGTAAAGTAGATGTTCCTTAACTTCTGACATTATCTATACACTACTGTGTATCTTCTCCTTCTTCTTCTTTATGCTGTCCCCACACCGAATCATCTGCCTCCATCTCACTCTATCCCTACCGTCCTGCTCTGTTTCACCAACTGTCCACATGTCCTCCTTCACTACATCCATGAACCTCCTCTGATTTCCTCCTCTTTTCCTCCTGCCTGGCAGCTCCATACTCATCCTTTGTCCATTTTTTTCACTATCCCTCCTCTGTACATGTCCAAACCATCTCAACCTTGCCTCTCTAACTTTGTCTCCAAACTGCTCAACATGAGCTGTCCCTTTGATGTACTCATTTCTAATTATGTCCTTCCTGGTCACTCCCAATTAAAATCTTAACATCTACGGTACTGTGTATGTTATACTGTAAAAGCATTACTTTATCATAATTAACCCTTTGTTACTGCTCTTAATACGCCTTATCGTAAATCTAAATATAATATATTTTATAATAATACAATATAATATAATAATATGTTTGTAATACTTTATAAATGTATGCATCAATTAATCATGATCATTTAGGATTAAACTAGTATTGGTATATCCTTTTATCCAGTGAGCATGCATATCATTTTTAAAAGATATTTTTGTCTGTAGCAATCATTAACTTATGCCACACATGAATGTAATACTGAAACGACCCACCATGTACAGGCCCAGGCTCCCATGGTTTAGGAGCCCTGAAAGTCAGACCTGAATTAAACAATGGTTTTCAGCATTTCTAGTGACACTGTTCTCCTGGGAAAACTAAGAGAATGAGCCGTTTCAGCAAACGCCCAATAATGACATACTGTAGGTTTGCACTGAAGTGACAAAGCTCTCTAGTGACCACAGAATTTATGAATCTTGCTTTTCCTGACGTTTCTGCGCTCAGGGGGCCACTGTCCCGTAGTTAGTCCATGGTTTCACAGTTCATCAGAAACAAACTGCTCTTCCTTTCCTGACAAACCAATATGTTTGAACGATGACCTTGTTTAGAAAAGTAATTTGTGTCAGTTCGCCCTTTGCAACAGGACTGTTGAGTTGCACTTCATATGGAGAATCACATAATGTCTCTCTCACACTCACTCACCCACACACACACACACACACACACACACTCAAAACAAATCTGTTTCTCTGCAGCAGCTGCTGGGTTTGCATCTTATTTCCTGAGGTATTGATTTCTTGCCTGGCATTGTGCCCTGCTCTTCCCGCGTCATTATGCCCACTCTGCTCAGAACAGAGCGGAGAAGACAACGCTGCCTCTGGACTGGAGATTGTATCTGGTGCAGATAAGCAGGAAGAGATCGATATGTAAACTGATGAAAATTTTGTTGTAGTAGATGAAAACATTTTTGCTTCACTCTCATGATCTTTCCCTCTTTCTGGTGAGTCTCCCTAAATTGGAAATAATCAACTTATGGAAAACCTGAAAGCAAGGATGTAGCAGAGGTAAAATCCATCTGACATATATCTTATCATCTCATGCTCATTAATACTGTCTAATTTTTGCCTGTTGGATTTTTTTGCGTTGGGAGCCAAGACCCAGAAACTGGAGCAAGCTGACTCCTGCAAAATAAACATTATATGAATGAATGTAAATGGAAATTCAAGAGAATCATCAGAAATAGAAACTAAATTTACATTTTTGACCAAAAGTCAGGGGTGTGCAGTGTTTACCAAGCACATCCACATGTAGCAGTTTGCATTACATGTGAACACATAAGTAACAGTGTTAATGCAGTAACCACCTACTGCATCTAAGTATTGCCAGCTTTAGTACTGTCCAGATACAGACACAACATCTTATCGGCATTTACCTTTGTACCTCAACTGAAGTAACACATATGAAGTGGCACTTTAACCTGTATGTACTTGCACTTTTTCACCTCTGGCTGCTGTGTCTTTGCTCTAATTTGCTGTCTCTTTCTTTATTACCTATGCGTTTAGGGGAGGGTCACAGATGTAATAGGAGGAGACACGCTACTAGGGGCTGAATATGTACTATGCTGGATTTACTGTACAGTGTCACTGTCAGTTTTGCAGCAACATTCTTTGGAAAGGAAGCGGCGCAGACAGGATTTACTCAAGAAAGTTTGTAGTGTATTAAATATAGACATACAAAGTGTAAAGCAATTACACAGTTATTAACGCACATTATTCTTGTTCTTATATTTTATTTTGTCTCATTTTTGCGTAACATAAACATGTGTATTGTGTGTATTATTTCCAAATAATGACTACACTTTTGTTTTTCTTATGAATAAACAAATAAATACAGCATCACAGATGGGTTTTTACCCATCTAACAAAAAACTAAGCTAAAATCAATATGTATATGTAAAACCTTCATATGTTTTCAGGACAATTGATACAAACTTATATTAATCATATTTTAAATAGGCAGTTGACAACCACAGCAGTATAAAAGAAAGAATTAAACATTAATCAAAGCAGCAATAACAATAAAATAACAGAAAAGTGAGTGATTTGACACTTTCGATTCACACCGATCATTAAGCTGAGGATGTGTTGTTAGGAGGCTCTGCCAAAAGACTGATATTCTCTCCTTGTCTCTTGTTAGTGAAATGGCTCATCCACTATCTGCACATTTCTCTTTGAAGTTTTGCCTTCCCTTTGAAGAAAACTGACACCGTGCAAATGATAACTCATCTGCATAAGCACGAGTCCACACAGCTCGCTTACATAATTTTATCTGGCTTCCACCTTGTTTACGAGCAGGTAATGAAAGCTATATGAGCAATTGTTTTCTCCCTACGTGATTTTGTTGTTTGCTCAAGGTCGAAACCGAACTCATCTTCATTTGTAAGAATGATTAAAGCTTTTTAATTATTGTTGTTTCTTTTTTTTTAAGGAAAGGTTTGTTATGAATTGTGTTGGCTGAGTAAATGCTAATTGGTAGACCGAGGCGAGGGATTTTGCTTCTGTTAACACTAATAAAGATAAAGTATGAACTGATACAGGCTCTGAGCCACAGTTACACACAATTAGACTTCCAGAAAATCAAGACTGAGAATCAACAGCTATGCTTACAGCTCTGTGACACTTTAATTGTCAATGAGCAGAGACTAATAGTATTATTAATTTTAAGGTATGTAGCCATTAAGAGGAGTAGGATATGTCTTGTTAGTGTGTTTTGTTTGTTAGTTATTGTTGTTTGTTTTTTCTGCCTATCAGGTTGAGCTTTCAGGATGTCTTACCAGATTACAACAGCACTTTGTTCTTGACCCTTTTTTTGCTCTCAGTGTTTACCACCTCCTTAAGTTCTATCATTAACGTTTAACTTTTTATGAGTTTAAGAAACCCAAGTCTTCCTGCTCTTTCCTCCAGATGATTCCACTTTCTGACATCTTTGCTTGGGTAAGAAGCGGAAAAGCACCTTTTAGATCACTCTTTCTAGGACAAAAGTTACGGTCATCATAGTTAGATCTTCTATCCAACGCAGTATCTTTAATGATTTTCCCCACAAACCTTGTCCAACGGCGTTCTCAATCAAACCTCTCCAGATGATCCACAATGCAGCAGCAAGTCTCATTTTTGAGATGTCATACCACCATTTGCACTGGCCTCTGGTGACTGCCTCCATCACTTTCAAAGCTTTGACAATCACATTGTGGTGGCCAACTTAAAATTGTTTGCATTATCTCCTCTCACACTTCAGTATTCAGCCTGCCCAGTCATACATTCACCTAACCCATACCATCATCTGCACTAGTCTGTTCTCTTTTTCCACCATTACCACCACTTGTCTGTCTATCCTCCCGAACTCAACTGTGTCTCATCGATGCAATTATCAGGCAGCATTTAAGCAATACTTACTCCTTACAAAAGTTGTCATTCAACTGTATGAGCAAGCTCAGAGATCAAATTTTGTAAATTCTTACAGGTTGGACACCAATCCTGTGATGCTTAAACATATTCTCAAATCAACTCAAGCCCCGTGCAGAATATGATTGAAGGAAATAATAGCTTAAACTGTTGTATGCTGGCTCACACTGTGTAGGGAGGAAGACGGGAGCAGACAGCTTTGTTATACCGCTGTTCAGTGGCTCATTAGATTGTTGTACACTTTTGAAGCAGTTTGAAAGGCAATTTGGGTAAACGATTTCTTCCAGAAGCCTACCAGACAAAAAAAATATGGCCCAGTTTTATTTAGGTATTTTGCATTAATATAACACCCCGTTCATGTGCTGCTACACTGTACGTAGCAGTCTCTCGTGCAGGACCACTGGTTATAAGTAATACTCAAGGTCATAGGCTGTGGTAATTTTACACAGCATGTATTCAAATACAGACAGAAGAACATGTTTCAGAATGAGATACAGCACTTATCAAACACCCAGCTGTTGATGCTGTAGATAATGTCAGGAAGAGACAAGAGGGGGGGAAGTGTGACAGAATGAGAGGCAGATGGAAAACAAACACATCCTTGTTTAAAGGAGAAACAATGATGCGCAGCTTTGGGAGGCTGAACCCTGAAGGTCTTAATCATGGACACTCTGTGATCTTCAATCACATACTGATGAATCAAAGTTTTTCTTCACAGATGTAGCAGTGAGAATGCTGTGTGTGGCTCTGAACCTATATGAGTTTTTGTATCAAAAATATGATGAAGGCGAATGACAATAATGATAATAATGTCATAAAATCATTTGTGTAGCCAGACTCGCCAGTTCAAGGCAATTTTGAAACATGTTGCTATCAAGCTCGTTGGGATATGTTTGCATCAGTTTCTCTACAAAATCTGTGAAAGATCGTGGGTTTATGTTTTGCTTGTCTGAATGAGAGACAAAACTGATACAGTAGAAAACACTCGGCTGTGCTGGTCATGGAAAGTGAATGATATTAAGCGGCAGCAGCAATGGTGAGCAGTGACAAAAGGCTGCAGTCAAGATAGATGACAATAGAGTTGAATTGGGATGATTTTTTTTTTTTGTCTTTTGCATTATTTCAGAAAATAAGCAAAAAATGTATGATTTGTGATTTTTGAAGCTTCAAAACTATCACCAGATGTAAAAAGCTGTTGTTAATCTATAAACAAATTACACCATGGTAAGTGTTGCCACAACTGAAACAGATTTATGCTTCAGCATCAACTCTGTACCATTGTACAAGCATAAATACAACATAATCACTATTTTAATAATTTAACTGCAGATGCTAGAATTTTGGGGATTTAATTAATGGATAATTTAATCTTTAAAAAACAAACATTAGATGAAAAAAGCCAAACAGACAGAAAGACATAATAAAATCTCTTTAAAAATTGCTGTTGAACTGCAGTCATAACAAGGGTGATGTGACTATACTGTATGTGTTACGTTATCTGACGTGAGCATTCTCTAAATGTCCTACGTACATTGGCATTTCTTGAATTCGGTGTGTGTCGCACCGTGACATGTCTCTGAAACTTCAAAGGAAGCCCTCAAATATGTACCTGTAAGTTTGATTAGCACACATAGTTCATTTTGAGCGTCTTCAATTGAAAATTGACTCTGGGCTATGCAAATCAAGGTGCGCTGAAACAATCCACACAGCGAAGGAAATGTCTGCTATCAGTCAGTCAGAAACAAAAGACCAGGGTTGGGAAAGACACCTCAAAAAAGTTCTCTCCTGGTAGACGTATTATCATCTGGTTAATAAATTATGAGTGCACTTTGAATTAAATCAATTAGTCACACTGACTGTTACTATGCTGCCAGGCACAGGACTCAAAAGTTATTTGGACAAGCTATGGAAAGTTCTACTCTTCAGAGACATATACAGTATATAGAGTAGAGTATTTTTTTTTTTTTTTTGTGAGTTAAGAACAAATTCTACAGAACGGGTACACAAAATGTTCAATGTTTACCTTTCATTCGACTTAAGCTTAAACAAAACTACAGCTGATTTAATGAATTTTGCTTTGAATTTCCATTTTTAATTATATACTGCTCTCTTAGCATCTAAGAGAGTAATTTAAATCGAAAAGGTTTTTGGCTGAGCTGAGTTGATTTCAATCCCAGATAAACCTACGTATTCTTAGAAGTGTTACAAACACAGCTGCAGGCATCCTTCTAGGTGTTCTTAGCTATGAAGAGAAAGTAGCTTTTAACTTTCCACTTTATTTGCTTCTTTGGAAACCTGAGCATCAAACACAAAAAATGACATCAGTTCAGTAGAAATAAGCATTAAGCTCATGTTCTCAATAGTTAACCCTGAACTATTTCACATATGGTTTTATGTAATGCTTATACTGTAGATCCAAGGTGTCTATCAGTATCTGTGTCATACTGTCAGTCATCTGAGACTCATTGTAGACTGCTAGCGAGTTAGAAAAATAAACTTTTAGCCCATATAAACTGAAGTTATATACTGTGAAGTTATACTGTGCATATTCACTAATATTTTCATCTTAGTTCATCTTCCCATTTCATCTGCAAGTATCAACTGCAAACTGACGAAGCGTTCTGTTTGTTTCACATTATTTTTTTTGCGTGCAAGGTTCTATTTGTGAAATAATAAATTAAATTCATTCCCAGCTTGAACACAGAGTGAATTTTCTGTAACTGTCTGCACACTGATAAATTTCTGTCTTGGTCTAAAGTTCTTAACTGATATATTTGAAGTAAAGAACAGAGTCTTTAATAATAATTACTTATATAACTGCTCTCACTGACACAGCAATTAGAACAATACAAAGAAAGGAAAACAAACAGAAAAGAATAAAATCCACTGGAACAGAGTGTTACATTTTTAAAGTGACTTTAAAAAGCACTGAAAGGGTGAGCTTAAATGAAAACCTTGCCTGTGTGCACTTGCAGCTTCTGACTGGTTGGACAAGCCAGAACCAGGTAATCAGAAGTAGGTAGGACAGGGACAGTTAGAAGACAAGCTGGACACTGGCCCCCAAGGACCAGGATTGCACACCCCTTTGTCTAACATTTAAATGAATAGATCCTAAGATCCTAAGGTCACTAGTAAACCCTTTACTTATGCTTCAACAGAAGCAAACATGAGTTCAAGGAAGCCTGGAACACCGTCCTATCATAGTTTACCTTTAACAATACCACAGTAATTATCCTATAAATCGCTGAGAGTGGATGGTGGAACCTGGTGGTTTAATAAAAACCTAAACAGCCTAACAGGCAAATTTGATCCAGAGTAACTCATCACCATAACTTAAATGGTTCATGGATGCTTTTGCTGTGCTACCTGGTTTACATTCACAATTACAATTTACAATTTTGGAGCAGGGTCCTCTTCCTTTGATAACAGCCTTTTCAGTCCATGGCAACGTAAAACACCCTGGACTGTAAACAGTGAGACTTGTCTTCCAGCAGTGGGCAGTTCATGGCATGATGCTTCCTGGGCTGTTCCTGGCCATCATAACCAATGTCCTCTAAGCTGACTGGGATAGTTTGGGTCTTCCTCGAGATCTCTTCCCAAAGTGGTGAACAGAACACAAAGAGGTGTAAATCTACAATCCACGGTCTCAGATCTGCATTAATTTCTTTTTCATTGTACTCTATTGGTCAAATAAATCCTGTCAAACAAACCATTTTGATTTTGTAGTCAATCCTGATCAGTAACAGGAGGTCAACACAGGCCGCAGGTTTGGCTAATTAAGACATTTTAAAACTGAACCACTGAATTAAGTAGTTATGTCGCAGTACTTTTAGTTTTGAGCCTGTGATGATGCGGCAAAAGCTGTACAGGAATATTGCCATGTTCAGGATAAATGCATTGTCAACACTCTTATCTGGATAACTCAGCTGTGCACTTGCAAAGAACGAGTCTCAAGTCTGAAAGAAAGCAAACTTCAACATCATCTTATTGTTCTTAGTTCACGCTTTACAAAAACACCGTAATTAATCTATTAATCACTGAGATTAGGTGGTGGAAGCCGGTGGTTTAATAAAAAACAATACCAATATTGCTTTAAGTGTTTCCTTTCCTGATATTATCGTGATTGTTTTTCCTGTGAGGTATTTGGAGATTAAAAGCAGCTCCCACAATGCTCTGCATAGGAAATAGCTGATTTATAGTCATTTAGCTGCTGACTTGTTAAGGCACTTTGTGTGTGTGCGTGTGTCTGTGTGCGTGTGTGTGTGTGTGTTTGTGTGTGTGTGTGTGTGTGTGTGTGTGTGTGTGTTTGTGCCTACTGAAAGAAAATCATTACTCAGGTGGGGATCAGCATTGTAAAGCAGCTAAAACTCAATCGGAAACTCAACACACACAAACCCCTACAAACACACACACACACAAACTCACACAATATCTCAATTTGCAGATGGCAGACAGCTCCCACACACGCATCTCTCTGAATCAGCACAACTCATTTCTGCTTAACTGCTGGGAAAAGTTGAGCGTTACACACTGAAAAGCCACAGGCACTATTTTATATGATGACTGTACACTCTCCACAGCTAAAAACATCTATCATTAATACACTATCTACATTAATACTGTTTCCCAGGAGCTGATAATGCAACATGACCCTGGGAGTGAGTAAATATTGCTAACAGATGAACTAAGTACAGTGAACTGAACGAGCTATTCCACCTGTACACAGACAATCTCAACGTTTCTGGAGATGCAAGCTTTCCTCACAGATAAACTAATGCTCCTTTTGGCTGCATTTCGAAACACCCAATAGCGAGGCCTGGGGGGTTGATGCACATTAAGAAAACATCCAACCTCTCTCACCCTTATTAAACATGGTTGTGTTGTTAAACTGAGATCTTTATGGGGAAAGCCCACAGGGCACATGTAGAGCTCTGTAATCCATTACAAGTAATGGCAATACTACACAAAAGCACATTGCAAGGCGCTTTGTGAAATACGATTTCTGGAGCTTCATTATAATGACAGAAAAAGCAAAAGTTACCATATCCATTTAAGTGTGTTTTGCTGACTATGCATGCTTGTTTTATAGTAAAGAAAGGTGAAACAAACAAACAAAGGTGCACAAACACACACACACACATACACGCGCACACACAGGGCTTCACCGGGGATTTGGCCAATCCAAAGTTTCCTGTTGTTGGCTGCTGAGTAACTCAGCTATAGAACAGATGGGGCTCCACTTGTTTATGGGTGTCTCATAAGCAGGTGAAGAATGAGGGTTAAACATGAAGGCAAGCAACTACAAAATGTGCACAGTGTGATCTGGCGTAGTAAAAACTGCCATTAAAAAGCTATGAAAACAGATTTAGACTCCTGTTGAACAGATGCAGGTAGATGTTACAATCACGGATGTCTTACTCGAGCCAATTGACAAATTTTGGTAGTAGCCAAAAGCAAGTGTTTACATGCATTTCTCTGTATAGTGTTATGTTGGTAACATAATTTATATGCAAACATTTCATCTCTAGCAATTATATGACACATAGAGACCTATTTTTCTGAAGGCCCAGTCTGTCCGATCTGTCCGTGCACAACACATTATGGGTGTGCTCATCTTTTTGTGATGCTGTGCGATTTTTTTTTTTCCTTTTGCAAAAGCCATATATATGCCACCTTATCCACATAAACCCCATCAGAGCTAGCATTGCACCCGCAGGGACACAGAGCCTATGGTCTTCAGTAATTCAGAGAGCTCACGCTTCACAATAGATTGGTATTGAGTATGTTCTTTCATTAACCCTTTAAACCCTTGAATTTTAACAGACTTCCTGGAATTATTATGTTGTTGTAGCTGTAAAAGTGCTTAAGAAGAAGAAGAAGGTTTCATGGTTTATGAAATAAATAGAGGTAGACTTCAGTAATTTAACAGCAACAGGGGAAGCTAAAAAAGTTTTTTTTTTACTTGTTTGCTGACTTTGTGACTTTTGGTTAACACCTAACAACTTCATCTTCCAGACGATCCACTTGAATTCGGGGCCAAAAAAAGTAAAAAAGTTTGTTTGAGCTGGCACAGCACTTTTTGTGTACACCTGCATTCACTGTCACTGTAAGAGTTTCCACCTTCGCGGGGGGGGGGTGTAAGGAAACCTTTGTTTCTAAATAAAAATAATTAAAAGCCTTCCTATTCTCTCCCCACACTGCACTCAGTTACAAAAGCATTCTCACTCCCCAAGTCACACACTGTAAGCCCATATGAACCTCTGTTTATTTTGGTCTTTACCTCCATCTAACTATTTATAGTTAGAGAATCTAGCAGTTGTGACGCGTAACATATTGACTGCAGTTTACAAAGACGTATAGATGCAAGAATGTTCCTTATGTTCCCAGGAGAGACTTTATCTGTTTTCTTTTTTTTTTTGGTTTTAAACAACACTCGTGTATTTCACTTACCAGTCATCCACATTCTTATACCACTGACTTTACTGACTGTCACACATTGTCCTCTTTTGTAGCTTAGTGTATATTTATTAAGTAAATTTGGTCATTTTAGGTGCATTTTTGGGGCCTCTCCCTTTATTTGCTATGACCATTCAAGCTGATCGTGACTTACAGTAGGGTCCAAGAATTCAAGAAAAGGTAACCAAACTCATCTCTATTGCTGTGCCTAAACCTTATCCACTGACAAAACTGACCTAACTAAGTTCAACAGAGGGAGACCTTCACTGGGACACACTCATTTGCTCTTTTCTTTCTTCAGGGTCCTGAAAACCATAGAAAACAACTGTGGATGACAGAAGAATTTTTTCCCTGGTGAACAAAAACATTTCAGAAGAGACAAAACATCCACCCAGATGAGCCGCAGCCCTGTTTTCCAACTATCTCTGCCCTTCGCGATAGTGATTACCTGGATCACGTGTATGATCAAGTGCAGGCATGACTGGAAGTGCATCATCAGCTCTGTTTTAATAGTTTGATGTATTTTATACTTTCTGTCAATTACATGTCTCACCTTGCATAAAACAAGACAAACTTGTTTTGTAACCATCTTGTAACAAGGCGGAACATCATGTCAGTACTGAGAAAAGAACACAACACTGTGTGTTAAGTGTTCTCTCTTCAGTGGCAGATTCAGTCTCCCTCTGTTTCAATGAAGCAAGTTAAGCTTTTAAAACAGAATTTGACAATAATTACAACTCTTGATTAAATAGTGGAAGTATCCTTGGGACGTGCTCATGTGGACACATTGCCGTGAACCTTTAAATAATCTGTTAGAATCCAATACAAGCAGCAAACTTTCACTTTGAACACTTTGAGTGTTGTGGTCACTTTAAAGCTGCTGTCTCTTTCCAGATGAGTTATGAGCAGAAGCCGGACATCTGCCTTTACCTGTCTGTCCCTTGGCCCTTTGACATTGTCATTTTGGATAATCCCTTCCAGACTGATTTGCTCTGCCCTTCTCTCCGTCGTCTCGTCCTGTCGTTCTCCACGGCAGATTTTTAATTTGACTACAAGCATTGCCAAACATTTGGCTCTTCTATCTGTAATCTCAATGAAAAACTAATAAAGCTTTTGGTCCTCCACTTCTCTTTCTCTCTCTCTCTCTCTCTCTCTCTCTCTCTCTTTTCTCTCTCTCTCTCTCTCTCTCTTTCTCTCTCTCTCTCTCTCTCTCTTTCTCTCTCTCTCTCTTTTCTCTCTCTCTCTCTCTCTCTTTCTCTCTCTCTCTCTTTCTCCCTCCTTGTCTTCCTCACGTGTACGCTTCTCTCTTTTTTAACATAAAAAACGTTTGTATGAAAACAAAAAAAGACGTCGGTTCTGTAACATGCGCACCACACAAGCTTCACTTCCTGCTATGAATGTGTGAATGTGTGTGTGTGTGTGTGTGTGTGTGTGTGTGTGTGTGTGTGTGTGAAGGGGTACAATACAAAGACCAGCCTATCACAGTTTAAAAAGATTGGACCAATAAACAAAAAATACATATTGACATATTGACATTCTAATAAGAAAGTCTACCTCTTAGAGAGGAGACATTATTATTAAGATGCTTTTGGACAAAATGGAGCCAAACAGTGGAGTTTTCAAAATAATTTATTTCATAATGTGCTGTGGAAGCACTCAGGGCACAATATTCAGTCACTGCAGTTGTATGCATAAAATTCAGGTGACTGAAAATATCCTTTTAGCCACTGTCTGCATAAAGTACACCACAAGAGGATATTGTTTCTGTCCAGTGTGCGTTAGACAGACAACTGAAACACTGTCACTTAGATCTTCTGAAAGTTTCTTCCAGTTCTGTGGAACACCGCCAAATATTGCTTTCAGTGTTTTCTTTGGTCCCTTTAACAGATCACTGACCTGACACAAAAGGTTCACGGGGTAAAAACCAGCACAACTGTGTTGTTGTTATTGTTGTGGTAACAGTATCTGAAACTCCACTTTATGACTCACAGGCTGTAACTGCAGAGTTGCTGGGTGCCTTTTTTTTGGGGGGGGGGCCAGAAAAACACTGTCACGATTATTCAACCTGGAGGGATATAAAAGTGTGGAGTCGTGTTTAAATCCTCAGGCACAGCTTGTATTATGTGTTCTTGAGATAATGTTAAGGACATGTGGTGGTGATGGCAAAATATGTGTCTCAGTTTGTGGTTTTCAAAGACATATGTGATGGTCCTCAGGCTCCTCTTACCTATACATTTTTGTTTTGGGGCATCTTTGTTGCTTTGTGCCATTCGACATTGTCCCTTACATTTCATATCTCTCTCATCCACACACACACCTACATGACTGATTACACTGACTACCACGCTTTTTTGCCTTCAGCCTCTTTCTTCATCTTTTGTCATATCTTTCACGCCAGGTTGTGACAAAAAGAGCATGAACTTTTGAGCGGACACGAGTCTAATTGTTTGTTTAGTTTGGACAAGTGAACACTCTGACAACGCTTCATTGATTTCATGCCTGTGGTCAGTTTCAGTATTGTAAAAGTGCTTTTTCCTTCACTGACATTTTGGCTGATACATTTATCATTGTGGGACTCGAGAGCGGGTCAAGTTAAGACCATCAGAGTGCACAGATGATCATTAACACCCAGCGTGTTTCTCTGGACCTCTTTTGGGCGGCACACGCACTCACAACTGGTTGACCCGAAGCCATTATGTATGCAAATCAGATTAGGTAGTGATTAATCATACTAAATGTACCAATTACAGCTGTGTCATGGCTACTACAGTCGAGTGAGCAGGGTTACTGAGGGACTTAGATTAAGGTAACCGAGTTGTGGTGTGAGTGCAAGGGTTAAACGAACCAGAACAGATAATTATATTGTTCTTCTGACCCAGCATTAAATGCTTGGTTCATTACATCAGTTTGTTGGTGACCTTCTCACTTTATATCATCTATATCCCTAAATTTACAAATTTCACATTTGACTCTTAAAAGTTTTTAAGCATAAACATTGTTTAAAGTGGATTACTCACCAAACTGTGAGAGCAAATTGTTTTATCTGATTTTGAAAAGCTGAATTTACTATGTTTTTGGCCACTTGGGGGCAGAAAGAGTCATCAACAAGCTAGAATTACAGAAATTTAGGAGATCCCCCCAAAAAATGTTTCTTATGTAAAAGCAAAACCTAACTTGTAATAAGTTAAATTAACAGCAAAATGTTGGTTAGCACAACTTGACTAACTTTCCCATACTTCAGACTGATAATGCCCCTGCAGGTGGTGATACGATTGTTAAAATAGGTGACTCATTATCTCGTTAAGCACGGATGGGTCTTTTATTTTTGTAAACCAAGACATTATTGTAACAGAACTGACTCTCTACCAGAGTCCTGGACCAGTCAAATTGCAAAAAAGTTGCAAAACCTGCATCAGCCCGGCACCTGCAAAGCTCAATACCGGACCCGACACATTACCAACACTTTTCTCCAAGTGAAAGTTGCACCTGATCGTGACCTGTTAAGACCTGCGACCAAACCCATACCTGTAGCCTGATTAAACACATACACCAATCC
Organism: Ctenopoma multispine; assembly: GCA_034779795.1. Classification (NCBI taxonomy): domain Eukaryota; kingdom Metazoa; phylum Chordata; class Actinopteri; order Anabantiformes; family Anabantidae; genus Ctenopoma; species Ctenopoma multispine. The sequence continues at coordinate 3,149,646 of JAUYWH010000002.1, forward strand.
TCTACAACATTATCATTACCTGGTGGTTTTAGTGATGGACAGGGGTCAGAATGGACACTCTGACCACTCTGCAGCTACTCAGCCTCGTACAAGGCAAGCTGTAATGCTCTTTGTGTTTTGACACATATCTGTTATGGTCAGAATCACATTTTTCTCATGCTAAACCTGGTCTACCACAACATTAAAACCAAAGGGGTGTTTCTGCTGATTGTCTCTACTGCCCGAATATAACAAGTATTGAGTGTAGTAACAACGTTGATACAGAGTGTAGTGGAATTGCAGTGTTGTTGCTCTGGTTGCAGTCACAACTGACGTAACAGGCGTTTAACGTCGCCTCTCTGGTTCTTATGGAGACAGCCAAGTGTCAGTGACAATAAAATGGGAACATGTCCTCATGCATCTCTATTCATCCCCACTGATTCTCATCCAGTGCACATTTATTCCCATTGATCTATCTTCATCTCCCACTCATTCCCAATTATTCCCATTCTTTCCCAGCTATATGCTCTGTATTCATAGTGTGGTAGCAGGACTGACATTTGATTAAATCCCCTATAAACACCTTTTGGTGGTTGTGTGTGTGTGTGTGTGTGTGTGTGTGTGTGTGTGTGTGTGTCTGATCATCATCAGAATTCTAATGGTCCACACTTTTGTCCCTAGTTGCCCTCTGCCTCTTCGGCAGTCCAGACACATGGTAAATATAACCTTTAGTGGCACAGACATTAACACACACACACACAATGACGGACATTTACAGACACATGAAAAGAGTCAAAAATGTTTTTTTTTAAAAAGACCACTCAAACTTTGTTTCAGAGGCTCCGCTACAGTATATTCATTTCTAGATTTGCTGGCCATGTTTAATGCATCAGGCTCCAGATGATTAGCCTGGTGGTTAGGGAGACAGCCCCTTAATTAGACAGTACCAGGTTTGATCCCTTATGTATGGAGATTTAATAATGAGTGAGAAATGCAGGCTCACACTTCGAAAGCTTTGTTCATCGTCTGCTGAAATCATATTTCCATATCTGATTCATATTTAGATTGATTCAAAGTGTCAGTTTCTAAAGATAAAAACAGGTTGAATTGATATTATTGTTTTATCTTTTATATGTATGATTATATTAAGTCTTTTTAGATTCAGTGGCTGTTTTAAGTTGTCAGCACTTGAATCACTCTATCTGCACTGTTAATCTGTCTACATGTGAGCTAATGTGAAATTAAATAAACAAAAACCATATTATTTGGCCCTTATTCTTATGGTTTTTAAAAACTGATACCGTGGGCCCCGTCTCAAACACAGTTAAGCAACAACTTACAACCTATTTTCATTCATATTTTGACAAACTGGCATTATTAAATTATTATTATTTAAAACGAGTTATCACTTATCTTTGCTTGCTGTGTACTTGATGCACAGAACTGATTTACTCTGATCCTGAAAACACCCTATAGGGTGTCCTACAGGCCGGTGCGGTCGACTGCCGTTACAACTGCTCCGACCGCTTTTAACTTTAAGCATTTCACTACTTTCACTACTTGTACTGTGTATGACTGTGTATTTAAATTTGAAAAACTATTTTGCTTGGAAATGTTGAGATTTTTTTCTAGCTATGTTAGTGTAGCGGTTGGCACTGTTGCCTAACAGCTACAAGAACCTGTGTTTGACCTAAACTATCAAAATAAAGGGCACAGGCTCGTTGAATACTCAGAAAACATTAAAGAGAACATCTAGGTTTTTTTTTGCACAAGCCTACAGAATTCAGGATTTTTAAGTCATAGAACAAATGATTTTGGAATTACCACATCTCTGAGGAAACAGCTTTAAAGCTCCAAGTTTGATGGCACTTGTAACAGGCGGCAGTTGCCTGCATTGATTAACTTCTTAAATGTATTTTTCATGGTTCCTGAACCTCTGCTCTTTGATGCCTATGGACAGCCCATTAGACGAACCACTGACAGGTTGGTTTGAATGTAGAAACTAATTTCACATTCCCTGGAATCTTATTATAGACCAGAAAGAGAGACATTCAATTTCTGCCAATCCTCTCCCGCTATATCACTCTCTCTGTCATTTTCTTGGCTTCATGATATATTGTCAAGGGTCATTTACTAATACTCTATACAGACCAGAGATGCCAAATACTGAAACATGCCCATAGTCCTCCATGCAGTACCTTCACATGCTGAGAGTATTGATATGATGCTAGAATTTGGCTCTGGGAGCTCTTAACATTAATATGTTATACAGTATACTGAGTAGATTCCAACACGTGGTTGTACATTTTTATAATAAATTCAGCTCAGCACATCCTGCCTCCCAGTACACAGTCCCAGGCTACTGCTGATCTTTGCCTGCATGTTTTTGCACCCCTTAAACCTGCAGTGGTTAAGATAATGGATGGATGGAATTTGTCATCCCTGAGACCCAGACTAAAATTATTTCCTAGCCTAAACCAAGTTTTTTGGAAACCGTTTAGAGACTGTGTTGACAGTGTTGAGTGTAAGAGCCATGTATTGCTTCACAGGGTATCCTGACAGTTTTGGTAGGAGGTGGAAAAAGATGAGGCCAGAAGGACCTCTGATCAGTCACCCAACAACCAAGAAGGGTTGCAACATGGCGTTTCACTAAGTGAGAAAACTGAGAAAAACAAAACCATGGTGTGCTATATTGCACCAGCTTCTTTAAAAAGTATGTATCCGGCCTAACATGGTAATTCACAGAAAACCATACAAAGAAAAAATCCAAAAAATAATAGTTTCTGTTTTTCTACTCTTTGTTATTCCACTCTTTTAAGACACACCATAAATAACACTTCTTCTTTTTGTCTTTTTTTATCTTTCTCCACTCAATTCAATCCTGTGCCCAAAGCACCTCTCATCACCCTGATGTTTTTTTTCTTTCTTCCTTTCTTCCCCTCATCTGCTCACCTCTGGGTTTCTCACTTGCAGCTCAAAGGCCAAAAGTACTTGTAGAATCCTGTTGTGTTTTTGCCTGTTCTCAGCAGACTCCCAACAGCATATATAACAGCTTCGGCAGGAAGTCAAAAGCAAGAGAGAGAGAAGGAGGACAGAAAGCAAAACATGAGATTGGGGAAAAAGAAAAAAGTTGGGAAGGAGAGTTAACATCATTGCAGAGCCCTCAGAGGATGCATAAACAATGTCTTATACCTCAACACTTGTAAAGGAAGGACAGGAAACTGCCTTGCAGAGCCATGTAAGAGCGACGACACAAACTTTATCACTTTGATATAAAGCAGGGTGAAGCAAGGGATGAGGGAGAAAAAAGAAAGAAAAAGGCGGCAGACGTTGCCATTTGTGTGAAGCCAGAATAGAGGGAGGCAGGGGGAACATTCATGTATTCCAGCCATTTCTCCAAAGCTGGCAACAACAATAAGAGGAAGTTTTTGATTATTCTGAGAGGCAGAGTCAGCAAGACTCAAGGAAACAATAGCTTTAAACCCTGTGAAGCTTTCACAGCATAGCATATCTGTTTCACTGAGCCCTTTATTCCAGACGGGAGCCTCAAGAACTCTTTTTTTTGGGAAACACAAAACTCTATAAAATGGTAATTTAGTTTTCATTTTCATGCAAATCAACTTGTTTCAAGGATTTGGGTGTAATTAAAAGAGAATTTGCCATGATTAAAGAGTGCAACCCTGGTTCCTTAGCTACCCATAAACCAGTTAAAGACTTTTGACTTTAGTCTAGGTGACATAAAGGATAGAGTGACTTGTTAAATTTGCCATTTGTTGCTGTGCATTGAAAATCTTTGTGCAGATGAACATGCTTGCCCTGGCAGCCAGGGTAGCACAATTGAACTGGTTGCATATGATTACAGTTACCGCTGGTCTCGTTGCAGATGCGCTTTGCTTGTTCTCTGCTGCTTCGTCCAAACTCCAACAATAGAAAATGCTGTTTGAAAGTATACAGAAGGTTGGTTTAACTCAAACCTAAAGGCAGTTTGGTGGAAGAAAAAATTAAAGAGGGCTGAGAGGAAGGAAACATCTGCAGAATGAAATCAGGGAGATGGAAGACAAGCAACAGCAAACAAGTTGTGTTAATACATCTTATGTTAATACAACTTTCTTTTTTGACCCTCTCTTTCATTTGTAGCTCTCTCCAAGCTTCTATTATTTGTTCATCGCTAATGTTCGGACACGTAGGGTAAGACATGCAGTAACTACGCTTTTAATTGCAATGTTATGTCACACCATGTTGCATGTTGGGTGATGTTTACCTGTGTCTAATATAGTGCTTCATATGGGTTTCATGCATACCTTGTGTTTTGTTTTGCTTAAAAGTTGTTAAAATCATTGGTAATGAGGCAAAGTAACAAAAAAGATGTTGTAACCAAGGAATCCATAGTGTATTATCAAAGTTATCTTCTTATGGAATGGACTTACCTGATTAGGAGGTCTAAGGCAACCACTTCATGTTCTTGTATGTTTTTATGTCCACTGAACCAGAAAAACACTGAAGATGACATTAAACTAGACTGAACAGTACTTTTTGTTGAGATGCCCATTTTAATGTGCTGAGATGACAAAATGGTGTCATTATAAGGTTCTTAGTTTTTAACAGCTGTGCAAATAATATTTGAAGTGATGCAGTAAACCACAGCTGCAAAATTAGAAAGGGACACAAAATGCATGAAAATGTCCTAAAGGCAAGATGTCTGTCTCTAAAAAACGACAAGTGTTTTTGCATTTTAGTGTGCAACTCCATTGAAACAATTAGCAAATAAAGTTTGCTTCATTTGCCTCAAGGATTGTGTTTGACCAGTCAGCAATAAACTTCACCCCGTTAAGTTCCATCAGAGCAGAGACTTTTCAGGGCAGAAAAAGACATTTTTAGCACTTTGAATGTAGGTTCACAATTTCTCAAGTCTGTCTTAAAACATAAGTCAAGTACCTGCATGAGCACTGAAAACAGTTTTACTTGCTGTAATAATTTCTGTGGCTCATACTGGTCACAAAGACACTGTTTCTTAAAACCCTTTCCATGGAAGTGATGGGGTCTAACATCCACAAGTTTGTTAGACCACATGTAGGTAAAAGTTATGAAATTGTAAAACAAGTGTTCAAACGTGTTCTTGGGGAAAAACCCTTTGACAGAAAAGCAATATTAGAGTATTTGAGTATTTGTAGGTAAAGACTTAAACAAGTACAGCTTATTGGCAACGCACAACCTTTATTCAGTGAGCTCTAGGGCTGTTCTTCACTAAACCCAGGAGGTAGGAGTGTGCTGTGGGTACATAGGATGGAATGTAGGAAAGAAGCATCTCACCAACATTAGCTAGCACTCTCTATAATTCAGCAATCTGCACATCAGATACACAGAGGTGTGTGTGATGTGGCATGGACTAACATACGTCTAGTCTTTGTCCTGGAAATGTGCACTACTATACTTCTGTAGGGAACTTCGAATAACTTCAAAGGGTTCTGCATTAACAAAAGTCCACACATTCAGTATTCCTTTTGGACTTCAAATAGAGACATCACACTTACATATCTGAGGACTGCACAAAGAGGAGGAGAAAAGTCTGTTCATGTTCTACAGAGAGTGAGAAAGTACTTTGGTAACTAGAGGAGACAGACACTGACATGAGATTTTCTATCTTTGAGCTTTGGAGAGGAGAAGATGGAGGTGTGAAAGTATGCTGCAAACATGGAGACAGAAGTGTGTTTGTTGTCTTGTTATATAGAATAAGGCAAGAGGTTGGAAACTGGTGGACAATGGTGAAGATTTGTGAGGAAAAGACACAAGCAGACATGTAAAGACAAAGAGAATGTAAAGGAGGAAAGAGGAAGACAACCAGGACTTCCATTAAACATACATTTGTATCAAACCTGCTTTGCCAAGAATGTTTCTGGGGCAAAATGTATTAGAATTATATAAAATATATATAAATATATATATATATATATATATATATATATATATATATAATAATACATTCTGCTTTATTAGTTTATTAGTTTGTACAAGATTGTCCTCTTCACTTTTGCATAGTTCCTGCTCGACAAAGGAGCAGGAATAGCTACTCGTTAAGTTTATTATTATTATTTTTTATTTTATTTTATTGAAACATAATGCAATTTTGAGCAAATTGTCCAACTAAGCTTAGTGTGTAGGGAAAAAAAACCCCACAATTTAAACAAATCCGCTTAAAAAAATGATGGCAGAGGTTAATGCTAATATTGAATAAAGCGTTCAAGGATCAATGAAAAGCTATACAAAATTTTAACATTTCCCAGCTGATTATGAAATACGCAGATGGGCAGGTATATCAAATACTGACTGAATACACTATAAGGGAATCCTCTTTGCTCAGAATCTGGCATCTCAAGATCTGGTATCTGAAAGTGTTAAGATCTGTCTGTAGAAGATATCCGCAACCTATCCGAAAACCTTCCTTCAACTACCCTCTGTCAACAGTACTGTATCTGAAAGGCAAGTTCAAACTGGTTAGACACAGTATACAATACAGATACGGCCATTTGTGGGGCAGGTCCTCCATTTGGTGGATTTAGAGGTGGTAGTAAAAGGCATATAAAAGCTGTGTGGAAATGATGTCTTTACTTGCATACAGTGACTGTGTTTATTCTCTAATCTTTGACTTTTTTTACTCTCTTTTCTTCTGAGTTACTTTCTCCTCACTTCACCCTTGGTCAGTATTTCTCACTAGACAGCAAATATGTGTATCATGTGTTTGTGTGTGTATAGGAACCAACATCAGCAAAGGCAACAGCTCCCTTTTTCTCTTTCGCTACTCACTTATATAAATTAAAAACATTACTCAGATTAAGGCTAGAGTGTCACACATGGCATCAGGCCAGCAACTCCATTTTCCTTTCCAATGAAGGAGAGGGCTGGAGGGAGTGAAAGGATGAAAGAAAGGGGGGGGGGGGGGGTCATAGAACCAGCTTGCGCATGGGGGTGGCTACGTGGATGCTTGTTGAATCCCACATGGTAAATGTGCAGATATGTACTTTTGTGATTGTTAGCCGCTTCTCTGGTTGGCTCATGCTGGTGGAGATGGTAAGTACAGTAAGTAAGTCAATTTACTCATGTACTATACCTAAAGCCACAATATGGAACCTAATACTAGCACTAGCCTGAGACCCAAAATCAACCCACACTTCTTCACCCATGCCTTCCTCTCACTGCTTCACTAGGCTTTGCTCTCCTACTCGCAGCTACACTCGTAGTGCACATATTGGTCATTATCAAATTCAATCAAAGGAATGCTGCAAAATGTATCAATCAACAATAAAAACAGCAATGACTTCTAGATGAGGTTACACTAAAAGGCAAGGTTTCTGACATGGTTTTAGAGCATTTGTTTTATTTTAGATGTGTTCCACTATAGTTCAGAGGAAAATGCTCTACTTTTTTGTCACTACATTTTCTTGATAGTTTCAGTTACTAGTTATTTTGCGGATGCAGATTCCTAATAGAAAATATACTAAAAACAATAGTTAATGTTTTACTGTGGATTAACCAGCTGTCAGTACATAAAAGGGGTAAAATTAGCTCCTGTTGTTTTCTTCCACAACAGCTCTCTAGGTAACAGAGATCTCAGAAATTAGAATTTAAGGACATGTTTCTATTAACTAGAACTTTACTAGAACATATTTTCACCTTTGAAATTTGAAGTTTGTTTGCAGTTTACAGCACAAATATGAAATAAGTTCACAATAAATATTTCTCCTTTTAAAAGTTTTTTTTCTGGCGTGTAGCTCAAACATTTGCTTTTTTGTTGCCACTAAGGATCAGTTTGTCAATAGAAGTGGATGTTAATCATTTTTTAAAGTAAATTCTCAAGAATTAGATTTCTGAAGTGGCTCTCTCCTTAAATCTGTTCAGGAATTTTAGTTAACAAGGCCAGAATATTTTAGATTTCTGCACAAACTTTTTTATGAATGAGGCACCAAAATCAGAAAGGTTAAAATTACATTATTTCTTACTGGAGGACTTATAGTTTTGTACTTTGAGCTACTTTGAGAGCACACCTGGAGCTCTTGGGTAAACAAGACAAAGTGATATTTGTAGTGGGTTACTTCTTGTACTTACACTTTTAATAGTATTGAGTGTAATAACTTGCACATCTGTCTGTTTTGTCTGTTGTAAGAAAGGCCAGATGTTGTTCACAGTAAATTGTTTCATAGTGATATATATTAATTTGAATTATCAATATCATGTGTACAACAATGTGTTGGCATTTTGGCTAGTGCTAGTAGTGCTAGGCAGTTGTGTCAGCTAGTACTATAGAGTTGACATACATACATTGGTCAAGTGTCTTCTCTAGCTTATCTGTGGCTGCTATCCTTAAGCCCACTTGTTCCTACTGAAGGTTATACAGTAAAAGAGAAGTGTTAAAAAAATTGCACTTCTCAAAAGGCTACTTTTTACTTTTTACTAAAGCAGCACGGCACTTAATTCTTTGTTTCATGTCTTCCCTTTTACCCAGTCTTTCACAATGTCACAAATACTGTAACGTGTTCTCTATATGAATGGATGTGTGGGTGAGAGAAGCTGAAGGGAGTGATATGAATTCAAAGACTCATGTCCAGACTGCTACATACTGTTACACACCACACAGTAAGATTCGCACTAAGGGGGGTTTATCAGCAGTTTCAGAGAGAAAATAAAAATGAGATAACCACCACACACACACCATGCACACACTGTTCAGTGTTGTGTAGTAAAATGCTTTCTGAATGAAACACCCTTGATAAATCGCTATTAATCCAGTTTGTTTTCATGCAACAACTCAAATGTCACTTTATCAGCATGAAGAATACTCTGACTTCCAGCTTAGTCCTTTATTCATCACCATTTTACTGATGAAGAGCTTACAGGATGTGAGAAATTCAAAACACAGAAGGATAAATGGCACAAAAAAAGGAGAAACATCGATGCTGTGGTCGACAAAACAGTGACTTAATTGGTGCAACATACTGCCAACGACTGACACAGCGCTCTGTTTAGGGACTACATAATTGCAGTACATACTGTACAGTTATGCCTCTTGAAGCCACCTTGAATAGGATTTTGTTACTAAGCTTTGAAGCTACAGCTTACAGATACATTTATTGGTTTTGATGAAATTATAATTCTAAATTGACTGAAACTGTATATTTTTATTTAAATTTGGTCATAAGTATTTTTTTTTGCAGAATCATAAATGTGTTTTGGGGTGAGCTGGACCGAAGAGTGAAGGCAAAGGGGCCAACAAGTGCTAAACACCTCTGGGAACTCCTTCAAGACTGTTGGAAAACCATTTCA
>JAUYWH010000002.1:3159039-3173341 GCA_034779795.1 Ctenopoma multispine
CCTTTATGTACCAAAAAACAAAAATTGCAAAATAAAGCACTGAAGTCTTCTACAGAAAATCCAAACACCAAAAAAATTGGCAAAATTCTGATTATTCCAAAAGATCCACCATTACCAAAACTCTTTTTTTACACCTGTGATGGTGATCTATGATCAAAACATATCACTTTTAAAATGTGGGATTTGTGATGTAACAGCCATTAACATTTGTAATACTGTGCAAACATGGCTACAGTTCCATAAAATGAATGACAGACAATTTGAACAATGAAAAATCAGATAAACAAAATCAGATTACAGGGATTCTTCCTTTCTCGCATTACTTCGCAAAACAATCTAACAGAAATTCTTTACAGTTCCTAGTAGTGTATCAGAGTACAATTAAGCTATAAAAAGAATAAACAAAACAAAAGCAGTGTCCAAAAGTCTTTTTGGCTGATCCAGTGCTTAGAACTTCAAAGTGAGACTACAGACTCTACGTGTCATTTTCTTTGGCTCTATTTCCATGAACAGTTTCTGCAGAGCATCAAAGGAATCATCTAGGAAAGCACAAATTGAGAGTATAAAACAAGCCAAAAAGTCGGGCACACACATTGTCAGGTGAGTGAGTAAGGTGACCGCGAGGAAGAGGTAGGATTGGTTAGGACAGGGCATAAAAAGGAAGTCCACTCACCTGCTCCTCGCTCCGACATCATGTTTCTTCTCATGTCCCGAGCTATCGTTCGTTTCACTTTGTTTTCTTCCCAGATCGTCACCTTCCATCTGCTCTTCCGGTACCGGGAGTAAAGAGCCTCTATTTCCATTTGTTCGTCTTGTTGTTTGTCGGCCGGTTGTTTGTAACGCCGGCTCCCGATGGGAGCCCGCTTTAGCGCTCCGGGCGTTACAACAGTAAACCGCGTGTGTCTTCTAACCCGCTGTGGCTCACTCCGCAGCTGGGTCAATCCCACACGCAACAAGGGCGTTTCGTTCACACACTGTGTCTGTGTCTCTACACGCCTGACAGGATGTCTGAGCCCGTAGTAGACCCAGCAGAGTTTGAGCGCGTGAAGGCCGAAGTCGTCTATCTCCGGGGGATAGTCGACAAACAACAGACCGCCATTAATTCTCTAAAGGGCACCATTTTGCAACTCTCCACCTCTGTTAATGTTCTTCAGCGCCAGGCTTCCACTCCTGCTGAAGGACCCCGCATCGCCCTACCGGATAAATGGAACGGGGTGGACGGCCGCCCAGACGGACTGCTCGCCACCTTGGATATGATTTTCGAATGTCATCCCACCCTCTACACCACGGCCCGTTCCAAGGTGGCGTTGTTAACATCCCTGCTGTCCGGGCGTGCTCAGGAGTGGGCGGTGGCGCTGAACAACAGTAAGTCCCCGTCTTGTAATGATTACAGTCTGTTTGTGGAGGAATTACGCAAGACCTTTGTTCCTCCCAGCAGCGAGGCAGGGGCAGATTTTCAGCTTCTTCGCTTGCGGCAGGGGTCCCGCTCAGTCTGCCAGTATGTCTCGGAGTTTAGGACCCTTGCCGCCAAGCTGAGATGGGGGAGCGACGCCTACCGCTCCGTTTTCATCGAGGGCCTTGCGTATTACATCCAGGACCAGATGACCGGCCACGAGGCCCCTCAATCTTTTGATGACATAGTTGATTTAGCTCTCCGGATCGATCCAAAGACCCTCACTAGACCACAACCATCTTCCCGTCGCCTGCGTCCTCTCCCAGCCTTCGCCCTACCATCGACACCTGCTTCCACCTCTGGGGGCGCCGTCAGCCCTGCAGCCGAGGAGCCCATGCAGCTCGGTCGGCTGCCGCAGGAGGAGCGAGATCTCACTCAGGGTAACCTTCCAGCAGGGACACAAACGGGTCGAATTGGACGCACTCCAGGACTCAGGGGCTGCTGACAATTTCCTTATCCAGAAATTCAATTCAAGTCAGCCGGTTCATTCCCATCACTTCAGTCGACGGACATCCACTTCAACCATATCCAGTCCAGTTCCAGTCCAACCCACTTCAGATGTCCGTCGGCCTCCACGTCGAACAGCTTCAGTTCCTGGTCATTTCAGCTCCATCCTCGCCTCTCATCCTTGGATTTCTGTGGCTGCAGCAGCATGACCCCCACATCCTTTGGTCCGAGGGCCGCATTCTGGACTGGGGGCCCCGATGCCATCAACGCTGTCTGCTGCCCGGAACTGCCGGAACCGGCACGTGCTCCAGGGAGTCCTCAGCCCCCGGGCTCGCCGATCTCGAGCAGATCCCACCACCTTATCAGGACCTTGCCGAGGCCTTCAGCAAGCAGCGTGCCGCCACCTTGCCTCCTCATCGTCCCTACGACATGACCATCGACCTGCTTTCCGCCAGCAGGCGGGTTCTACGTGCCCACCCCATGTCGCCAGGAGGCTCTCGTCTGGGCCCACTCCTCTCCTCCGTCTGGGCATCCCGGACCTGACCGCACCATCCGGCTGCTTCAGAGCGCCTTCTGGTGGCCTACCCTTCGTCGGGACGCCCGGGAGTTCGTTTCGGCCTGCGAGACCTGCGCCCGGGCCAAGTCCTCCTCGACACCCTCCACCGGTGAGCTGCAGCCTCTTCCGGTCCCTCATCGCCCCTGGTCGCACATTGGGGTGGACTTCATGACCGGCCTCCCGCTGGCGGACGGCAAGGAAAAGTAAAACAAACAGATTTAAACAAGAATTCACGTTGGGGTCCCCTGTTTTGAATCAAGATGAGTTTAAACCCTTTGATGATCATTTTGATGCATTACAGTAGGTTCTTGAAACTGACAAAAAATACAAGAAAGAAAAAAATCAAGTTGACCTAATTTAAGACTATAGAAAATATTAAAGGTAAAAAAATTACCTCTCTGTGACCATGCAGGTGTAAAAGCTTACAGACTTTAGGATAGAACCTGCAAATTAAAGATCTTTAGGATACCAGGCAAAATCATGAGCAAAGATTGAAATCAGATCCATTGTTTTTCAAAGTCTTGTGTTATGAAATTTAACAATTTGGTTTTTTACATAATAAACCTAATAATGTGTAGAACAGAGGTGTTCAAACCTTTTTAAAGAGGGACAGATCTGATTATGTGAAGATTTCTGTGGGCTTCTCAGAAAAAGATTTGACAGCTACAGTCACATATAAATGTTGTGTTTTAAAACAACTGTATGACAATTGTGATATTTTTAAATGTCAATGAAGCAACACAGGAATGATCAAATGAAAAAAAGTCCAATAAGTGCGCTGCTCCTCACTTTCAAAAGCATATGTGTTTAACTCTGTGCTTTATATTGTGAATCTCCCTCTGGTGCCATGCTGAAGTATATGCATGTGCTCTTCTATGCAAGGGCCTTGTGCTATGTGTTGTAATGATGAGTAATGATGTTGTATTACTCCTATCTTAGGTCATATAAAATGTGCAACATATTCATGTACTGTAGTATGTTTATTACCTTTTAGCTAGAAATCAGTATTTCAAGATGTGCAAAATACACTGTATACACTAGTATACTTATACTTTGGTACAAAGTATCACAAAGAAATCATATTTTAAATGAACAAATCTAATTATCAGCTTAGCAAAGCCAGGTTGCAAACCCAGGACTCACACCACAGCACATTCCTTTACCAATTGAGCTAACAAAGACAATGTGCTGGTAGTGATATGCCTGATATATAGCAGCACTTCCAATGGTGTAGAGACATTTCTTTCAACATTAAAGACCAAATTTAACAGAGATATTTGAATTACATTTATTCTTAATAAAATACTCTGGGACTAAACTGGTAGCTTGGGGGCTCCCTAGTGGCCACAGGGCCCTTCTGCATCTGCATAGTCCGCATAGTGCAAGAGATGAAAAAACCATAAGCATAGATATATGTGCATAGATGGCGCCTGACTTGCCTCGATGCATCATTACTCAAGTAAGTAAAGTAATGTAGAAGGGCTCCAAAACATTACTTAACACTAAAATAGTAATGTAACTGAGTCATTCCAAGCATGAGTCCTCCCACCATCTCACCTCCTTTTCTCATTGTCTGCTCTGTAGATGGTAGATAGTGTCACTGCAAGATTAGTGTTGCCCTCACACCAAAGTCCATTCATCATCGACTGGCAAACTGGCACTAAGCAGCTTCTCATTTGACATTTACCTCCCCGCGACTTCTTATATTCCCCTTCCAATTGTTGACTGTTGAATTGATCTTTTTCCCTTTTTAGATGAATCATCCTTTGTATTATTCATTCTGTTTTCCAACCTCCAGTTTTGTTTTTAACTATTCACAGTCTGTGTTTAATATAGCTCGAAGTTTAGAACTAGACCAGTGGATATAGAGCAAGGGAGTATAGCTATATTCATACATATTTTGCTGTACAACATCCTGACTTCCCACAAAAGATCACATTTCACAGAGCATGAATCATAAATCAAAGAATCCCCTGTCCTACCCTGCAAGTCAGACATCCATTAAGAACTAACAGGAACAAACATGACTTTTGATCCAAAAAGCAGGCGGTCAGACCAATGCACAGTCCTTATTACTGACTGAGTTTCTTCATCAAACTAGCTTCCTAGGACTCTCTGGGCGAGGCCTCTAGATCCAGTGAGAGAAAAAAAAAGCACATGAAGCTCCTTATGCTGCATTCTCTGCTTTGGAACCACTTTCTCACAAATGCAGATTGTTTTTCCCTGACAGCAAGCATATGCAACCTGCCTCATATAGAGTAGTAGGTGTAATGTAACACAATGTTCCCTGGCTGATTTCCTGTCAGGGCTTTGCAGGAGATGCATGAACAAACTAAGACCCAGTGTCCGTTAATGGAATCATTTACACTTTTTGAAAATTGTATCCATTGAAATCAAAGTTGTAACTCTGACCTCTATGATTTTATACTGAATAAACCATTAAGTATGTGTGGGTCCTATTTATTAAGGAGTCAAATCTACAGACAAGGAGGAGATAAGTCCTTCTAAGGAATTGCTCATCTGGACCAGTGCCAACCAGCAGACTAGCTTTCTTTCAGTATTCTCTATGGAGAAACTGGGCTACAGTGTCTTGATTAATACTCATATTTTCCATTATTGCATTCATCTCTCTTATGTGCCACATTACATTGCCTGTGAGGGTGCTCCACATGTGCTCTTCTGTGCAAGGGCCCTGTGCCAAGTGTTGTATTGCTCCTGCCTTGGGGCATATAGAATCTACAATGTATTCATGTACTGTAGTATGTTTATTACGTTTTAGCTTGAAATAAGTATTTCACGCTGTGCAAAATACACTAAATTACACTAGTATACTTTGGTACTGTTACCACCTGGCTCAAGGATGGCAACGAAAAAGGGTCACACACAGAAATATATTCTTGAAGATGGTTTATTTGATCAAAAAACAAACATAATTTAACTTAAACAGTGAGGCAGTAAGGCAAAAGTCAGTAATGCATGTGATGTGTGGATATCTGGTGGTTTGTTGCAGCTTTTTTACTACTAGCACGTCTGTCAAACAAAGGGAGGTAGGTTGAGGGGAGTGCCAGGCTGCAGGAAGAGAGAAAGAGGAAGTGCATTGGCTGAGCTTTATGCACTTTGAAGGCCACAGATGTTAAAGACTCAATCAAACCAGTCTGTGATTTGGGTTCTGGAGTGAGTGCAGAAAGGTTAGTGGATGATGATCAGTGTACACCACTAAAGGACGTTCTCCACTGCCAAGATAAACTTTGAAATGTTTTAGTGCCCAAAAAGGTGCCAGGGCTTCTTTTCATATAATGGAATAATTTAACTCATGTGAATTAAATTTTCTAGAGAGGAAACTAACTGAACAGTCAATACACTTGTCGTTAGCCTACATGAGCACCGCACCAGGTCCCACTTTGCTAGCATCCACAAAGCCTCAAAGACTTGTTCATCCTTGGAGCTGACAAAACTGGAGCAGAACACAAAAACAGCTTAACAGATTCAAAAGCTTGTTGACATTGAGGAGACCAATCAAACCTCACCTTTGAACTGAGGAGGGCAGTAAGTGGAGCAACTACAGTGGATACATTTTTACTAAAGCCTTGGTAGTAGCCCACCATATCCAAAAACAGACCAAGCTCTTTCTTAGTGGTTTGAACCGGAAACTGATCAATGGCCAAAACCTTAGCTAGAACAGGGCGAACTTGTCCTTGTCCAACCACTACCAAGGTAAGTAACTGTTGCCTTAGCAAACTCACACTTTGCTAGGTTAACAGTACCCTTTTAGCAAGTCAAACTTACTGACAAATTTAGCAGAGACCACCTAATCCACGCAATCCTTTGTCACTAAATTTACGAAAATTAGTACAAGGCCTAAATGTCCAGTCCGGCTTTTTCACCAATAGGCATGGGAAAGCCCAGCTTGAAGAGCAGGGTTCAGTCATGTTATTGTCCAACATATATTGGACCTCTGCCTCTAGCTGTTCACGTTTTTCTGGTAACATACAATAAAGCGTTGTTTCACAGGCTGGGGCTCTCCCACATCAATGTTGTGTTTAATAAGATGAGTATGAGAAGGAGTGTCTCCAAACAAAGACGAATACTCATTAATAAGATTTACCAGGTCATTTCTCCTTAATTCTGACAGTTGTCCTAACATTCCTTCCAAATTAACAAGTGACTCAGATTTTCTAAGACAGCCTCTTAAAAGACCACCTTCTGGCATACACAGCTTCCTGTCATGATTGTCACTAGAAGAACCCAAAGAAAAACCAGGACACTTCACAGGAGTAGCAACAGCTACAGGAGAAACAGAATCAACACTAGGATCTTCAGAATTCGCAAAATATGGTTTCAAAAGGTTTACATGGCATAACTGCATAGACTTTTTCCTGTCTGGAGTTTTCACAAGGTAGTTCAGATCTGACACCTTCCGGGCCACGGTGTAAGGGCTAGAGAACTTTGCCTGAAATGGAGAACCAACTATAGGCAATAATGTCAGTACTGTGGGCCTCTTCTTTGTGCTCTGCAATGTTTTTTTCCCTCCAGGTAGTCAGTAGGTGGAGTTCAGATAACTGGTTTGATTGAGCCTTTAACATCTGGTTGTGGCCTCCAAAGTGCATAAAGGTCAGCCATTGCACATCCCCTTTCTCTCTTCCTGCAGCCTGGCACTCTCCTCAACCTACCTCTCTTTGTTTGGTGGTTTGTTGCAGCTTTTTACAACACTACTAGCACATATTTCAGTAATCCACACATTACACGCATTACTGACTTTTGCCTGACTGACACACCTCACCCTTTAATTATGTTTGTTGTTTTGATAAAATAAACTATCTACGCTCACATAAAGAATATATTTCTGTGACAGGTGGTCTGCTTTGTGTAGTTTGCTAAAAGGAGGTTAGGTTTGTAGGTTTTTTGGCCTTCCTGTTTTGTGACGTATTTTGCTTAGTTCCACATTTGGGCTGATTAGGGATATGTTTCAAATATCTGTGTTTTCATGAGTTTGAGACTGTGAATTGATCTGGGGCCCTTTTTCCTGATAGGCATAGGCAATGTGGGTGCACTAGTTGTCCCCATTGACCCTTTTTCTGTTTTAATTTGTTGTTTTTCTGCAGTAAGGGGTTAGATCAATTTGCTCGGGTGCACTTCCGTGGCTGTCTAGGTGATTTCCAGGGTGCTGGGAGTTAACCGGGTTGCTGGGCTTTGTGCTTAATTAATCCTGGCACTAAACCTGCATAAAGACTAGGGTTAAGGGAGTCGGTTAGTATTTAATAGGTAGTTAATCAGTGGAAATGGGTTGCAAAAAAACATAGCAGTCTCACTTTATTTAAGTGTTGGTGGTCCTTTGTGGAGCATTGTGGCTAATAGTCCTGGTTAGGTGTCAAGTCTATAAAAAAAGTATAAAAAAGCTGATGCTGGCGTTCTTTCTAGATGGTTAACTTTGAAGAAATTCTTCAATTGAAGCCATGTCAAAGTCTCCCAGAAAGTGTTAAATTCCCATAAAAAGGGACAACTGTTGACAGTTGTTATTTTACTTGTTGGTGTACTGCTTCACAAGTTAAGTCTTCAGAGGATCTTCAGGAGCTGATGATCCAGTGTCACCAAAGCTGCTCAGTTGGCAGATGCGTTTGTCCTTACCCATTAGACTTGCTTTGGGGGACATCATCATAGTGATAGTGTGCAGTCTGGTAAGAATTTTGCTAAGGCTAGTCAATCTACCCACGGAAAAAATGGACTCTAGTCGGCTCTGTAATTATTGTTTGGGTAAAGGTCATTAGATATATGAATGTCCTGTGTTGCAAGCCAAGCCTAAACTGAAGTATGGACATCAACAGCAGAAAGGGCTAGTGCCATTGCTGCTGTACAAGCATATACCAAACTCTCTGTTCTGGTCACTGGCTCAGTCTCACACAGCGTGGACCCTGTTGAGGGAAGGGCACAAAACCAAATTGATCCGGGTTATGCTTTATATGATACTGATGGCTATGTGTCACTAGTAAGTGGTACTATGAAAATACCTTTGAAGAGTCTATGAGATACATCTGTGTTGCCATTCTCTTCTGAGACAGACACCAGGAGTAGTGTTGTGGTTCGGAAAATGGGATTAACAGTTTTTCTGTTCCCTGGCATCAATTGATGTTGTTTTCTGATTTGGTGCAAGGGGAGGTATCTTTGGGAGTACGTCCCTCTTTATCAATGGATGGTGTCCATATCATCCTGGGTAATGACTTAGCTGGTGAGAATGTATGGCCTAATGCAGGCGTGTCAAACTCAATTTCATCGCGGGCCACATGACCATTACGGCTGATGTTAAAGGGCCACTTGTGACTGTATGCAGTGGCTGACGGGTCTGTATGAGCGAAGTAGAAAATTGCACAGAGCAGCACTTTGGCAGGGGCAGAAATCTGCTGCACCCGAGGTCCTCACATGTGAGCAGATCTTTAAAAAAAATAATGAACCAATACATTTTTCTTTGGAAATCTTCGTGTCGATCTCTCGTTATGACTGTGTGTCACAGACTGTGCGCGCTGCAGTGCCTGAGCTGTGAGAGCGCACAGACACTGGACAGAACACAGACCGGCTTTATTTAACGAGGATGCATCACCCTGTATCCTGCTCTAGTTTTGCTCGGTGCAGTAAACACAAATTTCACATATAATGCTGTAATTTATAAAGATGTTTACCTGTGGAAAAGACCTGTGATTAATTGTTCATGATGCCTGGTGCATACAGTCAAATACTCTGGCAACTTGTGAGCTGCATGCACGGCTGTTAATATGTGATGACCTTCACGAAGAGTTCAGTGAACAATCAGGACGTTTTTTGTCCAATTTAACACTGAGAGGAAAACATTTGTTAGCATTTAACAATTTTTTTAGCATTTAAAGACAAACAGTGACACGTCATAACAGTTTGGACAGAGTTGATATGTATTGTTGAGGACAGAGATTACGTGCTTGTCCCTGTCCTACCCCCAGCTCTCATTAATCATGATTGAGAATACAGAAATAACTATTTATATTTAAACATATTTTAAATATATAAAGAGAAATTTAGTGTTAAAATGTAACAATATAGTTGCTTTGTGTGTTCGTATGGTACATTGGAAATAGAGCAGCGGTCCGAAAGTACCATTTATAATAACTAATAATAATAATAATTTATGAGCTCTTGCGGGCGAAATGTGGGGGGCCGGATTTGGCTAGCGGTCCTTGAGTTTGACATATATGGCCTAATGTGTTTATCCCTCTCTTGAATTTAAATCCTCACTTGGAGAACGGTTGTGAATTGGAACCAACACATCCCGATGTGTTTCCTGCATGTGCGGTCACATGTGTTATGAGCCGTGCTAGTGCAGATGCCATTGCCATAAAAATGTACAATAAAGCCAGCTTGTTTTTCCTGTGCCAGCTTTCCCTTTGCCTCTTACTCGCAGTGATGCTGCTCATTGTTACTTTATCCAAGATGGCCTGCTAGTGAGAAAATGGGTACCTCAAAGGTACTGTTTTGTGGGTAAGGAAATCCTACAGATAGTTGTTCAATCCAGTTTAAAACACAGAGTGCTTTAACTGCCCATGGTGGGGGCGCAGGACATTTAGGAAAGGATGAAAACATATGACCATGTTTTGCAACACATCTATTGAAAATAGACATTTCTGAGTTTATTACAACTTTGTGATACAACCAACTCGGAAACCAAATCAGTCAATTTTGCCTGTCCCTCTGTATCCAATTCCAGTAGAAGAACATCTTACTGATGACTGTATTGGTCCTCTGCCACCATCAAAAGATGGGAATACTTTCTTGCTCACAGTCATGTAACAATACAGTGCTTATCATTCTCAGAGTCAAGGTGCACTTTAAAGGTTTCACCAAACTTTAAAATCTCTTTTGCTTGCCTATTGCACTGCCTTGGCTGATGTTAGCTGCCAGAGAAGTGGTCCAGGAAAGTTTGTGTTTTAGTCCAAACGACCTTGTCTTTGGACATACAGTGTGAGGCCCTTTAGCCTCTCTACAAGGGGACTGGAGTACAGAAAAACCTCCAACCAGCCTTATAAATTATGTAAATGGATTTAGACATTAGTTGTATTATTCAAATAAAATGGCAAAAGTGAATCTGCAAACAGCACAAAATAAAATGAAACGGCTGTACGATCGTCGGGTAGAAAGACGTGAGTTTGCTCCAGGGGACCAAGTACTGGCATTATTGCCTATAGTTGGTTCACAGTACTAAGCATCACAAAGAGATCACACTGCTCCTCACTTTCAGAAGCACAGCGAGTGTGATTAATGTGTTTAACTCTGTGTGCTTTATATTGTGAATCTCCCTCTGATGCTATGGTGGAGTGTTACTGTGCTGTCCCAGGCTGGGCTCAGAGCCAGATTCTGCACTGTCAAGCTCTAGGTGAAGCAACATATAGGACAGATGGCACCGTATCTTTATTACCCTTCTTGGATCACGGCCCTCATACCAGTATGAGCGGTTATGGGCAACCCTGTATCATGCTGTGCCTCAGAAATCAGCACATTCGTTTAAAGCAGACAATTACTTCTCCTTTTGGGCTGCATGTCAAAGATGAATCATTCATTAAAAGAACTGATTAATGTTCCTGTATGACAGCATAGGTCGTATATGATTCACTATAACAAGATCAAAACACATACTCTAGGTAAATTACGGGATTGAGAAAGAAATAATTGACCCCAACCTTTTAATTTCTTTTAGTTAATTAGCATTTGTAATGTGTTCAGTTACCTTGACATGTCATTTGTGCTAATGCTGCTAACAAAGCTTCTATGTATTTAACCTACAGTGACGTTATATCGAAAATGGTTCATGCTGTTGATTGAAGTTAACCTTAAACTGATGATGTTACTTTCACTTGTTGTACACCTTGCCCAATATACGCTAAGCATGTCTGTTTGCTAGGTAAAAGTCTATGAGAGCTAGGTTGGTTGAAGTGATTAAACTTGACAAACAGCTTTTTAAAATCTGTTTTTAGTTGTGTGGAAAAGGTTGAAAACAATTCATATCATTGCTCTGTGTGCTCCCTCCTAATGTATTCTACTGGAGTTGATGAGAATGCAGAATTACACTTCTGTAAATTACATTAAATAATTCACTGAGGAGACAAAACAGCACTCCCGATTGAAGTAGATTCTCCCATACCTACTGTTAAATGTTTAAATCTTCTCTCCTCAGGGGGTTATGCAAAATAGATGGAGAAGTTGGAGGCAGAATCCTGTTGTTTTATGCAGGTGGGTAATTAAATGAATGTTTGAAACATAGTTGAGCTTGTATCACAGCGTCCAGTCGTTTCATGCAACGGCATGGAACGACTAAAGTAAAGATGTGTGCGGCTTATTGTTGGTTTGTATCCCGTAAACAGCTCCACATCAGCAGATGTGAGAATGTTGGAAGCTAGGCGGACAAGTCTGTCGACAACTATGTTTGCATTACTTTAAAAAGACACCATGTAGTCATGTAGACAGCACTATGACCTATAACTAAGTTTACAGTAGTTGGCATTAACTTGATCAATTAAATTTATCTCAGCAGCCCTGTCTCACAGAAGTTAAGTTTTATTTTAAGTAAACGTGTTTATAAATAATTTCATTGCAGGTCAAGTGACACGAAAGATGGATTTGGGGAAAACTTTTAACTTTTGATGAACAATACATACATTCTTTTAATTTCACTTTTTAATAATGCAGGTTCTGAGGACACTAATAGTTGCAGTTTTCCAAAGTGGAATATTTGCCCATTGTTGCTGGATACAAAACATGAACTGCTCAACAGTCCGTGGTTACCATCCTCTGATTCTCCTCTTTATGATGCAGCATACATTTTTAGTAAGAGACAGATCTGACTCTTGATAGCAACATATGTCTGTCTACAATGCTTACATACTGCATGCGTCTGTGTCAGTGGTACCTTCACACATTTGCAAGTCACCCATTCAGTGGACTCTGATGTATTTTGTTATTATACTCTTCTAGTGTTGATCTGTGTTCTCAAGTTCACAGGCAAATTTTGGCTGTGCCGATGCATGCTACAGAATCCACATCCACAGAACTTGGTGGTTGTTTTATGTTAAGCTTTGTGAACAAGGCAAGGTTGTAACAAACAGACTGTGTAAAGTGACAATGGTTTTTCAAAGTACTCTCAAGCCCATGTGGTTATTTTCATCTTATGCAATGCTGCTTGAGGCCTCAGAGGTCACACACATTCAACAATGGCTTTCACCCTTAACTTTTATGCACTGAGATTTCCTGGACTCCCTGAATCTTTTCACATGATGTCTTGAAGATGGTGAAAGACTTCATTGCGATCTTGTGTTGAGAAATATTCTTTTTAACTGACAATTCTTTCACGACGTCCATGACCCTTCTTTGCTTGGAAACACTAAGCCTTTAATGGATTTATCTTATATATCCGATGATGAGACCTATGGCTGGCTGGTTTAACATAGACAGGATTTATATTTAAATTCCTACAATGTATTCCTTGACTAGTCAAAACTGTTAAATTAAAGATATCAGCATTATCTTGCAGATTTTAAATGTAGCTTAATTACAACTTTATTTTGACTTTAGTTTGTCAAAATGTAATTGTAGATATCTCAAATGTAAATATGGATAGTCATTCTAATCATGTTATGTTAAATACATTTATAAGACATCCATAATGTACTTGTAGATATCTTAAAAGGAATTAAAAACACTAAAAATTAAACAGATCTAGAATACCATTTTAACAATAACTGAATTTTGAAATCACAGTTAATTGTTAATTGAATATTTTATAAACCACTTTTTGCCACTGTTTAAGCTTTTGAGTGTTCAAGTCATCAAATGAAGCAAAAAACTTTTCTGGGAATGTGGCTTGTATGTAAACGCTTCATTTTGCACTGGATATGGTATTGCTCTATGACTCAGGCTTATTTTGAATTTGAAAATGTGAATTATTAGTCACAATAAAAACAAAGTATTAAATACTGTATTTGCTCCATGCAATGGAGTCTGTGTGAGGTTGTGTGGACATCTAGATATGTGCTTGCTTTCCCCAGTGATATGAAAGAAAACTTTCAGATCATTGAGGTTGCCTTAGTGACATTAGTGGGCACAACATTATTGTTATGACATCTTTCCACAGCTCTGTTTGTGACAGGTGAGTCACAGATTGATCTGATAGATTGCAGTGCCTCTAATAAAAGATTAGCAGCTTTTTCTATTCTGACTTTCACATGATGGAGCATTTCTAGATGTGCAAACTGCCCATTTTGTAGGGACTAATGCCTCCCATACAAACAGAGATGAAGACTTTTGAGCTGAGCACTGTTAACAAGCCGGAACATCCCTCTCCTCTTTATTCCAGCGTACATTGCGTCCATGGTTTCCATAAAGAATGAATGTACATTTGTCCGACCACAGAACAGTTTTTCCTTTGCCACAGATCCTTTAAATGAGCTTTGGCAATATTTCTGGATCATGTCTATACAGGGCTTCTTCTTTGCTCGCTAGAGCTAATTTGCATTTATGGTGAACTGTGTTTACAGACAATGATTTTTATTCCAGTATTCTTGTGCCCATGCAGTGATTCCCAGCATAGTATCATACCTGTTTTTAATGCAGTGCTGTCTGAGGACCTGTAGATCATAGACATCCAATATTCCCTTTTGGCCTTGGCATTATGATCAATTTTGATATATTGAAAGCTTTTACACTGAAGAACATTATTCTCATCCTGAGCATCCTGTCTCAAAGGGATGCTGAAAAACAAGTCCATGCATTTGTTACTTCTAGACTGGACTACTGTAATTCATTACTGATAGGATGTCCCAATAACTCACTCAAAA
>JAUYWH010000002.1:3173441-3195352 GCA_034779795.1 Ctenopoma multispine
TCAGAGTGCTGGTCTACTTGTGGTTCCTAGAGTTTCCAGATGTAGAATGGGAGGCAGAGCCTTTAGCTATCAAGCTCTCTTTGGCTCCCTCTTCAGGTTCGGAAAGCAGACACCCTCTCTACCTTTAAGACTAGGCTAAAGACCTTCCTTAAAGCTTATAGTTAGAGCTAATATGGCAATACTGCTATTAACTGTGTGTCTTTTCTCTCCCGCAGTTCTGATTCTTCCTCTCTGCAGGAATCCCCAGCTCTGAGCTGTATGATATCCAGTGTGCGGCTGCTGGCCCTACCAACCTGCTTAGTGTTTCATCTGCTTCTTCCACTTCTGCTTCTCTCTCCTCTTTCCACTCACCCCAGCCGGTTGAGTCGGATGGCCGCCCACCGTGAGTTTTTCCTCTCCACTGTCGCCTCAGTGCTTGCTCTAGTGCAACTGTTGGGTTTTCTACTTTATTCTGTATATTTTTATTTAATGTGTAAGGTCTTAAACCTTACACTTTGAAGTGCTTGGAGATGACTTCTGTTGTGAATTGGCGCTATTAAAAATAAAGTTGAATTGAATTAAATTAAATAGTCAGACAATTTGTAGACAGAGCCTTCCACAGATTAATGAAGCTCTGCCTACCTTTACTCTACTCTTAGAATATTTTTGTCATGTTGTTGACCTGTTACCAGTTAGTCTAATTAGATGATAAAATGTTATTTTAGCTCTTCCTTGCTATTACCATTTACTTGTTGCTGCCATCAAATTCAAAATTACATTTTTTTTAGAATGGCACCTTTTTATCATGTTTTCTATGTTCTATTGTCAATAAAACATGGAGTTTTGAGGTATGCAAATCATTGCATTCTGTGTTTTATGTAAGTTTTACACAGAAACATATTTGGAATTGGGGTTATTGATATAGCAAGAATACATCAGTTTTTCAGGGTCTTCCATATGGGCATGATCAGATTTAGGCTGCATTGAATGAACCTAAATTGAGTCAGTTGCATTGTGGAGCATCAGGCGGCTGTAATATGTTTTGTACATAAAGCTACACTGAGGGGAACTGCAATAGTGTCAATCTGATTAGGTCCTGAAGAACACTGTTAAACCCCCTGTGCTCACCTCACAAGCAAAAGAAGACTAGACTCAAAGGAATGTTTCTGCATGTTTTAGTCTTCTGAGAAATAACCTGAAATAATCGATTATAATTTAACTCCAAACACAGTGTTTAAATAATGGATTACAGTAAATTGATATTTCAATATGCCTTCATTACCAACCTCGAGAAATATTACATTAGCTTATTGTTATTAGTTATTGATCCAACTACTGTAAGTTTATAAGCTTAAATTATTTATATGAGATGATATGTTAGAGGTCAGTAAAGAAAGGATTGGATTTTGATCTGCTTCACTTTAGTCAACAACGATCCTTTAAAATGTGCCCTATCAAAAGATTTGTTACCACTGCTTCTGTTGACCCCAGTAGTAAACTGTTCCCTTATTAAAAACCTACAAAATGAAGTTTCAGATCCAGGCCCAAAGTTGAAGTTCACTTGAAGTTCACACTGCTCATGGAACCAGTAGTAAGACAACACAAGACTAAAACAACTTCTGCCTGTTTGAATGTTCACTGAAGTGGATATTGTATCCTATGAGGACCTTGTGGCGTACTAAACCCTTTTTCCTGACTTGTTACATAAATTGAGAAGATGTGTAACCAGCAAAGGCAATAGGCTTTATTCTTCTTTAACAAGGGTTCCTTTCACTAGTTCTAATCTGACTCTATAAGACCTCCTTTTCTCTCTTCCCCTTTCTCTCTCAGGGGGCTTGTAAAGCTTTGAGTCCAATTTCATACACTCTGTTTCCTT
The DNA here is from genome assembly GCA_034779795.1 of Ctenopoma multispine. Taxonomy (NCBI): domain Eukaryota; kingdom Metazoa; phylum Chordata; class Actinopteri; order Anabantiformes; family Anabantidae; genus Ctenopoma; species Ctenopoma multispine. The sequence goes on from JAUYWH010000002.1 coordinate 3,175,297, forward strand.
CTTTTTATTACCCTTGCTCTCCCATCTCCCTAAGTCCTGCTCTCTCTCCCTACACTCCCTTCTCCTCTTCATCACACAGCTTGGTCTGGTGGTAATAACCCAGAATGTCGACAACAAATCATCTCCCCTGTTCTAAAGGTTCATTGCATGATGCATGCTGACCTTACGTTCAGGAGCAAATAGTAGAAAATGAGAAACCTAGTGGCTGGAAATTGCTGTCTTGTAACATAGGTAGCACGATGATGCATCAGTGCAGTCACAGGACAGGTGTTGGAATTTCTCTGCTCTTTGAAATAGAAACAGTTTAGCTTGACTTTGTGCTTCAACATTCACAATTGGTGAAAGTATTTGAACTGACAGTGAATACATGTGACACAGGACTGGTCTTACAAGAGTCATGAGAGACTTGGCCACCAATGAACATCTATTTTTTTTCTACTTTAAATGTCAGTTATTGTGGACGCTTTCTCGGAAAAACAAAATGTTGTGATATTTCAAATATATTGCAGAAATCATCGTCCTCTTTACCAAACAATACCAAATAATGAGGTACCAGTCATCATCTTCATTGTGTTAGCTGGCACAGTGGTGAGTTTCTAGGTGTAGTCCAGTGGAACAATCTTTAAAATAAATTTTATTTCTGACAGCAGGGGAGCACAGTGCTGTAGTGGTTAACATTGTCGACTCACGGTAAGAAAGGACCAAGTTTGACTCCATTGTACAGCCTGGTGCCTTCCTCTGAGGAGTTTGCATGTTCTCTCCGTCTATGCGTGGGTACTTCAGCTTCCTCCCACCACTAGCTAGTGGTTAGGGTTAATTGGTGACTCTAAATTTTGAATGTGAATGTGAGTGAGAGTATGAATGGTTGTCTGTCTATATATGTCTCTATATGACTGGCGACCTGTCCAAAGTATATCTCGCTTCTCAGCCAATACCCACAGATAGATTTCTCATAGCTATACTGAACATGTTAGGAGTTGAAGTACTGCATTTAATATGCTGACTTCAGGGGAAAAAAGAAACCTTTTTGAATGAATGATTTTTAGTGTATTTTTCTTGTGTGTATTTCAGTATTGCATTGTATTTGGGACATAACAACTAAACAAGAAACTGATGTATCTTATTTAAAGAGCTGCTAACCTGTCTACTAAAGTCTGCTAAACTAGACCAATGACCCATACACAGTTTTATTTCCTAAGCAGCAACATTGAAAACTATAGAAGCTAGTTTCCATGTGTTAAAAATTAATTCAGAGTAGGAATTAAGTCAGAGTTGTGTATGTGTCCACTTAATAAATGCAAAATAGTACGATAGTCTTTTCTTTTTAGCTAAACTACTGTATTTGGCTCTTTAAAGCTCCACTGTGAAGTAATCATATTTTATCCAAAGAATATTTGGCAAAACCATTTAGTGATATAAAGCATAATCATATAATTTATTCAATAGTTCCAGGTCTAGTATGACACCAGTGTAAGCCCCCTCATAAGGCTGTGTGAGCAGACTGTAGAAGGATCAGTTACTCACCAATGATCTGGCAGGCAGCGGCTGCATATCATCAGCAGTCTGGTTTAAACTGTTTAACTCTGTCCAGCTCACTCTCTCTTCAGAAAGAAAGTTGGTTGCAAAGATGTTTGGCCAGCTCTGGCTCCATGAAATGTGCGGTAAAGGCCTGGCTGTTGGAATGCACACCCAGGCTTGATTTTTTGATTGTGTCCTGGATCATTTGCCAGCTAATTTGATGGTTCTTTTGGACTGTCACTGTGCTTTGATCTGTGCTTCATTTCTTGGCTTGCTAATTAAATCCCAGGGACAGAGCTGAGTGGAAAGAGTTGACAGAACTGGCTTATGGACCTATACCAATGATGCCCTAGGAATCCCCTATCTTCCACATTTGCCCCCTGTGCAGGTCCAATTTTTTTTCTTGTGCACTAGCAGCTTCAACTCTGAGTTTTTGTGTGTTGTTGTTGGACATTTTTTGTGTGTATCTAGATCCAAGGGCAACTTGGATTAAAAACAGTTATTGTTATTGCATGAGACCTGATTACAAAGCGTAGAATATCCACATTGAGCTAAAGCATGTTCCAAAGAAAGTGTCAAATTGTGCATAGCCATGTGTTACACATCGGTCCGTTGATTGTTCATCTCAAAAACCACTTCATAGGTTAGATACATTTAATTTGTCTGTAATGTTATGTTAACTGAATCCCACATAAGGTACACTGTGTTGCTGCCAGACACAGTTGTTTATTAATGGTTGATTATGAATCTGTGGTTAAACCTGTGGCTAAAAATAGTGCCCAACAAATTGTGTTGTTACCTCCTGTTTCAGTAATGTTTGCTAAGATCAAAAATGCAAAAATATGTTTTGGTTCTTGAAGAAAGTGCCATCTGTCCACAGCAGGGAAAGATTGTGTTGTTCTCGAAAAAACGACTTTGAGTATAATCCTACCAACCTTGCAGAGGGCTACGTACAATGGAAGAAACAGTGAAGAGACAGAAAATTCTCACCTGAGAAAAGAGACTGTTCTGGAGAGTGAGTGTGAGACCCCTGAAACATGGGGTTTTAAGATTAAAAATTAGGTTTATCTGGGCCATAATGATTTCAGTGCATTATTGCATGCATTATTAAACAGACACATTTGGAATTGATCAAATAAAGAGCATACTAACTCCCACACAGTGAACCTAGAACTTTTAGGCTTTGGGGCTGGGTAATCCAGCATTGTTGTTGGGACATTTACATAAAATGAAGCTTTTCATTTGTCATTAATCAAGCTAACGTGTGCAGAATTTTCAACTACAGTTCACAGTTTCTTGTATTCTTACAATATTGCTTCTGTTTATTAATGGAAAAAATGCTTTTGGCAGGGACACAGCAGTGAAATTGACTCTTAACTGGTTACCACTGCTCACCTTCTAACAACCCATCTGTTAAATTAACACCAAATACTTCATCCACTGAGCCTGGCAGTGCACAGAATACTCCACACTGTCCTTTATACAGGATCCACATTTCAAGCTCTCAATAGCTGCAGTGGTCAATCCATTTAGTGTCTCCTGTGGCATGCTATTGCATGGGTAGGTTTTGACTGGTCGTGATTTGGAAATGGTCCACTCTGCTGTTGCCATTGCTTGACAGATGCTCATTTTTCTGTAGTGCTTTAGAAAATGCTCAGTATACCTAGGGAAAAACTGTATTCATCTGCAATGAATGTCTTGATTCCCAGTATTGCATTTGCTAATCTGACTTGAATGAATAGTTTGTCTCAACTTAAATGTTTAGCAATACCATGAACATAGCTTACCATTGCTCAGGAAATTTTATCTTTATATGCAAAATGGGACATCAGTAGAACTGCATGCTCCTGGAATGCCATGTGTATAGTACATAACATTCACAAGAAGAAAGCTAATCTTTGCTTCTACAATTTACTTATTCTTTATCCTGCAATGTCAGCAGTCCACACTGAAACATATTTACAACCACTGGATGGATTTATGTGACATTTGGTACAGACATTCACAGTTCTTTGAGGCACAGTGGTGCACCAGTTTGCACCATCATCTCTTCTGGGACTTTTCTGTGCAGAGTTTGCATGTTCTCTCTGTCTGCATGGGTTTCCTCCTACAGTCCAAAAACATGTAGACTGAGTGCCTTCACATGTCAGCCCTGTGATCTTCTGGCAATCTGTCCACAGTAATGGATTCATAGTTCCCAGATGATGATCCCTGATAATTCTAGTGACTCTTTGATTATGCCTTTAGCACCAGAATGGGGTTGACTGAGTGGAATGTCTCAATGAGACTGCTATTAGAATGAACAGACATTTAAGGTATCCCTTACCCTGAGATTAAGTGACACTTTCATAATGTAACACATATTCAGTTATCTCTTTCTTTACTTTAAATTCAGTGATTTCTAGCATATTGAGTAGTGTGGGTGTCAGGGAGCTACTATGAATTTAATGGGGATTCCTGGAATATCAGGGAGGTTGAATTTGTAATAAGTGCTAGTGAAAGTTAGCATTTGATTACCTACTAAACATCGGCGCGTTGGCACTGTCGGTGTAATCACTGTAGCATGTTCATGTGAGCTTTTAGCTCAGCGTGCCACTGTGTCTAAGTACAGGCTCATAGAGCTGGAAACATGGCTGCGTTTGTACTGTTTCTCAGTAACTAGTGGTGGGCGGATCGATCCAAAGTATACCAAGTTTGTTTCGTTATTGATACTAGCATGGTGGTATCGATATTATATATATTTTCTACTTTCAGTGCGACCGTTCCATCAGAAAGTAAACTTTCCGGTACAAACACCGCTCCTCTCACATCAATCTGAGTCAGCGGTGCTGAGCAGACACATGCAGGCTGTAGTGAATGATGGCACAGAGAAAGAGGAATGTTGTTTCATCTACTGTATTTTATGGTGATAGACGAAGGACTTTGGTGTGGAACTCCTGCATCTCCGTCCTGCACAGTAAACAGCATAATTTCACGTTAATAATAGTAGCTCGTTATTCATTCACAAACATTTTGCATTTCAGTACAATACTGTCATGCAGGCAAAGTGACTTTTCACATCAAAGCACAACATACTCAAAACCTGCTAAAAATGAGTATGTTGTGCAGAATTCATACACAACATAATTGTCTCTGTGGTGCTGTGTAACCATCTACAAAAAAGACACGAGATGACTTAGCTTTCCCAGCTTTTTAACAAGTCCTCAATATGACGCAGGACACACATTTTGCAGTGGCAAAATTAGCTCCATCAGACCAAGGGCCTTAGTGCAGCTGCACTAGTTACACAACGTATGATGTTTTTTTGTTTGTCTGTTTTTGCTGGGATGTCATGTTATATAATAAAAACGCATCCACAAGGACAAACATTTAGTACGCTTAGAATCATTATAATAACTACATTATGAACATATTATGTGCTGCCAGAGCTTTCAGTTTTCTGCATATTATATAATACAGAATGTTATGTGATATAAAGACAAAGTTAGTGTGCTTCGGTCCTAAACACATACAGAAAAGAGAACTTTAAATCACTCATTAACAGCTGTGTTATGCATTATAAGCAAAGTTCGCCACAGACATTTCTGATTAAACTAACTTTCTTATCGACTTCAAAAATATCATATTCTTGTCTTTTCTCATTCTTTAAATTTAAATTTAAATCTATATAATTTTTCTTTATACTTGTCACCTACCAATATACCAGACAATCAGCCAAGTAATGCACAAAAATGAGAGTTCTGCTGCTCTTTGGATCATCTGGAACGGTTTTATTGCGCATGATGGTAGCTCTCTCGGTAGGGCATTGTAGTAGACAAGAGATGTGCCTGCACAAGGAGTTGGGTAGCTTATTCAGAGAGGTAGCGTCTAATTTTTTCTGTTGATGCAGAGTGCAAACCTGCTTTTCAAAGAGATAGAGGAGATGTGGTCAGCAAAGCTCATTGGTCATCAAAGATGACTATGTGGGGACAGTCACAGAAGTTAACACTGATGTATGTTGAATTGTCTTTTTTATTCTGTGTCACCAGGTCCAACATTACGTACTGTATATGGAAAGATCAGCTGGTTTCTTTTGTCCCCCAAAAAATCCCAAAACCTTACTGTAAACTCACATTGCAATGATCCATTAACAGAAGTAAAGAAGGTGACACCAAAGGTAGGGAAGCCAAGACAGATATGAAGAGGCTGCAGCTAAAGGCCAGAGAGGACTGAAAAAATATTGATCAATTCTGGTGGTTATTTATGTGCAGCAAAATGAGGAAAGTTGGTAAAAAAGTAAAGCAGAGACAAATTTGCTAGATAATAGAATGAGACATACATTATACAGACATACATACACATAATTTTCCCATCACAAGCTCTTTTCAAAGAAAATCTGCCAGTGATGCAGCAGTGTTCTGAAGAGACTGGTGGACAGTTCATCTGTAGTTCACCGGTCTTATAACATCTGATTAACTAGCTCACAGAATAGCTTGGTAAGTCATGCAGTGGTTATCTGATGGGTCTGGATGGTGCCGCTTTAGGTGGTGAAGTCCCATCTGTCTCCCAGTGATTGCTTGAGCTCCATCAGTTCAAATGGACTCAATTTTCCTCAGATGCATTCATCTCTCACTCAACAGCTGCTCTAAAGCTACACATATGTTCTCTCTCTTTGTGTGTTAGTGGAAGTTTGTGAACAAAACTTTTACCTATCTGTGCCATTTGACAGTAAGAGAAATTCACATTTGTTTTCATGGAAGAATCATTTTCACCCAGACATGTCTGTGTGCAGCCCAGAATATCTGCAGTTCCCGTGCACCTACTTACTGTTACTGTCACTGTTACTGTCCCACAGAGCTCCCTTCATGTTTTGAAGTGCACATAATCCAACAGAGGGCAATCTATGAAAAGCCTTTCAGAGTGACCACTCATGGCCACCTTCCTGACTGAGGCCTTCTGCCCCATTATTCAGTTTGGCCTTCATCACAGAGGTCAGTGCTTTTGATTTCATTGCTTGGTTTTAGTCCTGGCATAACACTGTTGTGTGCCTTTTTAAGCTATGTCCAATCAGTTCAGTTAGCCACTTGTAGGGTGAAAGTTGTAGAGACAACTTTGCGTAAGTGGAAGGTAACAAGATGCACTTAATTTTAGTTTGTAGAGCCATTTGTGTTTTAGTGGAAAAATATCCAAAAATATATTTTGACTTTGTCATCAGGATTTTAGTGCAGTGCACTGCATAATCTTTATTAATTTAACATGAAATCGTGAACAAAGTAAAGTGCAAAAATGCTTTCTGGAGCTAGAGAATGTACAACTACATCATGGCCCATTGCATTATGGGTAGCAGTAGCCATGTTTTAGGATATACTTCTTAAAAACACAAATAGACCCATTAAGGGAAATTAATGTGCTTGATCTATACAAAAAGTTTTGGGTTTCGACGAACTAACTCGTAACATTTTTTACGTAACATCCTTATTTGTTTACCTACCTTGTTTGTAGTGTGACCACATTTGAGCAGTTTAAATTTAGTTTTTTCTTTACCTTTATCTCTACTCTCCATAGTTGAGGGTTGCTTTGTTACATGGATTTTATCCATAATACAGTTCCCTTTAGAAGTACTGGAAAATCAAAGCAAATTTTTACTATTCACCAAAGACATTTGTATGTATGTATGTATGTATGTATGTATATCACACAAAAAGTTCTGAATTTGAGCTTTTATTTGTTGCTGTGTACAGCTTAATACAATCATTGATAGAAACACAAAACATAGCACCTTTTGTATCAGATAAACCATATTTGCAGTGCACAAACGTATTGGAAAAGTCAGTAAGTATTAATAGTAATACTTGGTTGTAAATTCCCTCTTTGCAATAAATCCAAAGCCTCACTGACGTGACCAAACTGTTGGTTTCTGGTTTTACGTTGTTTATTATAGTAATACATGGCATACATCATATGAATAACACTGTTAATGCACTGTTTGCAGTTCCAGTGGTTTATGTTATCAGAATTAGATATTAGATGCCTAGATGGTGAAAACTCTGTGATCCAAGTTCCACTGTTTTGCTCCCGAGCTGAAAAATCACACTCTATTTGCGATACATTTTCCACGCTGGCAGTGAGAACACTTATGTCAGTTGACAATACAGCAAGCGTTCACCATTCCACTGCTTTTGTAAGTTGGATAAACAAGAAATCAAATTACCCTGCTGGATCTCAACCCAAATGCTGACATCATACATATATAACACCACAGTGTGTGGTGCAGGTCACAGTCTGGTGAAAAAACTCTGTATTCCTCAGCTATGTGCTTATGTCAATGAAAATTCAAACTGAAAAAGCACAAACTTGCCAAGGTCCAGTAGCTACCTAGAATGCACTTTCCAATGAATTCCAATAATAGGAGCATACTCTAACACTTGCTGTGCTAATAGTAAGATCTAATGATTTGTTACAATGTACCCCATACCTCCAAAGCATCAATGACTATTCATAAAAGAGAATATGACAAAATGATGAAAGCTTGTGTAACATTTTCAACTCCAAGTGTTCAAAGCCTAACTTAAGGTGCGAGAGAACAATTTTCCCTCATTAATTGTACTTTTATCCACAGATTGACTTTATTTCTTCAAGCATATTTGAAAAGCAACACTTTTTAGGGTTGCACTTTATGACCTGAGATGTATGTGTTGCAACGTATTAGTAGTGACCTTTCTGAATGCACTAACAAGGCACCTAGGCTGCAGTGAGTTGTCAGCAATGCAGTGGTAAAGCCTAATCACCCAGAGTAACCTTAGTAAGACAGAAAAACAGGGAATGTGAACTAATAATGAATCTGCTCAAACACACTGGGACTGCTGTGGTTTAGAGAGACTCAGACAGACTTCAGATGGATGAGTGGGGTCCAAACCTCTGTGTCAGAAAACATCCGCTCTGTTGAAGTGTCCTTGAGCAAAGTATGGAGTCCAAATGTGCTCCAACAGGGAATTTGTGGCCTCTAATTTACCTGTGGTGGGAAGCAGGGGACAAGAGGAATTAGTATTGGAAATCTTTCCTTACATGACCCACACAGCATATGAGTGTAAATAAGAGATCACTATGGAAATGTGCAACTGGGAACTTTGCATGGAGACAGAGAGAAAGACTGAGTGAACCAGAGATAGAGTGAGGCATATGAACTAACCAGCGAGCATTAGCATTGACCTTTCCCAGTGGCCGAGCAGAACCAGCCGGGGCTAACGCTGAGGCTGGTGGTACCCTGCTAAATGCTAGCATGTCACAACCTATCTCATCAAATCTGTAATTCAACCTTTGTTTTGCCCCAATGGGCTGTGAATGTAATAAGCAATATCTTTATAGCACAAAAAGGCCAACATACCAACAAGATTTTTTGTGAGAGGGTGTGTTTGTGTGTGTGTGTTTCACTAGTCTTAAATACAGAGCGAGAGTGAAAAGATATGAAATAATATGCCTAGAAGTGTTGCACGCCTGAGAGGAATAGCATGGATCTACTGAAGGTAAGCAACACACTGACCCAGTTTTCTATGTTTAAGTCAGTCTAATGGTGTTACGTTTGGTGTTTGTGACCGTTTAAAGAAAGAAAGGAGGGTGAAAAAAAAAAGCACCTTGATTCCCCACAATTTACCTTTCTACACAACCAATTTTTACCCCTTGCTGTGCATCTGGTCTGTGACAGTCTTGTGTCTTGCACTTAGCCTTCACTGCCCAACAACAGCTCTGTGTTTATAATTAATTATTTGTCAGGTGAAGTCTTTGGTTGAGTCATTTGCAACCTGTGTAGATTCAAGTTTGATTTAAAGTGAGCGTCAAAACTGCACTGCTGCACCCGATGAGCACACACACAGCCTGAACCACGCTGCAAACGTTCTTTCATGTAGGAAAACTGCATAAAACCGGCATTTATGGCACAGATAGAAGCCATAGCATGTTTACAGTATCTGCCAAGAAAATTGAGAAACTCCATGCATGTCCATGTTGGTGAGAAAATATCTTTGTGTTAAAAATGACCCTTGTGAAATGACCACATTCTCTCCTTAAGACAACTGAATTTACATATAGATATGATATAGATATATATGTACTGGTGTCTTTTTGGACAGTCTGGTATGAGTTATAACTTGTGACAAGTGCCATTCATCGATTTTTTTTGTGAATACAGCACATAACAGAATTTAAGTAATCAATACACATTATTCTGCAGGGTGGAACTCTTCATAGAATTCATTCTTCCCTTGGGATTGCTTTTATAATTGCAGGAGGGCGCACACAATAGGCAAATGTCTGCTTACTTTGTAGTACTGTGATGAGCAGAGGGCAGTTAATGGCTATTGGAAATCATAGCAGATGAAAACCTTTTCAGCCGGTTATTGTGTTTTTCAAAACACGTGTAATTGACATCAGATGGACCGGAGAGAAGGAGAAAAGCGGGGAGTAGATGACAATGATGACAATCACTAGACAAGACAATACAGCAGCTATTTACTTTTAATCTGTTTCAATTTGACAATCACATGGCAACAAATTACATCTATTCCCCACATGAAGTGAGTTCAAGCTTGGAGTACAAACATTCTCCACTGACGCTTACTGAATTCTTTAACAGCCCTTTGACACACGCTCAGCCAAAAAATGGGAAATTTAGGGTTAGAAATACCTCTACTTCTAATTTAATTCAACATGAATATTTAAATGAAAATACCTTATGAATACCCATGCAGGTGTTAGATTAATTCATAGCTTCAGTATACTTACAAAACAACAACAACAAAATCGTATTGTCAAATGATGGTGGAGTACACGACATGAGGAGTCCACAGAAACTGGAACTTGGGAGTCTACTCGATACTGCATGCGCAGGGGGAAGATGACAGACTGGATCTTCACCACAGGACCAGCAACATGTTCAAAGACCCCATGAAGTGCTAGAATGCTTTACACCCAGCCAGGCCTTCTACACTAGTGTTGTGTAACACCGAGCAGCAGGATGAGGCTGGATTCACGCAGACATTTGCCCTGCGTTAAAACAGCACAGGGGGCTGTTGTTTCATCTATGGCTGAAAACTGACGTGATAGCACGTCGCATGTAATCTGTTATTAACATGAAATTGATCTGAGCAGCTTTAAACAACACTGACTGGACTGTAATGTACAGTGCACATGCAGTTATGTGTATGTGTGTCTGTGCACTATCGCAGAAAGTTCTGCAATATTATTTCTTTTTCTTTGTGCACCTGAATGCAGGGATACTATCTACATAGTCTGTAAACAGAGCATTAAACTCATGCAGTTAATGTCCACATACTGTATAACAAAGTGTGCTTCTTCTCTCTCAACTCCAGCTCCCCCCACCATACCCATCTCTCTTGTTCTCTCTATGTGCCCATTAAAACTTAACTTAAAACTTGGATATAATTTTGAGTTTTGACTTTTATTGTGTGGCTCGGCTGAAATAGGTTTTGTTGATTTACAATTCTAAAAACCTGCTTATGCTTCTTATAATGAGTTTTTATGCATGACCTCATTTCACCCTCTGTAACTGTTTGTTTAAGTTTATTTCTCTTTAAAACCTTCATACCTCTAGTCCAGTCTGTTCTGATTGGCCAGCTTGCAGAACTTGAGCACAGCGGTGGGATTACGTTCGAGATAACCTCAGCGAGTGGGCACCACTGTGTACTTTGTGGACATGTGGACCCAAAATGTAGATCAGTTCGTCAGGAACCACGCAAAAAGAATCTCTGGTGAGTTCAGAGAAGAGTAGACAAAATTCTGTTTTCAACCTCCACACACAATCAACTGTGCTATCAGCACTGACTCGAGAATGTTAGGCAACTAAATGAAGGTTTAATACTTTCCATCTCCCAGAATCGTCCACAAATGACTACTCCCCATCCCACTGCCTGTGTGTTCATAGATTATTTCCTTCCTTCTACTATCTCTCTCTATCTGTTCAGACACCTGTATTATCTTCACTCTGCTGGTCTGTAACTATCTTCTTTTACGTCCTGGGTTTCTTTATATGTTTTCACATTTCTCTAATGGTTCGCTGATGGTTCACATCAGCAGGTTGATGAGGCAAAGACAATCGTACAACTGCTGCCATTACATTTAAATATGAAAGGAGGACAGAGAAGAAACAACTAGTGATGGGGAGAGAGAGAGAGAGAGAGAGAGAGTTGATATCTCATATACTTCTTTATTAAAGAACAGAGCCTAGTTTACTTTCAGTTGGCCGAACAAGGATCTAGGAGAATTAGCTGTCTTGAAGACAACTTTTAATTATATTGAAGTTTTACTTTGAAGTCCCAGCTATGACTTGCCCGTCTTCTCTTTATACAGTGAAAACACTGTATAAATAAAAGTGTAGTCAAGTTTCAGTACATCAAGTGTACTATCAGCTTCTTGCTGCATAACTATGGAGTCTACTAAAGCAGCAAAACTGGAATAGACAACACGGAGACCTGCTGGTTAACTACATTTATCATTAGCAGGGGGTGGTTTTGATATGGGACCAGCAGACTCCTGCTGTGCCATCCTAGTTGCCAGCAGTCTTCATGAGCAGATTTGTGGAGTTAGTTTTGTTGTCACAGAGATTGATCTGTAGGCTTGTAACCTCAGTACTTTCCCTGTTAGAAGTTGCTGTCTCTATGAAGTTTCAGACATGTCTGCAAATATTTATTGTTCCCTCACTGTCAATCACTTTGGATAAAAGCATAAAGTGAGTAAAAGTGGTTATACAATGTGTTCTTTTTTTAAAAGGTGTGTGTTTTATTACTTAATATTTTTATCAGTAGTTGCAGATACTCTGAGTGGAAACACTGACCTGAGTTCACCTCTAACTAAAGGTAGAGTTTAGTTGATTTTATAAAGGCCTTAGTTCAATTTGAGCGATCACACATCTGCAACAAATGCTGACTGCTGCCGAAAGTCTGAGGAACAAAGACATGAAGCGGGGGCAAGTCTTAGATAGATCTCTATATCATTAGGGCTATAAATGACAACAGCCACCACATGGCTCAGTGCAGAGACGGGGGGGAGTTAGTGGAATGTAGGAGGTTGGAGGGTGTTTGAGGGGAAGAGGGGGAGGCAGGGGGAGGAGAGGAGAGATAACAAGAGGAAGTGTTTACAGACCTTTTTATTTTTCCCATCATCCTCGGCAGTGGAAACGAGAACATCCACCGTCATCGACAACAAAGGGGACAAAAACATGTAATCACAGCCTGTCAGGAGCATAATAAAGTCACATTTATTAATATCCACACATGCACACAACCAACAATAACTAGCACACACAGATACAAACATGCATATGCATCCACATAGGGATATCTTACAAAATGTATTTTAAAATGACCATTTATTTATTTTATCTAAATAATAATGCAGTGCATCAACAAAAGGCTCAGGCTCTAAAAGCATGCAGACCTAAAGGACAGTGAATTCCATCACAGACACATTGGAAATGACATCAGTGGGGATGATCAAACTTTTTCCACTTAGTCTCTACATCCAGTAATGAGTTTTCTATGTGTTCATTAGAGGATTGCACCAGCCTTCTCACTCACAGGATGTATGGACTGTGATTAAGGCTGTTGGTGAGGGATGATGTACTGTATGTGAGTGCACGTGAGTGTGACTACAATTAGACTTCACTGGGATAATTATAGGGGAGGTAAAGGTCAACTTCATCTGTATTGTTGAAAAGAGAGAAAGACAGCAGAGTAAGTAAGATCAGTAGAGATGAGAGTGTAATGTCGGGGGACTGGAGCATTGCAACAGAGGAAATGGACGGTAAAATAAAGACAAAAACCACTGAAGATAATCTGATACTCTTCATACCTATAGCACGCATACAACTGCATTTAATGTCTTCAATCTAAAGCCAACATATGAGACCCAGACATATTGAATCCTCTGGTGTATCTGCATCGTGGTTGTACGTCTTCGCCAATTAGTGAAGTTGCAGGTTATATATGTCTGTTTGTCCAGACTCATATTCTAAAACGTTCAGCTAGGTGGTTGTTTGTTCCAGATGTAATGAAATTGCCTTCGGGTGTTCTTGAGCTATAGCGTTAAGTTTGAGATGCTTGTGACCCCAAATTGCCTCTAGGCCTTTTTAAAATACTGTAGAACCAAATTGGCACATCATTAATTCCAAGTGGACATCTGAGCCAAATTTGGAGAAATTTCTTCAAGTAAATTTGGATGACCCAAACAAAAGGCCACAGATGCAATAATGAGGTGAGCAAATGTATGTGTCAGTAGGTTTTAGAAGCAATATGTTTTTGTTTAATGACCAAGACCAACTATAGCCAGTCCTACCCATTCCTTCACACATGTTCTGTGTAGTTCCTCTTGTAATAAAATTGTACTATCAGTGCCCAAGTGATTGAAATAGGTTGTGTTGATGGCAACATTCAAATAAAATACAACAGCACAGATTTGTGGGCCATTACCTCCAAATGGGTTGCTGTGAGCCCTCATCCACAGTCGGAGCATTTGGCACTGAACTTTTTTAATTACAACACATCATCATGGTTTTTCTGCGCAACCAAGATGCACTGAATGAGGCTAAACATGATGTTTATGCGGTTGCTGGTCTCCCAATAGTTAGAGTGACCTTTCCATGAAACCTTTGTTCCTGTAATACTGAGATTTTTTTTTGCTAAAGCTCATCTTCTTCTTCTTCTTCTTCTTTTGGCTACTCCCTTTAGGGGTCGCCACAGTGGATCATCAGCCTCCATCGCACTCTAACACCCTTACATCCTGCTCTGATCCTTCTGTTACACATCACCCCTGAAACTCGTCTCCACCCACTCCACTCTGCCTGCACTCTCTTCTTCACCTCTCTTGCGCTCTGTCCGTTACTTAGCTTTGTTGCTGTACAGCTTTAATCCTTCAGGAGTCAGTTTTCTGACAGACACCAATGAAACATGCAAAAATCTCATTTAAATACAGCCATCTTGTTTGCACCTTTTGTCAATGATGCAATTTTCCTAAGTAGATCACCTACCTGCTCACCATACAATGTAGTACTCACAATTTGGGGATCTTATTCTATCAGCCACAAGCATTTCTGTATTTCTCCTCCAATTTTTCATCACTCACATGTTGCTGCAGGAAACAAACAAAATCCTTTAGTGCTCATCGCCAATCAATTGTGCTTGAGTCTAAATCATTTCTTAAATGTGCAAAACTAGCAAAACATTTCATCCACCAGTAATGTTTTAAAAGTACGTTCAAAATGCGTGTTATACATCATTTCTGGAGTGACATTTAATGTGACAATCCAGACAAGCGGAGGTACTGTGTAAACATAGAAGAAGGTTCTGTTACTACTCATGACAATACTAATATTTGGCAGTGCTGAAATAATTTCCCTCTGGGATTAATACAGTTTTTTTTAATCTTGAATATTGAATCTGGAACAACTGTATTCACAAACACAGTTGCACAGGGATTGTTTAACCTAACATTTGTGTTCTGAGGAAGCGTAAACTAGCCGAGTGCTTGTTGACTGTCAGACTGAAATGAGCAACCATTCACTAGGCTGACAATCACAAGAAAAGATCAGCACAATTCCACACGAGCAGGCATGTATAACCAAGGCTGAAGCCTGTCTACCTCCTGTTTGTCTGAATAGTGAAACTTAAAAACGCAGAAATGACAGACAATAAAACCTGAAGTGATGTTTTCTATGGATTATCTTCTTCCATCTTTGGTAAGAATGAGGGGAAGCTGAATGATGTATGTGCTTGTCTTTCTGTGCATGGATGCAGATTACTACTACACAGTGAATACACAGCAGGGAGGAAGAGAACTCCATCCCCATGTGAGCAGGGTTTAGGATGGAGCTCAGTTTGGCCTCAGCCTCCCCTCTCCTCTGTGCCCACAGGGAGTCAAGCCTCAGCCCCATGACAGAAAAAGCCTTTTTACCACTTTGCTGATCCAGCTGACGTCTCTGCTCCTCCTGCTGCCTTCCCACCATGACAACAGCAAAACACACTGCACTGGTAACTAATGCTTAGAACATGTGGAGCCACCTCAAGAGCAGCTCACTCTGCCCGTGAGTTTTCATCTATTTTGGAGCTGCTTTGCGATGATGATGTGCAGTTGCCTTGAAGCTAAATTAGTTCTCATCTCTGTAGATGTTTAAATTACAAACTCTTGATTTTGATTGATTGCAATCATGTTTCTGATTTAAATGTTAGTGGCAACAGTGAACAGAAAAAATCTGGCACAATTTGCATCATTTTGTCTGAAGTGTGGTTTGTTCAACCCAAAATCATAAGTAATTATATTTACACAGGACCAAAATAATATATTTTTCAATGTGAAAATGACATTACCTAATATTTCAGTAAAACTAATCCCGTCTAGACAGGACTTTAGTCACATAGGCTGAAATTTGGGGCTTCCAGCTCTTTCTGAGCAGGTGAATTCAGAAGATAGCTGTGATCCTGCATTGATTTCAACACTGCAAGCATGAAAAGAAGGTTTGGATTCAGGGAGGGGAAAAGGTAAAAATGAGGTTTTAAACCTCTGAGACAGTGCCAAAAAAGGTTTAAACTAAATGTCACAAAGCTTTTCGTCATGTTTTCACTGCTGAAGATTTCAATGTAAGTGTGGCATAGGTAGCCTTTCCGGGCTGTTTCTCTCTAATATGCACATCAAAAGAAACGTTAGTGACTTCATATGGTACATTTACACCTGGTTAAAAGCCACAGCTGAAGACATGCTCATATTTAAAGTGACCAAATGAATTTGTCTTATTAATTTTGGCATATTGTGCCAGTGATGGTAAATTCACTGTGAACCTTGGTGCTCCTCAGATATGTGGTTCCAAGCACTTTTACATAAATTTACATGTTAAATGAGATGCCTCACATAAAGGCAACATTATGCAAATTCCTGAACACTAATTATTAAAGCTGTTTAAATTAGAGTTTGAATCTAGCCAAACCTTAGTTGAGTCAACACCAAAGCACATATTAATTTTGTTTTTTAACTTTCAGTAACATATGTTGCTTTGCTGTTGCGATATCAGCAGAGGGCAGGACACGCTGTGGACAGGTTTCCCAGTAGGGCGTAAAATAGCGACGAGCTGTCATCATAACAAACATCATAAATGTTGAATTACAGTTGTTGAAGCAATTTGGTTGATTTTATAAAATCTGGACTGAAGTAACTGTGTCACTGTTTTACATCCTGGGAACGAGAACAGTCTGGGTTGCAAGTTCATGACAGGGCTGACACATAGAGACAATTCAGCATTGCAGGCAATTTAGCGTTACCAATGAACCTACATTCGTGATGCAACCTGCCCCATTATGTCACCCATTTTTACATTTTTACTGACTACTGACCTAGTACCTGCTATGACTAAAGAAATATGTTGAGTTTACTATAATGTGCCAAGGTCACCACGATTCTGTATTTCACCTACTTGCTTGTACATAAGAGTCTTGTTTTGTTCAGTTACTTCGTCTTGTTTTGTTCGTGCCTGTGTCAGTTGTCAATGTGTCCCTCCTGAAAAATGTGATTAGTGTCAGTGTGTGTGAGAGCATCAATAGCCAATAGAAAACAGAGTCAAATTCTTTGTATTTGCAAAACACTTGGTCAATTAATTTGATTTTGAGATCACATATGAAATCTGTTCCTTATATACTTTGATCTCTTGTTTTCCATGCTCTCCTTGTTGCCATGCTCAATGTGGGTCTGAGGAAGCTGCTGGCGATCCTCTCCATTTCCCCAGTTTTCTAACCTTTGTGTTTACCCCACTTTAGATAAAAGCTTTTGAGACAGTTCATGTATGTTTTTTTAAAATCACACGCAGGTGTTTGTCAGGATGAAGTAGCTGTCGGTCGCCTCACTTGAAGAGAGCCACACACACACACATAAACAGATCTCCCCCATGCTCAAAAATCCCCACAGGCAGGACGCTCTCACATGCATGTGTGCGCCTGTGTGTGTGCGACAGCCTGCTGTGCGTCACGCTGCTGTTAGGCTATTCCTGGGGAGAACTGCAGCAAATACACACAGTAGGCAAGGAGGGTGAGTCACCGGGATCTCCAGCAGGGATTCAGCCTGCCGTGTTCAAGTTACCATCTAATGCGTAGCACTGCTTAACATTTGTCCAATCAAAAACACATGTTTACATAATAAAAGTATCATAACAGATAGATCTGAAATAACACATAGTTAAAGAGAGTGTGACAATACACAGCTGGATTATGTACACATAGACAATATGTTGAAATATGACATATGTACACTGTATAAAGAAGGAAACAACAGCAAACACTGTGGTGTGAAAATTAAAGCACATCAGTAAATTGAGCACCTGTGTATTTGATCTTTAATATGTTACAGCTGGAGGCATGGCAAATTATAGATTTTTTTAATGTGTCAGCTTAAGCTCTTGTCTTTATCCTCTGTATGCTCAGGAAACCAGAGTTTCTATATCTTCTCTGTATGCCGTTATTCCTCTTGGGGGGGGCCGCAGATGTGATGTAAATTTAAAACCACATTCCTTCTGGTTACAGGGCATCTCACGGGAAATTAAGACCTTTTCAGTAAAAGGAGGTTCATAGTAAATGTAGATATACGTATGTAGGTTGCAGAAGGTTATATTTGGCTACACAGCATTTTGGTTAGTAAGTTGTTCTTTTTTTAGCTACAAAATATTTTTCACAACATTATAAGACCAACACATATAACTGCTGTACTGTAGAATTTTATTCTTTTAGTGGGACCCTGTCATCTTGTCTGCACCAACTCCGCTGAACTGAAATCATGTTAGTCTCCAGCAGCTGACATTTTGCAGTTTATAATCAGACAAACAAAAATCTGATGACCCTTTTTTACAAAATTAATTAGTCTTTTTATGAGAATAAAGGACGAAGTGACGCTATTATGGAGAAAAAAATCAAGCTAATTTGTAATTGAGGATCTGATGTATCGTGGTGCAGTGAGACTGCAATAAAACAAATATCAATGAAAATAAAAGGTCTTGCTCTCTCAACTAATACAGTACTAGCATAGGAGTACTTCAACTAAGGTCCATTAAATAGTGTGTGTTACATTAATGAGACTCACAAATAATTTCTCCTCATTCAACGTGTAATCCAGGTATTACCAAAACATCATTAAGTTTACTAAAATAATGATTTTCTATGAGCTTATTATTATTACACCTGCAGTTGTAACTCAGTAAAAGAATCCACATGAACATCTCCAAAGTGAAAACTTCTGAGTGCATTTCTGCAGGTGTGACAAACACGGTAAGTTTACTAACTATTACGCTTATTAATCGTCCTCGACACAGAGTCACGATCGGTCAGAATGTATCAGTTTATTATACTGAGTAATGTTCACGTTAAGCCCTGTCCTGCATCTTAATTTTGCTGTGGTGAAATTCCGGTCCATTTGCTGTGTACAGTCAGATTGTTTCCATTTGTTCTGCTTAATTGCCTTGCTTAAAAGTCTCATATTTACAGAAGTGATTTTGATTATTGTGCTCATGGTTATGGCGTTGTGGTTATGCCAGATAAAAGTTGTAAATCAAGATCACTACCAAATGTAACACACAAGATGTTATGTGACACCTGGGTACAAATCACCTGCTTGTGCAGGAGGTAAAAACCCAAGGCCCAGCAATCTTCCATTAATCATTTTAACAAAGGAATGTTGGGCACGTCGTTTCTGTACATTTCTCGCAAACAGCACTTTGCATTTGTGAAGCTTTCCATATTTTACTGCTTACATGGTTGTGTATATTGTCAACCCTGTCTCCTAAAATTTACGTTCATATACAACTAAACTGCAGTCCAGATTACGTTTATGTAGAGAACGTAATGACGCTGGCCCTACCAACCTGCCTAGTGTTTTGTTTGCTGCTTGTTGATGTTGTTGTCTTTTGTCTTTTTTTTGTTGTTTTTTTTTCTCTCTTCTTTCCACTCACCCCAACCGGTCGAGGCAGATGACCACCACCTTGAGCCTGGTTCTGCTGGAGGTTTCTTCTGTTAAAGGTAAAGTTTGTTGTAAATTGGCAATATGTAAATAAAACTGAATTGAATTGAATAATTCTCACCCCAAAGGGGTAAGATGACACCACTGGGCAATACTGGATACCTTATATTCCAGCTTTATTAATAGGGCATTGAATAAAACCAATAAATAAATAAGTCAGAGTTGCTGCAAGAGGTGCTGTAGTACCAACTGTACAGTATGGGCTTACCTTACAATATAACATTCTTCTGATTTGCAGTGGGTATTTGCCATAACGAATATCATTCTCGAGGATCAGGTTATTCATAATTATTCTAACATTTAAAATATTTTCATTGCAGTGATATTGCTGATTTAATCATAAAAAGTTTGCTTTGTGTTTTGTTGCTACAGTGCTGTAATATATAGTATAATTCAACACATTCACACAACTCAGTCACAACTTATACTCACGGCAACTGGACTTCTTTCTTCCAAGTAGAGACGTTTCGTTCTGCATCCACAGAACTTTATCAATCTGAGTTAA
>JAUYWH010000002.1:3197179-3212322 GCA_034779795.1 Ctenopoma multispine
TCTATTCATGTGTGTGGTCATTGTGAAGCCAGTGCTTCTTTCTGACGAGGAAGTCACCTCCCAATCCTTCTCTGTGTGTAGGGTGTTTAAGTGTGTGTAACTCTTGAAAATCACTGTGTGTAGAGTTTTGCAAAAAGTGTGAAGCAGACCTTGTGTGTAATGTTGTGCAGATTTGTTTTGCTCCTTGGAGCAGAGTTTTACTAACTGTGTGTCTGTGAAGATTCTCAGTCATCCAGGTAAAGTTGTCTGAAGATTGTGTGTTAATTTTTCATTTAGTGTGTAAACAATTGAAAAAATCTGTAACAATACAGCTTGGTAACATATCCCACAGACAGAAAATGCTTCAGAAAATGGGCCAAATAAGCCTAAAATAAGCTTTAATTATTGATGAAATGTAAAATTAACATACAGAATATATAGGATTATATTCCTGAGAAGAAACAAGTCAGAAAGTGAACTTTTTATTAGATGATGCAGATGAAAAAAATAGAGCTATTTACTCACTTTGTACACTCAAATATTTAGAGGCAAACAACTTAAAATGTGTGCACTGTCAATGTTTGTGAGTGTGCTCAAGCTTGTAGGATATCTAATGCCAACTTCTATAAGTCTAATAATTTGATTGCTGCCTGCTGCCTTAATAAAGTGGAACACAAGCTTGTAATGAAAACAAATGGATTTATAACAGAGTGTAAATGTAAGCGAGATGCCCTTAACTTTATAATTGAAACACAAAAATTCCTTTTTGTGTCTATTACAAATTGTGTGTTTTAGAGAAATTGCTTTTTACTGGACAATCAAATTCAAACAGTCTTAACTTTGTGGATTTTTTTTATGTAAATGCTATTTGAAGTGACTATATTGTTTTATGGATGAGGGATTAAAACTTATTTACTTACTAATTTTTGTATTCTAGTATGCATGAAAATAAAGTAAATGAAAATAATTGTGCCAAAAATTGCACAAACCTTAGAAACATAAAATTTATTTAGGACAAACTCATCCACATTTTGTGACCTCTCTGAGGTCTTGAAGGTTTTCACTGGGCTGTAATGCACCAAGCTGACATCTAAAACCTAGAGGGGACCTTGTCCAACTTTAGCACGGCGTTATGGTGCCTATAGAAATAACTGTATACAGTTGTCTCTGTGGGGTAACTGGATGCACATTCAGCTGTTAATCAAAAGTTTGGGACGATGAGGTGACTGTAGGTCAGTTGTTGTCCAGCAATGTTCATGAAACACATTAACAAGCACCATACTGTAAACAGCCACTACATCAACAAGCTTCTACCATTTCATGACGATGTGAAAGATTTTGCCCTAAACATGAAATCTCCTTTTGAACCATTTCCAAACTCTCACGTGGCAAAGTGTATCAGAGCTCTCCAAAGCTCAAGCCAATTTACAATAGCAATAGCTCAAAACTTGGACGCCATAACTGGGATGTGTGAAGTTAACTTCTATCGAAGCAATAATATCATACAGTGGAACCCAATGTGACTTGTACTGTAACCTCTAGGAAGTTACAATGCTGCAAATGCATGTCTAGCCAGTCAGTACAGTGAGATTTACTCTCAATAAAGTAATGATGAAAAAGATGCAACTGCCTAAAACTATCAAACATTACCTGACATTTTTTAGTAAACCTGCCAAATTCTGTCACTGGCTGAACTTGTGTTTTCAGCATTGCAACTTCCTGGACAATACATTTTGTTTACCTCGCTTTTTGTGATGTGATTTTGGCCATAATTTAAATAAATAAAAATTATGAGCACATATTGCCATCTTGCAGTTTAAGGCATTTAGATTGACGTCGGATAAGTATGATATTGTGTCTGATATGGAATTTTATAGCACACAAAGGCAATTTAGGTTGAAAACTGATACCAGGAGCTGCTCTCCTCATGCTATTATTGATCCAAATGTATCATCTCAAATTGGCTCCAATGTCAATCCATCACCCTGTCTGGCCTGCCTTGTTCTCATATCTGTTTTCCTCTTATTATGATATTATGGTATAATATTTTACTTTTGAATGCGCTGAATTGAAACTGTTGCCATGGATCATTGGGCAAGTGTCCTTTATCCAGTGATTCTCCTTCCTCCCTTGCCTTCCATGTCTTCATCACTCACTCTCTTGCCGCTCTCTTTTTCTTACAGTATCCATAGCAACATGTATTGATGTCCCCTTTTACCTGAAATTTAACAGATGAAATCAATTGTAGGACCAAGCTTTCACAGCACGGCCCAGCAATAGCAACATAGTCATCATCCTCAACAATGCATGATCTGTAGCGCTGGCTGAGCTTTTTATAGTCATTGTTACCATCTGTCTTTTCACCGCTTTTACACTGAAGCAGGCTTCTCAACATGTCCCTGCTAACGTTTGATCTGTAGCATATGATTCAAGTTTCAACAGGAATGAAAAGGTATGATTGAATCTAAACCTTAGTGAAAATGACATATTAAGTTTGACTATTTGGATCAGTTTAGCTTTATTTTTGTTAAGATGACTTCTCTCATCATAAAGAAGGTGATGGTCTGTTTTGGTGGGGTTCACGATTCCTGTCACGTCCGGCTGT
Organism: Ctenopoma multispine; assembly: GCA_034779795.1. NCBI lineage: Eukaryota > Metazoa > Chordata > Actinopteri > Anabantiformes > Anabantidae > Ctenopoma > Ctenopoma multispine. Next base: position 3,199,764 of record JAUYWH010000002.1, read on the forward strand.
CGCAGCAGGTATATTTATAAAATAAAGTCCTCAGACATTCATTTGAATCTGAATGTGTAGTTACAGATGACCAGCTGTATAACTACAGTATGCACCAAAGACTACAAAAGGTTTAAACCATGAATGTATACTTACAGTGTTATTTTCAGTGCTGTATATGGCTTAAAAATACTATTTTAAGCCCAAAGTCTCTGACTAACTTTCTTTTCCTTCAGCTGCTTCTTCTTTAATTTTGGTCCCTCTTAAGCATGGGATACAATTTTCACTGTGGCCACTATACTGAATTGCTGCATGCTATACGGTTGGGTTAAACCACAAAGATAGTAGAAGTAATGGTTTGTTAGCTCAGTCTGTGGGCCTCACTTTCTGTTATAGGGTGTACACCAATCAAATTCGCAGGCATCAGGGAGCCACTATTGATATAAGATGGGATGCTGTTGTCAAGGTTCTGTCTTCAAACTGTAGCATGTAAGTGCTGTTTCAGGCCACGTTTAACTATAATGATCTTCATTTGTTTTTTTCTTGCTTGAATGCATACTTCTGTCCCTTGCAGAAAAGGACAGGAGTATGCATTAATTTACTTTTATTCTAATGGTAAGAAGCGTTTTTTTAAAGAGCATATAATAATATTGAACACACACACGCACATACACTTACACCTGCTCAAAAGAAGTGAGGCTTGACTTGTGAAAGAAGCAGCAGACAGTATGTGTCTGCAGAGACGATGTGTTCCTAGAAGTCATTTCTGGATGTTGTCTTCAGGTGCTCTGGCTTACTGTGTGTGAACAGCTTGACAGTAGCTGTGTCATGTTGCACGTGTGTGGGTGGAGAATATGAGCCTGTGTTCACCTCTGTCTTTTTTTCTTTTTTTTTTTCAGTGTCGGAGACTACATGCTGTGTTTGTGTAAGTGCGTGTGTGTGTGTGTCTGTGTGTACAAGCTGCATCCTTGTTATCCCTGCCTGGAAGACCTGTGTGTTGAAAATAGACATACTTCCTGCCCCCAAGTTTAAATAGCTCTGTCTCTTTACCTTATATCACCTGCTTGTCTGTGCAGTGCATTTTTATGTGTGTGACATATTGTGGTGTTAGCCCAAGGTACGAAAATAACTTTACTTAATCCCTGAGGTTTCAATAGCTGTCGCCATACCTCATATCACCTGAGTCAGGCGGAGGTAAGAGAAGAAGAAAAGATGAAAAAGAGGAGCTGGAGCTGTGTCGAAAATATGGGAACATAGGAAAATAACAAAACATAAGTGATTACAGTAAATAACATTAACAAAGACAAAAACGGTCAAAGTTCCTCAGCTTCAATCCTGTGTTCCATATGTGTGCTTCTCTTACTCTGCAGGACAGTCCCTCAACCCTTCAAACAGTGAATCTTCATAAATTATTTACCCTCAGCCCTTGTACTTTCCACTACAGATTGCAGCCTTATTGCAGAGCCCTGTAATCACATCTCCCCTGAGCCAGCCGGGGCTGAAACAGTAATGGAGGATACGTAACATCTAAAGCCACAGCATGCAGGGATGTCATCCGCATTGTCAAGCCGTCAACACCTACAGGGTCAGTCATCCTGCTGTGACTCACTCACAGTGGCCCCGGCTTTAAAATAGCTTATAACAGCCTCTAGAAAAGCCTGATTAACAATGTGACACACAAATAAGCACATTTTGGTTATGTACAAGTGCAAACAAAGGCCAAGCAGAGCTGTTGATTTACTTTTAATGCACACAGTGGACAGGATGGAAGAAAGACAGGCCTGCAGCATTTTTCTGTAGACTGAGTCCGACTTCTAAATATATCAGCTGTTCATATCAGACAGGATATGTGTTTAATGGAAGTAAAATAATCCATGTTTCATTAGGTTGAGAGCTACATAAAGCTGGTATTTTAAGAAGTAATGTCATGTTTCTCTTTGCTTTCTGTTGATTATGCATGCATATCAGTTGAAATCTCAGTAACTATAAGCATGTATGGGTATGTAAGAGAAGAATAGGCATAGGCCCGATCAGGGGGCCTGAAGTGAGTTTTAATATTTTGTGTTTTAAGATCACCAAGAACCATTAAAAGATGGAAAATTAACTCAAAGTGAGGTAAACCTGGCCTGGGAATTGACATATTTTTACGTTTAGTTGCGAGTAATACAGTGGTAGTTGTCTGCACACCAACGAGCACGCTGTAAACAGGAACTGCTGATCTAGTCCAGTTTTAATGGTAAATGTCTCTGGAAATGAGAAGTTGTTCAGCGTCCCAAAGGCGCGGTTCACTTGAAGTTCTACTTGAAGTTCCTGGAGATGTTGAGATTGTCCCATTCACAATCTGACTCTGACTCTGATGTGTGTGTGCGTGTGTGTGTGATTGTGTGTGAGGAGGTAGTCAGCTGATATGACCAGTGCAGGGTTACAAAGTGATGATAGACTGTCAGGCGTGTGTTCAGGTTTTGTTTGAGTTCTCTGGAAATCCTCTGAACGGAAGTATCCTTTTACACAGACAAAAGCAGCAAAGCTGCGGTTACGTGGCATGTGTACAAACCATTAGGGTACCAGCGCTCTTCTGTGTTGCTTTTAGTGGACGGGCGATGCAGCTCCTTTCGACACCAAGTTGCTTCAGCAATCTGAGCAGGGGGTGGGGGGTGAGACAAACTTTAAAAGCAAAGTAAAGGAAAAATGTCAGATTTGGAGAAATACTGCAGCAGTTTGAGGCTAAAGGTATATTTGGAAGATAATTTTGTTGAAAGCATTGTCCTTCACCCCCTGTACTCAGATCTTCCAATAAAAGACTACAGCAGCTCTGAAAAGAATGATGAGCACTAAGAACTATCAAGAGTATACCTAGGATTTCAACTTCATCACAGCTGTGAACCTGTTTGCAGCAACAATACAGTCAATTTCTATTTTATCAGCAAAAGCAGCACAACAAATTACTGCCAGGGTAGTGCTGATAAGTAGTACAGTTTGTTGCACTATGAAGCTTGTTCAGCGGTAGAAGTAGGAAGACAACCTTAGATTCTTAAACATATCCAGAATGCAGACTCTAAACTATCTGGAAGGGCACCACACTTTAACAATATGTGTACACATGATAGCTCAGTGGGTAGAGCAGTCGTCTTCTAACCCATAAGTGATTAGTTCAATTCCTAGTACCGAGGTGTCACCAACACCTTGACCCTTGGTGCCTCAAAGGGGCAGCCTGTCCACAAAAAAGTTAATTAATCAAGTATCATTATATCAGTTAATCTGATATAATTATGAGCGTGTGAACAAAAGCAGAACTGCTTTTCCTAAATGTTTTGGTCCCAATTATCTGTAAATGTTTGTTTTTGTTTTTTCTTCTGCAGATACTGTACACAAATTAGCAAATGGCTATGACTTTGTTGTAACGTCTCTGAGTTTTGTATCACTGGAGGCCAGAATCTCAGGTTTTCAGGAAGTGTGTCCTGCACAGAAAGAAACACTGTTTTTTCTCATTAGGCCACGGCTCAGTCAGGTGCCTTTCTTTGTGGAGTTTTCCCATTGTCTGCAGAGGATTTTACTTCAGCTTCCTCCCACAGTCAGACATGCAGTTGGATTAATTGGTGACTCTAAATTGCTCTTAGGCCATAAGTGTGAATGTGAATGTTTGTCTGTCTCTTTTAGCACATTTTGATACAATCTTCTGGGCTTGGAGGAACATGATTAGTAGATTAGAAGCTGCTAGATGTGCTTCTAGAATTATACTGTATTTTACTGTAGTCTTACTACATTGGCCTATACTGTGCATCTTTTGCACAGTATATAGTGTCCATCAAGAATGATTCTTTTTTCTCTGAAGTTTTGTGAAAACGTTCATTAGCTGAATAAGCTGATTGGTTGTTTATAACATCTCAGTCTACCTCAGTGATTAAAGTATGCTCTGTTTTAATGCGTATAAATACACTGTTGCACCACAGTGTCATTCTGCAAACCCACAACCAAGTAGGCTAAAAAGGAGGCAAACTTTGTTGATTTATGAAAGATAAGAAGATAATAATGCCGAATGTGTAACATTTTACCCATTTTTATATTTTCACAATATGGATGCTCTCTAAGTAGTTTGGGTGTGTTTACCCAGGTGTAGCAGTTTGAAAATTGCAGCTTCAAGGTCAATATTATCTAGAAAGAAAATGCATCTATGGCATTTTCGAGTGAAAGACCTTCAAAGCATCTATCACCAAAATACTAATGAGGCTGAAAAATGTCTGGTATGAGTTACTGATGCAATTAAATATAAATAAATAAGCCTGGGTTGTTGTGGAAATATATAAATATGGCTTGTCCAGATGTGAAACATGTTCCTAACTGAAATTAATTGCCAGGCAGCTGCAGAAAGTGGAATAAAACCTGGAAGTGTGTGTCCGTGGTGGCTTCAGGTAACAGGTCCGTGCCATTCTAGAAAGTTCAGAGGCGTCTTAATGAGATTGAGGTCTGTGCTCGAGGCCAGCAGGAGAGGGAGGGAGAGTCTCTCTCTCTCTCTCTCTCACACACACACACACACACACAGTGAGGAGAGGTGTGGCTACAAAGGCAAAAGATAAGGAAAGAAATAAATTACCCTCTGTATTGTTCAGTGTGATTCAACACCACACACACACACACACACACACACACACACACACACACACAGACAGACACACACAATCTTTTTAAACAGTATCACATGATGGCAGAGGAAGCACAAGTGATCAGCTACTTCCACTGTAAAGAATAATTATCAATTAAACAGCAGGTAAACAGATCAAATGTTGCTCTTTGTGTGTGTGTGTGTGTGTGTGTGTGTGTGTGTGTGTGTGAAATCTGTGAACATGCATATGTGTTACTGTGTCCGTACACATGTCTGTGGTGTGGGTGTGAACTTGTGGACAGGTGCTGCCTGGTTGTGGTTTTGCAAAACAACCTTATGACATTTTAATGACTTAATCAAAGCTTATGGGTTTCTCACCACTGGATCATGTTCAGCATGTAGCAGGTGATCCAGGGCCAAGAAACACTGACCTAAAAATAACAAAAGGACCCGATCCGCTGGTGCTCGGTCGTAGCTATCATGTTGAATTGCTGGATTAAATGACAGAAGTGGCAGGCGAGCCGCAGTGGAAAGGCTGTCACATTAAAGAAGAATAACTGGAAGCTAACTGGAAACTTCATTCATACTGTACACCTGCTTCTGTCTACCTTTCAATCTCATGAGTCATTTCAATTACAAAAGTAGCTTTTTTAGCAGCAGGGCCAAAGAATGTCGGCCAAGTTGGACTTTTTATTTATTCAAGTCTTTGTTCCAGGGTAAAATACTGTAGCTCAAAAGCTACTAGCAAGATTGACATCGACGAAGAGTTGAAAGGAAGTATTTTACCGACAGATTTAATTTTAGATGAACAGCATATCACCCACTGTCAAAATTGTAGGTTATGTGTGTTGGTATACATTACAGTTTTTAGTTGGTCCATATCAACAAACCTAAGTTACCAACAATTTAAATCAAATTTAAATAATGCTAATAAATTATGTTATTAATAAACTAGTAACTTAATCTGTGCTTTATAAATATTTAACAAAAACGTTGTGCTGCTTGTGTGCCTTTGTTTGGAAAAAAAAAAAAAAAAAAAAAAATATATATATATATATATATATATATATATGACAGCACCTTTCCACATTAAGGTGGGGTAGAGGGCAGGCTGAGGCATTACAGGCACTTTGACTCGGATTGACCCATGTGTGGGTCTCAAAATAGTAAGAAACAGCAGAACTGTAGCTCAACAGTGGTAACACACACACACAGAGTTAGAGGGGAGCAGTTGCCCCCCTCCTTGGCCCCCCGTAGATCTGCCCCTGGGTAACATGCAGAAATGCGCACAGACGTTCTCACTGCTGTTCATATGTTCATATCACGTCAAAAGCACAGGAAATCATTCTACATACAGCTGGAAGGTTCCAGACTGTAGAAATATGTTATTTAATGCTACAACATAACAAGAAAAAGGCATAAAATCATTTAAACAGATGGTTTTGTTTACTTAATATCAGCTGTACAGCTGAAATATGATCGGTGTGTGTGTGTGTGTGTTTTGGTCTTGATGCTTTAAAAGTCATATTTCCCGACGTGCGAGTTCTGTGTGTTCACCTGTGTGCCATGTCTTTCTGTGTATGCATTGCAGCAGAACGCCGCCAAGTGCGATACAGAGATTAGAGGAGAATTGTAAACATGACCATAAGATGACCTGCCTAGTGTTTTGTCGGCTGCTTAAAGTTATTGTCTTTGTGTCTCTTTCCACTCACCCCAACCAGTCGAGGCAGATGGCCAGATTACCTGTGTTGTGTTTATGTTATGAGGTTCAACTTTTTATTTTTACAGTGCGTTTCGGAACTGTGGTTCTCTAGGCTGGTGTTGTGTGCTCATGTAACCGACATGCCATGTTTTTGTGGGCCAACTCTCATTTGCACTTGCAGTTAACAATAAGTGCAACTTTTTGGCATCCCCAAGGGCAAATGGAATTTCATGCAGCCTATGAAATCCACTATGTATTTAGTTTGAACATTGTTAGTATCTTAACATACAACGGTACATACGGTCATTGTATTTACTTAGTTTTGCCAAAGTAGCTGTCGTGAAGTAGAACTTTCACACTGACAGATAGTTTACATAGAGATGAACTTGGAGGTACTGTGTGTTCAAGTCCAACTTTCAGAGATTCTGCTCTTTTGTCTCTTTTCAAGTGATCAGTCTTTTTTTTTTTTTTTTTTTTACCTAAATTAGCAATTATACATTTATGCAGTTATACAAAAACACATCACTACTGTGTCTGATATATTCTTCTGTTCTTTTTCTGGTACAGGATTTTAATCAACTTTGTCACATGTTCTATTTAATCTAAAATATTTTCCACAGCCCAAGCTTTATTATTCACTGTTGCAGTAGCTCAAAATTAAACTCATGAACTGAAAACATGGTAGAAAGCTTACCTCCCACTGATCTCGTGTCTTGAATGTGTTTATTTGTGTGGACTAACGTGATACTGGGTTCAGCAATATGAAAAGGAATGTAGTTCAACTGAAAGAACATTTGCTCCTGAACATCCAAAGCTATCTGAAACTTCAGATCACTGGTGGGCCATCTTAACAGTCTTTAGCTTCCTGGTATTAATATCAATAGAGGGGGAAATGCTCATGTGGGTACAATATGATTAAATCTGAATTCATGTGGTGCATGGAGAGTTTTGTTTATTTGCATTTTATTGGTAGATGCACCTCTGTGGGTAAACCTAAACCCAAATGGATATTTGTGCAGTGCCAGAACAATTACATTAGATAGGTTAGGTGAGTCAGTGGGACAAACTGGATAACTAGAATGCATCCCAGTGAAAATAACCCAATATTACCCTTCTCTGATGAGATACATGTAGGGACTGTATGTCTCCAAGTTTTCAAAATGAACTTTCTGTAATGAAACATCATTATCACGCATCCAATCAGTAGCACTCCCCATTGGTTACTGAGAGTGCTGTTTTCTGCTTAACTGATTCACAGCACATTACCTCCGTATTGGTATATTAAGATCCACATCATAATTGTGTTCCTTCGTGTCTGGATTTGTGTCACAAATTATGTGTCCCAAAAGCACAAACTACAAAAATACATGAAAAATTTACTTCAGTGTTAACTCACATTTTATTATTGTTGTCTTTATTATATAATATTATTATTTCTGTCTCTCACTGTTTAAATAAACCTACTATTGTCCACTGGTAGTATAAATACACTGCTCAAAATAATTAATGGAACACTTTGAAAATTCATCAGCTTGGAATTCATCCAATTGGGAAAAAATATAATGCTGGATATCCATACTGATATGAAATGAGTAATCTGTTAGGAACAGATTACCTAGAGTATCATTAGGCGAAAACGAAAACTATCTGTCAGGTAAGTGGTACTTAATTATGGACCCAAACGCAGACCTGGACAAGAGAGGGTTCAAACAAAGAAACTTAAAAGATCGTGCACACAAGAGAAAAGCAACGTCAGAGAGTAAGAGTGGAGACAGAGGAGTGGCCAAGGGGAGTTTGACTTCCTAACTCTCGCTGTTTGAGAATGACGGAGGAACAAATACACACAATCACGTCTTTGTATTTATGGGAACACTGACCCCCTGGGTCTTCGCCGTCTTTTATTGTTACGCTATTGGCTGTCACATCATACAATCAACTCAAATCACATACAACTGTGAGCACATACCCCAACATGCGGGCTAGTGCAATTTGCTGAAATGTCATTGCAGCAACTCAAAATGGTACTTTGTATGGCCCCCATGTGCTTGTATGCATGCCTGACTAAGTCGGGACATGCTCCTTATGAGATGACAGATGGTGTCCTGGGGATCTGGGCATCACTGAGCTCCTGGACAGTCCTGGTGGCGTTGGATTGATCTAAACATGATGTCCCAGAGATGTTATTTTGGAGTTAGGTTAGGTGAGCATGAAGGCCAGTCAATGGTATAAATTCCTTTAATTTCAGGAACTGCCTGCATAGGCCGGGCATTATAATGGAAAAGGAAGAACCCAGGATCCACTGTACCAGCAAAGGGTCTAACAATGGGTCTAAGGATTTCATCCCGATACCTAATGGCAGTCAGGGTGCCATTGTCTATCCTGTACAGGTCTGTGTATTCCTCCATGGATAAGCCTCCCCAGACCAAATTGACACACCAAATTTCCAAATTTGTGTTACTATATATAAAACCCTTCTGTGTGATGTAAATTAAGATAGACGTGTAGTTCGATAGCGGAACCAAAGTTCGTCTGTTTACTTTTAGTCCTGTCTGATTGTCAACACACAACATGAGAGCGAGAGAGAGAGGGAGGGGAGACAGATAGAGCGAGAAGAGTAATATGATGTTCCGTTACATTTTTGTGTTGATGAATGAAGAGTTTTTGGACTGAAGACTCATAACAAAATGACATAATGTTTATTCTATTAATGAATCTGTGAGAATGTCTGCATTATATTCTATGGTGCGTTTGAACTCCTGTTATGTGGTCATGATGAAAATGAACACTGATCTATTCATGGGGTTTGTGGACAGAGTGAAATGTAACACAGACGGTGTATTTTCATGTTAATTTAATATTTTAAAGCAGTGTGATGCATGGTAATGGTGCTTTAGCTTATACTGGTGCTGATATGTGGTTAGAGTGCGTCTGAAAACTGACTTGAAAAGTGCGCTCCCCCCAAAAAATAATTTCACCAGCCGCCACTGAGTCTAACCCACTGCTAATGGTTTAAGGACCTTCGACGGCCCTGTCCAGCTCTTCTAGGATAACCGCCTGTCTCCTGGAATCACCTCTATGCTCTTGCGACTGTGTTGGGAGACACTGCAAACCTTCAGGCAATGGTACGTATTGATGTGCCATCCCGGTGGAGTTGGACTACCTGTGCAACCTCTGTAGTGTCCACTATACTCTGATTAAAAGTGTTCAGTGTATATACATACAAATATATATATTTCAAAGAAAGAAGTCCAGTTGCCATGACTAAACTTCCAGACAACTTCACCTGGATGACTGAGTATCTTCACAGACATATATGTATTTAAGAGTCAACCATTGTGCAAACTGTCCAATAATAAACCTTAAGCTTATTATGAACACAGAAACTAGTTTATGACATGTAACAATAACTATTATATTCTATAATCTATTGGCATCATAGTGGTTTTGTGCCAGTAATCATTGAGCAACCATGTTGGATGCTCGTTAACTGCATGAGAAAATAAAAGCATAAAACTGAGCCCATCAAAAGAAAATATAAAGAGAGTAACACAGATGTGGGTCTTTAAATATTGATAAAAAACATTGAAAGAAAATTTGGGGGGGGAAATACTGTTACTCTGTATTATATAAATAATGTTATTGTCTGGACTGAATTCTCAGCCACACAGTGGGAAACACTTTCTCTCTACATCTGGTTCATAATTTATTAAGAACAAATTGATATGCATAGAACTGCTTTGGCTTCATTCATATTCACCACACTGGCACAGCAAAGAGATAGAGAGAGAGAGAGAGGAGTGGAGGAAGAGAGAGATAAATATACGTATAGTGAGAGCGTCTGTGTAAGCATTCTTCTGTGTATGTCTGGAACATAGTGATTTACTGTTCAGTACATTAGATGCCTGAAATTCTACTTGATTTGACCCACAGAACAGTTGGGATGGCAACCACTGGTCTCTTTCTTTCTAATGATTTAACTCTCATTAAATACATCTACATATCCAAAAGTTAGCCTCGTTTCTACTTGAAGAAATACATCTACATATATAATAACTAGCCTCATTTTTACTTGAAAACACAGTTTTGAGGGTTTTATTACATCTGCCATAGTAGAGCTTTTATATTAACCTATTCAGTACCGGTGCTTAGTATGAGATCATTTGAAAATCCAGTATCCAAGATGATAATGATAATGATTACACAGGCTCTAGTTATACATGAAATCCTATTTTTGAAAGCATACATTTGCATCTTCATATCCATGTTATGTTTTATGTGTAGAAGAAATGCCTAGATAGTTGGAGATTTTTCAAACAATGGCATATGTTTATTAGGTGTTTATTAGGCCAACTGGTGTCAGCACACACCTAGGTTATCCCTAACGGACTTGAATAACAAACTTATTTCTTATGTCTGAAATAAAGCACTCCACTGCTAGCAATAACCATTTTGTAACGATCATTCATCAGTCCCAGGGATCCAGTGTTTATGTACAGTGACTGTTAATATTTCTTGTTCTAAAGTTGCAGTGAATTGTTACTATTCATTTTTTGAACAATGAGTACAAATGACATGACTTTTTTTTAAGAGAGGGAGCGTCTTATGTTCTGCTCCAGTTCTGTTTCAATAGCGCTCACACTCGAACCTGAAGCATGCTGGGAATGCACTTTTCACTCAAAAATTGATGATGATGAATGATTAAAGCAAAAAACAAAGTATGTGCAGATTGTGTCCCTTTTTTGGAGTGAGAAGGTGCAATTTTAGTGGACTGGGATTCAAGAGTGGTGCAGTCAAAACAGCATCAATAGCATGGAGCAGAAATTTTCACCAATCTCATGCGCTCTGCTCCATACACCGAAATGACTGAACTTGACTAAAATGATCTGCAAAATATACTGTTACAGATACAGCAGTTACTTTGTGGCTCTTTCACCAGGGGGCAGGGTGCAATGAACAAATGTTGGACATCTGCCTGCGTCAAGCTGTGATTAATTTTCCCGTGACGAATAGTTCTGTTCTTGCAGGCCTGCACTATGAAATTGATCATTTTGTTCTTCTGTGAGTTTTTGAACCTCATCTGACGTGTTGTATTCTCTAGTAATGTAAGTCACCTGTTGACACCATGTGATAGATGAGAAGACACAGCAGGGATGTGGTAATAAACAGGAGAGTTAGGCTCCCTCTGCGGTGGAGCAAACGACTGGCTCAGTGAAGGGTAAATAGATTTGCCTCAGTGCTATTGGGTCAGGAAACTGCTTTACCACCCTGTGGGGGCCTGCAGCACTATTAGGACGTGCAGACTTCCCTTTCTCAGCATAGACTAAAGTCTGGTTGACCCTTGCATGCTCAAACCCTGGCATCCGGCCAGCAGCACTAGTTGTCCAACCATGTTTTACTGCAGTGCACCAGATTTAAAAGCCTAGGATGGCTAAATTAAATAGGTTATTCATGTGAATAACTTAGAGGATTAGGGTTAGAATACTGCTTTTAAGTCTTTTTACAAAGTCTACAGTTTACATGACTATAAAAAATGTGATAACTGGAAGTAATCAGATAATTGTAGTAATCAGATCTGACGCATTTACTACATGCACTGAAAAACCCTGGTTTACGTGTTTCAGTCCATTATCGGATGTCTTTCAGAGTACATACTATGTAGTAACGTAAGACTCAAACTTCACGTTGTTTTCATAACCTCTGGTCTTTTCTCTGGCAACGCCTACGGACTTAACGTTAGCTGTCCTAATGTGGGAGCTAACAGGCTGCAAAATAGGCTGCATGCTGCTGCTGTCCTTCGTTTATGAGGAGAAAATGACTGTTGGCCTTCATACAGCTAGCATCTGCACTGTTTGTTGTCTTTTGTCCTCTGCTAATGTTTTCTAAAAAAAATTTTTACACATGCGCAGATGCAGAAGAGAAATAAATCTGATTAACGGGTAAACATGCATGAAGACGTGTTTGGGGGAAATTCAGGTGTCCACTCCAGTACTGCTCGCAAAAACATGGACAAGTTTGTGCAACCCAAGTTCAAGCTCCAAAGCACTGAAATGTGTAAGATTTAAGATGATCCCCTTTTAAGTTTTTTTTTTCTTACTGGGATCTGGTTAATTTTTCCAGCCACTTTTGTAGAGACAGTTGATTATTATTGTTTAGAACTTCAGTATTCTCTTTATTTCTCCACAGTGGTGAAATTGCACATTGGTAATTGCATTTGTTTTGCTCAATTAAAAAAGGGAGTTGTATTTCAAATAAAGTTTGAATCTTAACCTGTGTAGTTT
>JAUYWH010000002.1:3215063-3251608 GCA_034779795.1 Ctenopoma multispine
GATAGATAGATAGATAGATAGATAGATACTTTATTAATCCCTCGGGAAGGTTCCTCCAGGAAATTCAATTTCCAATAGCAAAAACACAGACTTCCAGGTGTTGCAAGCTTGAGTTGGATTATTGGAGTGACAGTCAGCGGAAAAGTGGTGGATGAAGTTGGCTCAAACACGTCATCATCACTATCATTACTGTGGAATGAAAAAAGAGGTAGGGTACACACACACACTCACCTATGTATTTGGAGTGGAGGAGGGTAATAAGAAGTTGGAGCATATTCCTGATGTGCAGATGTGGATAGACCAGCAGACTCAGAGTAAGATGTATACTCATCGTCATCACAGATGGCCATCCACCATGAGCCTGGTTCTCAAGGAAGGGAGTTTTTTATCTCCACTGTCGCCTAGTTGCTAAAGTGAGACAATTGTTATATTTTCTACATTATTCTGTATATATGTTTATTCTATTCTATGTCTTAAACCTTGCACTGTTAAGTGCCTTGAGATGACTTTTGTTTTGATTTGGTCGTATATAAATAAAAATGAATTAAATTGAATTGAGTGAACAGCACCCACCTATACCAACATCTTTATTTCACCACCTAGACTCCAATTAATGCTCGACTTTTATACTAACTTTAGTCTTAACACTATCACAGAAAACAATATATTCCCAGTAACTCTAACCCCATTGCACTTAGACGGAAGTCTATCTAACTGCAAGGTAACATCATTAACATTTAGAGAGATGACAAACTTGCTTCATACAACTGTCTCAGGGTCTGCTGGGGGATGTGAGAAATCATAAACTCAATCAAACCTGGTCAGTGCTTGTGCATAATGGAATGGTTAGTTTAAGGGACAACCTGGCTTGTTCAAAACAGCAAAAGTACATTTTTTTACCTATCCAAGAGCTCTGCAAATCCCATTCCCAATTAAACCGACCAATATAGTCTCAAAACCAATGTCAGTTGAAGTGAAACACAGTATAAGGGAACCTGAGCGATGTGTCAGCCCACTCTCTCTCCACTTTCCACCCACCCCAACCCGTTGATGCAGATGCCTTTCGACTTTGAGCCTAGTTCTGCTAGAGGTTCCATTTGTTAAAGGGAATATTTCTTGCTCAAGTAGTATTTGTTGAATTCTCTCTATAATTCTATATAGTTGTACTGTAATGTTGTATTTCACTGTTCATGGTTCAAATTTAAACTGTAAAGTGTCTTGAGATAACTTTTGATGATTTGGTGCTATAGAAATAAACTGATTTGAATTTAATTAAATGATCTGAAATTCAGTAAAGCACTCTAGTTGATTTAGGTTGTTTCAACATGAATTAACTCATGAATAAATATGAATCATGTTTATGGTGCATAATTCAGTGCTGACTGGATCTTCTTGTGATTTATAAGCAAGTGCACATGGTGGGCTATAAATCTGTGACTAAATATGGAACGTGTTTTACCTTCTGGCCTTTAATCTACACAAAGTATTATATACTGTATCTGGGCTCCAAACTTTGTTATGTTGATCACACCCACAGTCACCAAGCAGAGCAGGAACCTGGAAGAAACACAGTCCACAGGGTATTCTTGTCATGCCTCTGAATGGATGTCTTAGAAAAGTTTCTTAAGGAGTAATCTGAGTTTTGACACCAAACCCTTGCAACAAAAACATCACCTGTCAGGCAATGCCACTTTTCAGTTTTCTCTTTTTAACAGAAAGGACAATGTGAATAAAATCAAATCCAGTTCCAGGTACTTTAAGTACTATTAAATTGTTGCATTAGGTTTTTAATTCACTTTCTGTAGTTGGCCACCAGCTTATACGCTTAAACCCTATCCAAATGTGAAAGCTAGTATGAAGAGTTTATCCTGGACAGTGATACATAACTTCATTCATTTGTAACAATTTCTGTCAAATTATGTAGTTTATTTATTATAAGCCATTACATACTTAATTTTAAATTTATATTTCTATCCTGAATTCTAATGAAATAGTTCTGGATGATTTGCAGTTGCAGTCCATTTTTCTTGGGTTTTTATAGAGTACATAATCTAAAACTCCCTGTCTGAAATGTTTTTTTGTAGTCCTTTCACACCCTCTGACAAGCTGAGCTATGCCCAGAACATGCAGGGACTAAGTGCCAACCTGCATAAATAAAGCACCACTTTACAATTTTGTGTAGTTTTACTCGTTTATTGTTCAAAAAGTTCTCAAATCTAGCCATACATGTTCAATCTAAAATCAGATGCAAAATGGGACAGTGGAAAAGATGAACAATCTCAACGTGGCTAGAGACAGGATTGGGTGAGGTAGAGGAGTGGATGTAGTGAGGAACAGGATCAGGTGTAGTGGAGATGTTGACACAATCATGATATGAGGTGGTGGTGAAGGCGTAGACCCAATGAGGAGCAGGAATGGGTGAAGTGGCGGCGTCAACATGCTCAGGAAGTGAAGTGGAGGTAGTGGCGTCCTCGAGTCTCATGGAGTTTAAAGTGATTGTGTCTTTGGCAGAGTTGGATTTCAGGTGGATCAGAGGCTCTGGATTGTGTGACACGGAAGCAGGGACGGAATCAAAAAAGGTAAGTGGATGGAACAGAGATCTCAGATGTTGTTCCTGGAATCTGTTGGAGTCACTCTCCTAGTTTGGGCATCACTACCCCGAGTATGCCAATTACCACTGGGACCACTGTTACCTTCACCTTCCATATTTTTTCTAGCTATTCTCTCACCCCTAGTATTTCTCGAGCTTATCATGTTCCTTCTCCCTGATGTTACCATCACTTGGAATTGCTACATCTATCACTACAGCCTTCTTCCTCTGCTTGTACACCACTACTATGTCCGGTTGATTAGCCATTACCAGTTTGTCAGTCTGTATCTGGAAATTCCACAGGACTCCTTAGCCTTATTCTTGACCACCTTTGGAGGTGGCTCCCATTTTGACCTTGGGACTTGCCAGCCCAGACTCGGCGCAGAGGTTCCTGTACACTATGCCAGCCACTTGGTTATGGCGTTCCATGTGCATGACTGCCTGCTTTCATCTTGCACCCTGCTGATGTGTGCTGGATTATCACAGAGGCACCTTTGCACAGCCTGTACCTGGGGTCTTGCCTGGTGTGGTAGACCCCACACCAGTGAGCATATAGTCTCAGTGTGCTTGATTTGGGTTTGGTTAAAACCCCCTTTGCGTTTTTAGAAGCTTCCTTGTCTTGATGTCAGTGTTTTCCATCTCCAATCTCTGGCCAGCTTATTATGCCAGCGAGGTATCTGATGACTGGTAAGGCGTAGGTATTGATCGCCTGGATCTTGTTCTTCCCATTCAGCTGACTTCTCAGGACTTGCCTGACTATTGCTTTCAGGTATTTGGTGGTTGCTGCTTTCCTTGTGGCGTCTTCATTGTTCCAATTTGCCTGTGGGATTCCAAAGTACTTGTAGCTATCCTCATTGTCTGCTATGTTGCCTTCTGGAAGTATGATTCCCTCAGTTCTGACTACTTTCCCCCTCTTTGTTACCATTTGACTACATTTATCCAGTCTGAATGACATTACGATGTCATTGCTGTTGATCCTGGTGGTCTGGATCAGTGAATCGATGTCTTGTGACTGACTTTTAATTGATTTTCACTTGTTATTATGGGATGTCTCTTTCTCCCATATGCTCTTCCAGTATTGTATCCAGTATTTTTTTTTCTATATATCTGGTGTAGCTCTTTAGACGCGTAGCCATGGTAGTGAGCCTTTGCTTGGCATTTTCTAAGGCCTCAGTAATGGACAGTTTGTTGTTTTTCTTAGGTGTCCTTTTTTTCATCACACCTCTCTGCAGTTCTGATAGATGGCTATATATATACATATATATACATATATATACATATTCATTACTCACTGAATATTACCATGTGTGGCTTGGACTATCATGCATTCCTCTGTGCTGAATACTGAGGCGGAAAGATGGGTAGCACCATACGTTTCTTTTCCTTCTAAGGTGAAATTTGAGATAATAACCATATGCAGTATGTGTAGCTGTGCCTATCACAGCAGCACAAGTCTGAAGAACATTAAGGTACTTGACAACAGCAGCATAATGCTGACAGGAAACCACAACAGGACCAGGTATTCATAGAAATGGCTTGCTGATGCTTGATTTATATTTACATGATTCAAACACAGTAAACTTGGCAATTGTAAGGAAATTGGAGAATGTGCTTACTTGCACTTCAATAACCTAGTTACAAACTCACATTTCTATGCAGCTGGTATGGAATCAGATTTCTCCCTGACCCCCTGCTGTATTTTTCTAACAACACTGGCATTTTCTCTGTTTGCAGTGTCATATCACAACAGCACTGGGAATGAGAGAGCACAGGTTTGGATTTTACAAAACCTCTAGATATACTTTTTATTTATAACTTCTGACATTATTTATTTTATTGTGACTACACTTTGGCCAGACCTCGGAAAGAACTGCTAAAGAAATAAGACATTACAACTCTATCTGCTAAAAAACTTTATGTTGAAATTATCCTACAATTACATTATTTAGGACTGAATTACTATACAAAGAGGTTAGTTATTATACACCTGGAATTACTGAAGAACATCACTATAGGCAGAACCATTTCTCTTACAGATAGCCCAAAGTTGTTTTTGAAAACAGATGAGTTACTTTTATCAGTAAACATTTAGTAGATTCAAATTCTCTACCATAAATTTACTGACTGAATTCTTGATATTAAACGTGTATAACTCCAATGAATTCTAAATGAATAAACATTTTCATGGGGATGGCCCTGTAATTTAAAACTGTATTGAGCGATCTGGCATTACTATTTGTTTGGTACCTGTAACACAACATAATACTTAACATAAGTTTAGTAGGTGTTAACAACTGAAATTTTAGACAAAACAAACTACGGTGTAAAAAATTTTACTGAAGACAAATCATAACTCTACCACTAAAAATTAGAGGCAGGAACCCACCATACGGTACTAAAGTACATCTAAAATTATAAAAAAACTTTTAAACTTAAACTTTTACAACTTTATAGTTTTATGTAATTTATATTAGTCTCTCTGAAATAAATAAAATATGAATAAAGTACATTAACATAAACATTTACAGTTTCTCTAAAAGTATTGGAATAGCAAAGACAATTCATTTGTATCTGTAGATTTTTGGGTGTATGATCAAAAGATTAATATGAAAAAGTTCAAAATTTCAGCTTTTGCTTTCAAATGTTTACATCTAGATATGTTAGACTGTAAAGAACTTAGCACTTTTTATCAGATTACCCAAATTTTATGTGAGCAAAGTTATCAGAAATCGTGAGTGTGTTCAAATGATTACTAGCTCTAAGTAGCTATACTTCTCGTTTTAGCTTTAGCCTTTACCTGTGATGATTGTATTTGTTAAAAAGGATAAATTAATATGAAAATTAGAGGTAGAAAATTGAGCCAGTTTAAATTTGAGACAGGAAAAACACATAGACATTGTACAAACAGCACAACAACTGAATGGAATAAAAAGAAAGAAACCACTAGTGTCCTCAGCAACATACAGAGAACAGGTCAGCCAAGGAAATCAGTTAATGACAGAAGCATTGTGAGGATGCTATGTTATGTTTAAATAAAATATAATAAATAAATACAGTATGTAGTGGTGTTTCACTTAGAACCCAGCTGTCTTTTTGCAGGTACACCCTAAAGAGACATGCACATACTGATGCCTGGAAGCTGCATTCTGACCTGAAGATAAGTCCTTTCTGAAGGGCGACTATATGGTGGCAACAAGTGAGAGCTGCATTTTCACATTTTCCACAGCACAAGACATGGCCTGCTTCATTTCTCTTTTTATGCCGCCACTGCCTGTGTGCTGATTAATGCCAGATACACTGTACGGTTACTGTTGGCTAGTCATGCAGATCACAGCCTTCATCTCTGCTCAGTTCCCCTACAAATGAAGACCTGAACTGTCAGCCACACTCATCTATTCTGACACTTTAATTATAATATAGTGAGGAACTGCTAAAGTTTAAGTTTTGGTGAATGGTGAATACTAATACATCACTGTCAACAAAGCAGTAAACATCAGTCTTCTGTTTTAATCTATTATGATAGATGATGATACTCATGATGTCATGTCATACTCATACTCACGTCATGAAGCCAAAGTTTGACCTTTCACATTTAACGACAGTGGAGTCAAAACACCTCTTTACTACAGTGCTACACAAAAAAAAACAGCCAGTGTACTCCTAGTGCCAGTCCCAAGCCCGGGTAAATGGGGAAAGTTGTGTCAGGTAGGGCATCCGGCATAAAATCTTTGCCAAATCAAGTATGCGGATCGTAACAAATGTGACTTCCATACCGGATCGGTTGGGGCCCAGGTTAACAACGACTCCCTCCGGTACTATTGGCCAACAGGGTGCTGGCGGAAACTGTTCTACTGTTGGCCGAATACAGAGGAAGAGGAGAGGAGGGAGTGTCACTATGCCCTGGAGAGAAGAGGAATGAAAATCAGTAGAAGCAAGACAACATACATGTGTGTGAATGAGAGGGAGACAGGTGGAAAGGAGAACTTTAAGTACCCAGGGTCAACTATACAAAGTAATGGACAGAGCACAAGAGAGGTGAAGAAGAGAGTGCAGGCAGGGTGGAGTGGGTGGAGACAAGTTTCAGGGGTGCTGTGTGACAGAAGGATAGCAGCAAGAGTGAAAGGGAAGATTTACGAAGGGGTAGTGAGACCTGCTATGGTTTGGAGACAGTGGCACTAACAAAAAGGCAGGAGGCCGAGTTGGAGGTGGCAGAGCTGAAGATGGTAAGATTTTCATTGGGAGTGACCAGGAAGGACATAATTAGAAATGAGTACATCAAAGGGACAGCTCATGTTGAGCAGTTTGGAGACAAAGTTAGAGAGGCAAGGTTGAGATGGTTTGGACATGTACAGAGGAGGGATAGTGAAAAAAATGGACAAAGGATGCTGAGTATGGAGCTGCCAGGCAAATGCAGAAGTAGGACACTGTTGTTGTTCAGTAAAGTATAGCCCTGTGGGTTTCCTAAATGCTTCCCAATGCTTCCAGTTCCGATCACAATGTGTTCTGCGTGAGTTTAGGTGTAGAGTGTA
Source organism: Ctenopoma multispine (assembly GCA_034779795.1). Taxonomy (NCBI): domain Eukaryota; kingdom Metazoa; phylum Chordata; class Actinopteri; order Anabantiformes; family Anabantidae; genus Ctenopoma; species Ctenopoma multispine. The sequence goes on from JAUYWH010000002.1 coordinate 3,222,183, forward strand.
GAGTATGCATTCAACATATTTTCTTTTATCCAGGTACAGTCCTTAAACAGATTGCATGCTAATGCTGCCCACACCACCCCCATCCCATGTGGATTCACTAGTGTGGATCTATGGAAGAAAATACCTAAACATTAATTTGCACGTTTTCATTTTTATATTTTTGTCAGAATCATGACTAGTGTGTTTATTGTCTGTTATCCTCTTAATAGATGGATTAGTCATATTTTTTCTTCTTTTTGCCGTCCTTGTTTTTGTGTATTTAATTGGTAGATTGTTAGTAAATGAGGTCATTTCTAAAGAGCAATCAACATACAGAATCTTAAATCTTAAATCCCACAGTTTCTACTTTTGTCTTCGTGTTGATTAAGTGACTATAATCGGTTTGAGTCGTGAGAGAAGTATAAAGACATGTTGGCAGTAGTGTCCTTGGTTCAGAGCACAATGTGCAATCTTTCACTGTAGCTTCATGTCTCTTGCTTTGTGTACCTCACCTGTTTTTCTATCCATGTTACTTCTCCTTCACCTTTGCCCCCTTCCGTGCTTTTCAGCAAATTCCTTAAACACAGTAAAAAGGAAACAGCTGCTTTTAAGCTTTTGATAAAGCAATACTTTATCTATGATTACAGAGAGTTGTCTCTTTCACCCACATACTGGATGAGATTTCCCAAGGTAAACTAATGGGCACTACACTTGCAGAAAATTGCCGCCAGTTTATTATTTCTCTTTAGTTTAGTATCTGTGGTAGCCACCTACAGTTACTTAAAATAGATGTGCATTGTTCTCAACTTCATCGTTTTTGAATGTGCGTGGAAAGCATCCTCTTTTCAGGTAATAGAAGAAGGGTTGGGCCTCTCAGGTATTTGACCACACCTGAAAGTAGTACAGCTTTGCACCAGATTCATATTCTTGATATTTTTGCACTAAATTTATTTAGATATTGTCATTCAGTTTTAAAAATAGTCTATATTTTGACTTGACTTTTGTTTAGAGACATCAGAACAGTGTCCATAGTTGTGATGGTATATAAAAATGAATGCATCAATATTTTGTGTAAAAATTTATATTTTCTTGTTCAATGTAAGTGTTTTAAAAGTGTAGGAAGTGCACTGAGTGCACTAAGTTGAAAAATTGCATGTATTTGACTTAGATGTAAGTGAACTGTCTCCATAGCCACCCTGTTACAACTTAACTGAAAAGATGAAGAGCCACCAATAATATTTGATGTAAGTTGGGGCAGTGGTGACAGTGAGAATAAATGGCTGTATTTAATGCTTGGTGTGTGTTGACTGACAAATATCCCTCTCTGATCTGACCCCTACCCCTAGGGGGTAGCCTTAATGTGTTTGTAGATTGATACCAGGAAGGCTTCAGCATTCCTTCATTGAAATGTCAAGAGCACAAAAACACATGGTGGTCCTGAAGCACACCACTTGATATAGTAGCTACTTGTACTTGTCTGAGTGGATGTGCGTATGTTTCTGCAAATGTGTCTCTACATCGTTGTACAGTATCTTGCATCGAGTGTGCCTTGCCTGCATGTGTGTGTGTTTGTGTAGCTCTTCCTGTCAGTAACTGGTAATGTGAAGTGGCAGAATGCCAAAAGGTTTCCTACACTCTACCACTGACCATATGTCACCACATTCACTGATACAGACTGTGAGGAGATGGAAAGAAAGGCTGAAAGAGCAAAAATGAAAAACACTAGGTTTACTACACTCAGTGTCAAGATGCGAGTGAAGGTCGGTAAGGTTAAGAGAGTGAAATGAAAAAAGACCCTTAATAATTGAAGGAAAGAAAACTTTACTACAGACTTGTGAGACAGTAAATGTATTGGTCAACCAGCTAAGGTTTCATGTTGCTATTGGCACACCAATATGTGGATCTAGACCTAATGAGACATCAAAGGACTTCATCAAGAGTCATCATCTTTAGCTGTAGTAATTATTGCAGCAGTGCAGGAGAAACTTAGGAGATGAATTTAGTTTAAGAAAGATCTTGTAAGGAAGTCTGGACTTGTGGTTGGCTCACAGGACTTCCCACAAAAGACTGACATTTTTGTTTTATATGAAACTTTGTGATTTAAAGCATGACTTAATATTGTAATAAACCAAATTCCCAGGACAACAAGGTCCTATAAAAATAAGGAAGTACTTTTTCAAACCACAATCATCTGGTTTTTGTGCCTAAATTCTAACAAGTTGTTTTTGTTCCTCAACATAACCAAAATCATAATGTTTATATAGTGAAATCATGAGGTTGCTGAAGTCCACGATCCCAACATGATTGGTTTTATCTGACTTGTACTAACAGTATGACCCTAACCACTACACCTATACCTAACAAAAAATAATGCTTATTACAGTAAGTATTGTAATAAGATCCAAAAATCTGTAAACTATCAAGCTGGAAGTCGGAGCAAAAACTGTCCAAAAGGTTAGTCACTCACTTCCAGTATCTCTTCAAAAAGAAGTGACTGTGTATTGACTCTCTTCTAAAACAATCTGTAATTTGTGTTTGCTAGTTGCATCATCTGCTTTTAGTATATAGCAATACGTGATATTACCAGGTGCCCTGCTAGCCATTGAAAATAACTTCATACAAATTATAGCATTTTTTAAAGGCTGTACTTTCATACAAACAGTGATTTTTTTGTCTTTCATTGAACAGACCTGTAGACAGTGGGGTGATTGCGGAATTGTGATGCAGGAAAATGCATAATGAAATGTTTGGCAATGCTAGATGGTAAGTGAGAGGACCGGCAGAGAGAAAGGGCAAAGAAACGGTCAGAAATAAATAGATTAAGAGGGTACAAGTGGACAGTGTTTAGAGAAACAATGTGACACCTTAAACAAAAATAATTGGGGTCCAGAATAGGGGCCATCATAATCTACAAAATACATCCAGATTCTTGTTTGAAGCTGGCACAATCACATTCACATAATTTTCCTGTCCTTGCCTTCTATCATTTTCTGTTTCTATTTCCTTTTTCAGCATGTCTTGCTCTCTTTCCCTCACATTTGTCTACCTCACTCATCCCCATCTCTTTCTTTTTTTTTTTCTCTTTATGAACATCACACACACAGCCCTAATACCCCTTCCAGACTGCCGCTGTTTTAAATCCAGCTAGGATGAATGAATACACAGTTGGTTTTTGCTGTCTGAGACCCAAGACCGTGGAACTATTGTTTGCATTATTTCTGTTGCTTCATCCAACAAAATGAATTCCTCACTGTATGAAATGTTGAATGGCATAGCAGTCACGTTTTTTTCTCTTTATGACTGACTATGCCAGTCTCCTTCTTTTGTAGCTGCTGACATTATCCAGGAGTAGAGGCTCATACTATCATATATGAATAAAAACCTTAATAAATACATGAAACTGACACACTTTAAACATGAAGCCTCAAAGTAAAGTGTATCAAAGGTTTTCTGTTACTTTTTAAAACTGTGCTTTGTGCAGCATCAATTGATCCATACACACACCAAACACATGTGGCACTTCAAACAAGGCCCTTCATTTATGTTGTCAGTTCCTCATTCACCTCTGCTGCTCCTGCTGTGTTTCTGTTGACTGCTTGTTACAGGTGTTGTCAACAGTCAGATTTCTAAGGAGATCAAGAATGTGTTCATTATGTGTCAGAGAATCATGTGCAGTGTCTTCAGCTCTCTGTAGTGTTCAGGGTGTCTTGCTTTGAGACTTTTGTAGACTGTTCCAAGGCAGAAGAAGAGTTATTTCGGGAACCTTTGTTACTGGTAAAAATCTGTTGTTACAGTTCAGTCTGGCACATAAAAGTTCCCTCCTACTATCTGGAGAAGGATCTGTCAAAGCAAAGAACTGTGGTCTCACTGATTCTGCTGCTGCTACTGCCACTGTTGCTGTGACACCTGCTCAGAACGGGAATCCAAACTTTTATAATTTCAACCCTGAGACCTTGCATGGTATGCAGTCAATTCATGGAAAAACATTTTTTTTCACTGACCTGCTGCATTCCCAGGATCTTTTTTGTCACCGCTGTCTTCAGTGTGAGGTTTATATTTAGCATTCAGTCCGTGCAAATGATGTTAAGTCACCCTCGATGCTAGAATCTGCAGAACCAGCTGACCAAACTCAAGTCTAATGCTTCCACCTATGCTGAGTATTAACATTTAATAGCTGCCATGCTGCAAGCTTATCTATTTTTAGTGAAGTGCATTTTTGGCTAAATCTAAATCATTAATAAGGGGCCAGCTTAATTTTTTTTTACTGAAGTTACTTCTCTATATTCAGTGTATATTTTGGCCCTTTTTATTGCTATACTAACACACCACTTGTTGTTACCCCAGTGAAAAGCATTAAGACTGTGGCAAAACCTCCAGGGGGCTTGTCTGTTTAAGTTGCTTTCCATATTTTTCTCCTGAAGGCCTAAATGTGCTAATGACCTTTGTCACGTTGTTCCTTTCAGACTGAAATAGCTGTGCCACTGAAGACCTTGGTGTAACCAATGGTTTTTAGTCATGGCAAACCTCATAATTTGGTTGGACACTGGTTTGGTATTGGTAAGTTCATCAAAGGATAAATATGACTTGATAATCCATAAACAGTTAATGTTGAATTATTGTCACTTAGGTATTTTTATTAACTTAACTACAGTCAAGTGTAAAACTTTGGAGGAACAAATGGGAGTGAGTTCATTGCAGTTCAAGGTGGTAGGTTGAAGACAAGACGTTTGGTATATATAATGGCCTGTTATTCGGTACAACCACAAATATAAGTGATAATTAAAGATCCTACCTGACAGTTTAACAATTTAAATTGTTGTGTGCTTTGACGGCATCCACAAGTCCACTAGAGCTTTTATTAATCCAGTATTTGAACAAATACTAATTGACTGGCATAATTTAGCACAGATTGTCATATTGATGCATCCTAATAAACCTGTTGATACTGTGACCTTACCTCTAGTGGCATCACTTGGCTGGCTCAACAGGAAGTCGTAAGTATTGGCCAAAAGTTGTATCATCCTCGACACTGAACCGAAGATGTCAGACATGAGCAAAACTCAACCACCAAACATGACATAATGGTTTGCAGCACTGAATTGTGGCTGTGGTTTATTTATACCACGAGCACCTCATTCATCTCTGCATGCTACTCTGCTGTTGACTCCATGTTGTTAACTCTTCCCTCCTCTCCTGTTTGGCTGTTTATCAGTCAATATCTACCATATGCTTCTCTAGGCTTGTCAGTTAAAACTAAGTATTTTTCATATCTCAGTGATTAATGTCTGCTGCTGCTCCTCTTCTGTACATCCCCAGGGGTTTGATTGCTCTCCCTGCTGAATCTTTAGCATGCTGTTTAAGCACACAGTATACAGAGAAAGTGCCACCAAATACAAATATATAACTAGCTATAACTAACTAAATAAATATAATTATTAGATAAGCAATTATTTGAGTTCTTCATGAGAGAGAGAGCGAATCTGCCAAACATTCTGTATGATGTACTGTATAGGGCTGGTAAAGGTTTGTGTCTTTTTGTTCCTAGTTTCCCACTCTGAATTTCATTTCCTAACATACTAAAATAATAGGTCACAGTATACAAGAGTAATCACACAAGAGTATCCACTTGAGACTACAGTGTTCATTACATTCCCAAAGTGTTGGGTGGAATCAACAACTGTTAATTTTCTTTTGTACCATATGCTATGGGTGATCACAACCACATGAAACCCCACAATATCCCTCAAATGAAGAGGGCTCATTTATAATCATTTAAATCTGAATGCGTGCTCAACTGTATTACTGTGGTTGATGCATCTTTTCTTTCCTTCTCTTTTTGGCCAAAAGAAGAATGTTGTGGACATGTCCTAGTAGGTCAAGATATCTAAAATAAGATCTTTGAAACTTTGGATCAACTTTGGATGTGACCACTCTTGCCCAGCCTCCTCCGAATGTTCTCCCATCAGTGGAAAGCCTTCCCTCCTTGTAGCTGCTCTATCTCCCCAGTGACAGCAGCAGGAGTGGCTGCAGTAATCCAGTTACAGGAAACTCGCTCACTCTAAATACCAGCCAGAGATTATTCCTCTGGGTAGAATGGTACTTGGCGTGTGTGCTTGTGTAAGTGTGTTATGGCATGCATGTGTAGGCCCCGCGGGAACACACAATGTAATCACTGAAGGTGATTACTTGGTAGCAGTCAGGTATGTGTGTGCTCAAGTCCTACGAGAGCAGTACAATGTAATCACAAGAGACTGTTAGGTAGCAGTCAGGTTTGTGCATAAATGTGTGTTCTTTGGTTGTTGCGATAAAATTACTGTTTTGCAGATGGGTCAGAGGAGCCACAACACACAAACACAACAAATCTCTCTGCACTGGCACTTTGTGTCTAAAGTGCACTTCGGTTTTGAGTTGGACTGAAACAATTTTCACTGAAATGACTTTAAATGAGGGTATGTGAATCCCAGTTAAATAAGGTGCAATGTGTGAATGTTGATCAAAAGTGACATAGCTTTGTGTTTGTTGCTAAGAAGGCTTTTGTGGTATTACTGTGTTGTGGAGTTCACAACATTTTCAATTTCATACTTCTGCCACACACATACGTATTCGTTAATCTTCCACAATAAATAAGAACTTTACAACTTTAGTCTACTTTTTTAAAAATGCGGTTCCCTTTTATCTAGTTTCATGAAAATTTAAACGTGTGACAACATATTTATTCAGAAAACTGAATTGTAAAATGTCTAAAACTCCAAGTAACTGACTAAAAATTACCCTAGATCTGTCACATATTTCTTCTGAAGTCTTGAGAGACAGTCACTAAAAACTCCATGTAAACCATGTGAACAGCCATGTGAACAAGAACCACCAAGAAAGTTGGAACAAATTAATTTAATCTGAAGCTGCCTTTAGATGCTGGTCTACTGAACTTAAGGACAAACTTCTCATAAGGTGTAACAATAATTAATTGTTACATCAACCGAGTTCCTCCTATAAACATATTAATGATTAATGCCAATGTAAACACATTTGGTAAAAAAGTGTTTTATTGTAAGTTTTGTAAGCAGGTTTCATTTACTATTCCTTCTATTGTTATTGCTGTGCCTTTGCTGCTAGAATTTAGTTTGGTGATTTTTATCAACAAGAGCAAAGGGCTAGTGGAGTGAGACTGCGTCAGAAACAGGTGGTTCGGGGGCGTCTGTTCTCAAGGCAATCTGCTTTGCACTTGCGTTTATCTGAAGAACCACCTGTTTTTAACTCTCCTTCTACGTGCACTACACTTGCAACCACAAAACACAGGCAGGTAAAGCACATTTTGAGGTCAGGTAATGGTGCTGGGTTGTTTTAATGAACAGTCTATTTTGGGCTTCTGTCTCTCCTGCCCAGTATCTCAACTCTCCATCTCTAACTAAAATAACCTATGTTAGATATTGCATTCAAATAACAAAGTAAATTGGTATTTTGTAGCTTCTGAATAACTGAGCACAACTGATCCAGGTTGTCAGCAGTGGGCAGGGCAGTGGGGCTTGAGGTTTGTTTATCCCTAGCATACACCCAAGAACATAATGGGTAAGGAGGAAATGTGGATGTATTGTTCGTTCTAATCTCTAGAGCATTACTTAGCAACACCTGAACTTCTCTTTTTTTTAAAAAACTTTTTCCCTCCTCTATGAGTGTGTGCACAAATGTCAGTTATTTTCAGTTTGCACAATTCCATGAAACGTGACTTCAAAAAACGTGGTTTTCTTTCGTGTTGTCTCCTGTGTATTCCTTTTTTGGGGGTTCTCTGAGTGAATTCTAAGGCTATTTCTGAAATCAAATTAAGAGTAGCTCGCGGTTGCAGCAGTGATAGACATGTAAAAAGCCTTCCTCTGCCTGTGTTCCTTCCAGCTTCAATTCAGTGACGTTTGTTCATTCTTTCTCTTCTGCTTAACTCTTCATTATTTTAATGAAGGTAAAAGCTGTGTCATACATGGATGAAGGACACCTGAAGCATCTTTTTAACCTAACTCTATTTTCCTCCATTTTGTAAATGTAATTAGTCTGATCGTGTGTGTTTGGTTCTGAGTGCTGCCAAAACACTGGGCGACAGAGGACTGAAGCTGCTGCTCCAATCCGCTACTAGACTGTTCTTATTGATTATTCCGTTCTTACGGTTAGGTATAGGAAAACACGATGGGTTGAGTCAACACAGCAATGCAAAGATGTACGTGTCACTCTTTCTATAGTTCATCATTCCATGTATGCATAAAATGCTTCTCTTTGAACAGCATCACTACTTTTCCTCCTGTCATTATTACTATGGCTGCTAAAAACAAACTAAATATACAGTAAAGTATTGATATGCACCTTCTGGCTTAATACTAGGTGCAGTTTACCATTCCGAAGCATAATAATGGGCACAATGACATCTCATACAGCTATAGAGCTAATATGACCCTAGAGCCTTAACACATCCAAAGATATTTCATTCCGTGTGCTTATTAAAGATTTCCTCGTCATTCAGTTGATTACGGCCCATTGAGCTATATAACTAATAAAGACATCGGATGATTTATTTACACCAGTCAGTGATAGATTTAGCTTTTTGCACCATTCTTGGTAAACCCCTGGCATGGTTATGTGCTCAATATATTAAAAACAAAACCTAGTTAACCAGAGATTCAGGAGGTGGGTGTGTAGGAGTTTGCTGAAGTCGGAGGTGGGAATATATGAAAAATATATGAATTACTGACATATTTATGTTAGAGATGAAAAGAGAAGAGAGACAGAGCAGGGAAGAAGAGTACTACAGAAGAAGAGTTGAGCAAGGGAGTTTAAGTCTTACTGCCAGATCCTCTCATTAGGCTAATCAAGACCTTTTCAGAATTAATCAACGCAACTCTAAACAACACAATAGTCCAACTTATGTCACCAGCACAGCTGTGTGTGTCACCACTTAGTGCTAATTATGAATAGTATGTGGCATAATTGCATTCTAAAGAGATAAAGGCAACATCTTTTTCAGTTAGATGAGAAAATGTAAATTTCTAAAGTGAATGGTTGGTGCAGTTGCTGTGTAACAGTTGCAAAACATTTTGCATATGCTGTGAGAGTTATGCCTGAAGGATGATGATTATAAGCTGATCAGCGATAAGAATTAAACCACCTGGTGGTTGTAATGTTGTGGTAGATATGGGTCTCCATGTGAAAGTTTTGCAGGCCATAATGGACAGTAAATCAAAACTTGTTGCGTAAAGGGCTAAGTAGACTTGTGTCTATGCTCGCTACTACTGTGAGGTGGATAAATATATAATAAAATAATATTTTTTTAGTGCTGGGGAATGATTAAAATTTATATCCGTGATTAATTGCATGATTTTTCTGCAATTAATTGCAGTGTTATGGGCAAAATGTAATAATAATTCAAAAGTATTTTTTTTCCTACTTAGTATTCCCTTTATACAGTAGCAATTCTCGTAAATCTCAACTTAAACATAAATGTAATCAAATTAAAGAGAAAACCAATACTATTTGCCAGGACATTAACATCCATCTAGTTTATTATAGAAAAACTAGTTTCAAAGTCTAGAACAACCCGTGTGTAACCACAGGTCTGTACCTTGTTTCATTATTAAACTAACTAAACAGCCGCATATTATTTATCTTATGTCAATTCTGTCTCTACACGGCTCTACATCCAAAGGTACTTTTTATTGCAGAGCTCTGCAGCAGTCTTAGGCACACCCCAAATGCTCCCATTGGTTGAGATGCATGACGACGCCAATCCAAAGTAGTGATCAACATCCAGTTTGTCTGTGTGTGTATTCAGACCCAGTGAGCGACGGACTTTTATCATAATAACAATTATAAAACTGTGTTCACGCGTTATAATAATTAACGGTGTTAATTAATTAACGCAATAATAACGCGTTAACCTGCTCAGCCCTAATTATTATATGTTATATTATTAATATTATTATTATATAATATATTATATTTTATTCAAGGACATGAAACTTAGTTTACCATTAATCAGTTAAACACTGTAATACAGCCAACATCTCTAAAATGACAGACTGGAAGAGCAGATCTTAATTAAAGTATTTTCCCAAAGAAAAAAAGGTGCTGGCTTTTTGTGTCCTCAGCTTTTTCAGACAAAATAGCACAATGTAATTTCCTCTGTGGGCTTCGAAAATAAGATTGACGGAGAGATATAAGAGACTTCTCACTCTCTATTGAGTAATTATTCTCTGCCTACAGATACTTTGGGACTGTATGTCCTTTCTGAAACAAACGTTGACATGATTTACTTGTTTTCCTGGCTCTTTCTAAACTCAGAAACCACTCAAATATAGGCTGGGTGTTTTACTTTAAGCTGTTCCACTTGTTCTAGTTGTGTTATTTATTGTCTAAAGATGTTTATTTGTTCTGATATTCTGACTGTCTAGTTATGCTAACTACTTTAAATGATTTGGTGTTCAATTATCTTTTAGTGGCATCATTATCATTGGACATATTATTTTGTAACCAGTAGCCCCTTTAACACTGCCCACTCAAGGCAGAATTATTCAGCCAGCCTACCTACCTACTCAGTTGGTACGGCAGTTACCTGCAAACCCCAGGGTTGGTGGCTCGATTCCTGGCCCCATGTCAAAGTGGCCCAGGAAAAGACAATGACCCCGACAATGACAGGCGCTTTAGAGGGGCAGTCTGTCCACAAGAATTTACCAAGGGGAATTAATTATTATTGTTGTTTATCCACATATCTGGCACTATGAAAGATAGTTCTGCCAATTTATCTATCTATATTTAAAGAGATACAGCCACTGAGACCAGCAACCAGGGCTATTGTCCCTGTAAGACTGTCCCATGTACACTAGAGGAGAAACACAATTTACACTCAAGACTCAAGCAAACTGATTTTGCATCATGCTATAAAATCAGTATTAATTACTAATTCTAATAGTTAATAGTTCATTTTAATGTTTTTTAGGTGATCACACATAATGTTACACTGGAGGGAAACTAGCGAAGGACCACTGCGATGTGCAAGCATTCAAAGGCAGCAAAAGAATGTGGTCAACTAGTTTTTGGTAGTCCCACAAAACCCAATACAGCCACACGTTATGATGCTTAACCTGAACGAAGCCGCAATCTAGCATTTACCAGTTAATGAGCTGCATGTTGTAGAGGTCTAAGAGTCTTCATGCTTTTGGTCCAACATCTTATCACACACATGTTGGTCACAGGAACCTGAATCAGTGAGCATAATCATTTATGGTCATGATGTACTCACTGCGCCACAACTTTGAGTCTAAATCATACTGTAAATGTGCAAAGCTAGCAAAAGGACATCAGTGCCCAGTTTATCCATGTTCAAAGCAATATGTAATGCATTTCTGAAGAGTGGGTGTGGCATATGTCACAATGGACTTCACATTAAATGTCACCTCTCTAATACAGGGACGCCGGCAGCTGTGCCAAAAATCACTGGGATGGCATTTTGCCGACCTTTCTGAGTTTATTGTAAAGAACAAAAGATGCCTTAAAGGTTCAAACCAATGTCAAAATGCCACCATCTCTGTCTAAGAAGGGCTAATGAAGAGCTTTATATATTGACTGCAGTGAAGTTGCCAGGAGGTGATTGGCATGGATCATGGACATACAAAAAACACATCTATCACTGAGTTAAGATCCACAGTCTCATCTGTGGTTAGCTTTAGGCAGTAAAATGTTAAAAGAAATTTTAATGCTGTAACAAAGCAGAAAAGTGATTTCTTGCATTCAACATCAACATATCTGTGCTTTGCCAGGTGTTATGTTAATCAGGTTAAATGTTTCTTTAAAATGTATTTGGTCTTGTAACTAAGTTGTTCAGTATCTACACGGTCAATATTCAATGGTTTTAAGTCCTGTGCTTTGTCTCTTCTATTTATTATTTTTGACAACTTCTTGTTTTTTGGTAATTATAAAAAGTAATTTTCAGCGGCCTGATTTGCCATTTTAAAACATCTTCTGTTTAATTATAAAAAAGATTTTTCAATGTGGTAGAAAAAGCATCATCTGACCTACAAGTGGCCTCGTTTTTTCTAGTTCTGCTTGACCTGTGTCTTTTAGCCCAGATGAAAATAAAACCCCATAACCTCAACACATCAGTGCAGCATATATTAGTTTGGAGAGAAACAAAACAATTCACTGCCAGTTCTCAGGTATCAAAAGAAAGAAGCATGTCGACCATCAGATGGCATGCTGAGAAATCCTCATCGAAGCAAGAAAATCACACTAAGACATTTACTGTTGATTGCCCTTAGACATCCATGTGAGAGCAAACGCACACACTAGACCTACACACACTTTGTCTCAATGCTCTACAGTCCCTGAAGATTTTCAGGAAACAAACATACACACCTACACTGTCTTCAGTGGTTCCAGACTGTGAAGAGACTGTCTGACAAGGTGCCAAGCTGTGTTCACTTGTCTCACATCTGTTTTAGAGGTGGCAAGGGCTTTGCGGTGATTGGGCAGTTGACTTGTAGTATGCATGCCTGCTAACAACTTCAGATGTAACAACAAAGAACATTTTATCCTGTATAAAACCATATAAAACCCAGAGAATGTAAGATACATGCACATGCTGGTGGCTACTCCAGGCTTGGGCAGCATTCAGAAAAGCGTGGTTCTATTAGTGTGATTGCAATGTTAAAGATATCACTGAGAAGACTAAATACAGATGCAGTTCCTGTGTGATCCAGAAGTGTGAAGGCACTTCAGAATGTGCAAGAATGGTACAGTATGTAAGAAGATTTAGTAACGCAAAGGTGGTATTATGGCGATATTCATTTTCTCCATCTGAAATAGTGGGAGGTAATAACATGCCATAACAGAAGCGCAGGTGTAGAATATAAAGTTGAAATCGACTTCATTCAATTTAGGTGAGCTAGTCTGTAGGTTCATTGTGGCATTGCATTTGTTTTTCAAATTGACAAAACTAATGGCACTATAATAGCACTATATTGACGGAGTACTGTTTACAACAGTGTTCATTAATGCTGACGTAATTAAACTACATTAAAACAATTATAAAACACCCAGTGACAGATAAATTAAGACAAATTATGATTTTTGACTTTCCCCTCTTGAAACCATGAATGTATGTTCCAGATAATGACGACCCCCTAGATATTTGTCTGGGTAAATTATAAATTTTACTGGTTTCATTTACTTTAATGGTCATTGAACCATCAAAATCATTACAATTCATCTTCTGGGGAACATGAATATCTGTACCAAATATACTTGGAATCGTTTTAAGATCTAACTAACAGTAGTGAGTTTGAACCATCCTCTACCAAATTGATGCCTATGGCTGTCCATGTACGTCCTGTTTAATGAGTTTGAACAGTTGTCCACACCTCTGCTGACTTGCCTCAAAGTTGTGGTTCTGTCAGGTTGGAACTTCTTTCAAAGTGCAGTGTCACAGTGTATTCTAAGACACTGCGTTTTCAACATCACTAAGAGTGGCTCCAGATGGATTTAATGCTCAACCGTCATGTGTACTGGCTTTGTGTCCACATGATCAGGCCAAATGATGACTGTTATCATGCACACAGTTTGAGACTCGCTGGGTTTGACACTCTGCTGTGCGAAAGTCTAACTGTCCACTAGATTACTCAGTGTCACTTCCACTTCCTGGACACAGTCAAGACGACATGTCACTGCTGGACGGAAGAGATTACTCTGAACATCCGCAATTATTGTTCTGATACGTCCATAGTAATTTTTATTTTCTAATTAAAAATAAGGCATTGAATTGTGTCCAAAACAGCCTCAACCTTTATACAGGCTCGAATTGTATGATAAATATTTGTGGTATTTTGAAATGTACACAGGTATTCTTAGAACAGTAAAGTAAATTAAAGATTTCAGCACCCCAAACATAACTTCACACTCTTATGACATCATATTCCAGCAGTAACATGCATCACCAAAGTTATTTTTTGGATCTCACAGGTGTGTACTTCCCTGGAGCAAAGCCCTGGCCATAAATGGGGTAAGGACTCTCTATCAAGTCACACCTGAACTCTCCCACATATCTTCATTGGGTTCCCAACATCCACGTCCACCTGCACACCTGTTCTCTTCTGAGGCACAGTGGTGCTTGGCCGCTGAATCTCGGATGGAACTACCTTAGGGTGCAAGACAGTGATGTATTATTATATTTGTGTATTATATGTGTTAGCGGTATCAGCCTGAAACTTTTGCAAATTAATATTAAGTATTTATTAATTTATTTTTTTTTTACTTTAGCATATAGCAAATTTCCACCCAATGTGCTATTCCTCTCATGATCAATGAGATCAGATCATTAGTCAGGGAATAACCAAAGCAACCTGGATGTATCTTCTGGGAACCATGAATATTGGTACATCATATCTAAGCAACTCATACAATAAATTTCCAAATATTTCACTTCAAGTAGTGTTGGGCGGATCAATCAAAAGTATTGATACCAAGTTGGTTGATTAATACTAGCACGATAGTATTGATATTATACAGTAGCTTTTCTTCTTTGAGTGCGACCATTCCATCGGAAAGTAAACTTTCCCGTACAAACACGGCTCCTCTCACGTCAGCTCAGCATTGCTGAGCAGACACATGCAGGCTGTAGTGAATGACGGCACAGAGAAAGAGGAATGTTGTATCATCTACCATATACGCTGGACTTTGGTGTGGGGCTCGGGTCTCCTGCATCTCTGTCAGGCACAGTAAACAGCATCACTTTACTAATAATAGTAGTGCGTCATTCATTCACAAAAATACGTTTCAATATACGTAAACAATTACCTCGTGTTCAAAAAACGTGATCAGGATTAATTGTATGCAAATGTAATCTGTAGTAGAAAAAAGCAAGAGCAAAAGAACAGGAGCTATAAAATAAATGGAGAGAAGAGGAGGGAAATCCCTAAGAGGGACCCCCATTTTACACACACCTATGCCGGAAAATGCACCTGGTCCCACTAGGAAAGTGTCACATCCATGAACTTTACACCACTAACCAGCATCAGTCCTAAAATTCACTCTCAAAATTGTTCAATTCTAGATCAGAAACTGTATTTTTAGGTGGGTGCATTTTGTGGCAGGCCAGTTTGCCATGAAATGCGTCCTACAGAAATAATTCATTACACCAATGAAAGAACCAATTGTGATTGTCTCTAGGTTTAACAGAGGTATCCTGAATCTAAATTCACTTAATGTAACTTAGTGTTTTTTTCATGTTTTGTGCGTTTGGTCGTGTTTAAACAAGGTTTAATTTGTTGTCTTATTGCGTCTTGGTTCAAGAGAGATATCTGGATGTTAATTTAACACTGGTGTTTTTGTTTGTTCATATTTTGCATTGTTTTTACAATAATTTTAATGTTTTTACAGCGATTTAAACATTTTTACTTTACTTTTATGTGACAAGGGTGCATTTTCCGGTAGGCTGTCCTTATAATGTAATAGTATCAGATCGGTATCGGCGACACTGGCACTGTATTTACTTGTTATTGGATTGACACCAAAGCTTGCGGTATCGCACACTACTAACTCCAACCCACTAAAGTCACAGGATCACCATAGTCTGCACAGTTCATCTGGATTCCATTGATACAGTATCCATTTACCCTGTAACTGTACATGTAATATAGTCACTGTAGAAATCACAGTAACAAAGAAGTCAGTGGAGGTGACAAATCTACATGACACAGACAATATTATCCTCATCTTTGCATCATTATGTTCTGTAATCCTTTCTGTTGTCTATCATGTTCCCCTCTGCAGCATTTTCCTCCCACTGCTCACTTTGATTTTGTGGCTTATTCTAAAATTTGCTGCCAATTGTCAGAAACATTGTCAGAAAATAACACAGGAGTTATCTGCTTTGAGAAAAATGACTTATATGTGATGGTTTGAGACTGATGAGGATAACAACCGGTGACTTGGAGGGCAATTATCTCAGGACAGGCGCTGGAATAGCACAAGTCAGGGTTTAGCAGAGTAAATATTACAGCTGCCATATAATTACTATATGTAAAACAGACAAATACCTGGATCAGGTGGGGCTTTGAGATATTGGTGGCTGAAGGGGAAAGATGAAGAAGAAGGACAAGCAAGAGAGAATTGATTGCAGTAGGGAATAGTTATGAAATAGTTTAGTTACAATAGTCCTTTAATGTGTGCAACAAGACATTGCAAATCTTTTACCAGCTTTTTGTGGCCAGTGTAATATTCTTTCATCAGAGCCAGTGGCACCAACAAATTTAGCAAACTGATCAGGAAGGCTGTCTCTGTGCTGGGGACCTGACTGTAACCCTTGGAGCAGGTGGTGGAGAGGAGGATGCTGAACTAACTGCTGCATATCAAGGAGAACAGCTCTCATCCTCTTCACAGGCTGCTGGTCAAACAGTGGAGCAGGCTAATCTTGTGTTTTTTTTTTTGTGTTTGTATTTTCTGGATTGCTCTGTATTATCTTCTGCATGTGTATGTCTTACTGTTTTTTTGCAATGGCTTCTGCAACACCAGTATCTAAGCATCTATCTTAATGTGAAGAGAAAAAGGAAAAGGTATAATTAAAATGTGACTTTAACACTTTGGCAAAAGGGTTCAACAGCTGTCAGAGGAAAATACAGTGAACCTTTTGTAATATAGATTACAAACCTCAATTAACAAATTGCTAAATGTTATGTTAATGGGTATTTTGGTTTGCAACATATGTGACCTGGTTAAATACAGTCAATATAATTAATCCCAGTCTCAACATTTATTTTACCAGCACAGCTGAGAGCGAAAAAAAAAAGTTTCCTTATGTTAGAGCTGTAGCTTTTTTTCAGCTACAGATTCAGGAACTAGGATACAACATACTAATTAGCTGTTACCTTATTAATTACCTTACTGACTTAGAAAATCGATCAGTGTCTGCACATAAACGGTCTCCCCCCCCTCCTTGTTGTGTTTACTTGCTCTCAGTCGTTATTCTCTTATAAACCTCCATTATAACGCTGTCTGCGGTTGCTAGGACACCGTGATGCAACTGTTTCTACTGCTTGTATGGTGGGCTTCTCAACGAATAACATGAAACAGTGGAAGTTGTTATGGAAAAAGAAGCAAGGCGTCCAGTGTAACACTGCTATTTATTCAAAACAGCAGGCTACAAACACTTATAGTTTCTAAAACTCAAAATTTCCGTCACAAAGTCTACAGCCAGCCGTGCACTTTGCAATGTCATGTCATTGCTGTGGCTGGTTGGAGGGAAGTGTGAACTGTCAAACCTGTATGATGCCCACTCATCCAGAGAACACCACTGTCATGTTCTTTCAAATGGAGAAATAGGGCACAGGCAGTTTATGAAGGTGTGTGTGCATGTGTGTGTGTTTGTCTGTAGAGGATGATTGAAACACTCTGCTGTCAGAACTGCTGGACAGTTGCACTTCTGATAACAGATGTGGTGCTGCCTTTGTCGCTGTGTGTTCATCTTTGTCTTCATCTGTCTTCGTGCTTCGTGAACCTCAGTTTGCATCTCTTTCTCTTCTTGTTGTGGCTCATTCTTGCATCCGGTGCCTTGGATTTTTTTGTTGCTGTGTCAAATCCATCCTAAACATGACAAAAAAATATTTTCAAAACATACAGAAATTTAACAAAGTAACACTGAACAAAAAATGGAAGGTAAAAAAAAACAACTAAACATTGCTTTCAGTGACTTAAAGATTCCCTTTAGACAAAATTTGTGACAGATCTTGTTTGGAATGTTTTGCTCCATGAAGAACATCTGCTGTAGCCATTTCAACTTGCACTTAGGGTAATTTAGGTCTGTAACAACCAATAGTTTTGATCATATAAATCAAAATTTTCAATAAACTCTACTACTATAGAAGCAAAATTCGTGTGAACCATATAACTTGGTTCGGAAGTCAGTGGAAGGGATGGATTGCACTTGTCAGGCCTCTACCCTAAGACCTGTCCAACTTGGGTGTACCTCTTAGGGACACAAGGGCTTGCAAACCCCCTGACCACGATAAGGTGGCATTCCTTCAGGGGAAAACTGGGAAAAATAATAAAAAGAAATATTCCTCATCAGATTATAACAACTAACAACATGACATTTACCTTAATTGAATGGCTTATATTCAAACCCATCAATAACACTTCTCACTATTTCTGGTAGGCTATTTACGAAACTAATAAGGATAGGCCATTAAAAAAAAATAAATTCACCAAGTCTTGACAAATAAAACAATAGATAAAAAATACAAAAATAGAATCACATATCCATCCAGATCTTTACAACCAACAACATAAACTTTATCTTAATTGGATGAGCTAACTCAAATAAATCTGCAAAATAAAGTAAGAAGATCTCTCAATATAGCCAATATTGCACTCATAAGAAGAAACACTTTTCACTGAGTATAAGTAAGTATGAGTTGATCATGGTATATTTATCCTGCACAGACTAGACAGCAGAAGAAAAGGTTTTATGAACTAATCATGACACATTTTAATTGGGTCTTTACAGTTGACTTTTTCCATTCTCTTGTCACACACATAACCTGTTTGTGTGACAAAACTCACAAGAAATTCTTGGAACAAATAGTGTCACCTACAACTTTTTATTATCTACCCATTTCTTGTCCTTATCAAACAAATGTGTTCTGGTTCATGCAGCTGAAACTCTGGATCTAGAAAAATAAATGCATTCAGAGAAAATTGAACTTAAAAACAATATGCACTCCAGAGTTGCAGTTTTGGCCCTGGGGCATAACATGCTCTCAGTGGAAAAATAGCTCAACAAGAGAACTGATAGTCCCAACTCAGCAATTGTAGCCCAACACATTAGGTCTATGGCAGCACACAGCACATCAAGGAGCACACAGTTTCAGTTCAAGCATAAGCACAGGAAGATTTGTTTGTTTGTTTAAAACTGGTCTAAACCACTATATCCTGTAGTGCGTTGACCTGGTTCTAATTTGAGTTTTCCGTGTCGCCATTAGCGTAATACACATAATACTAAGTAAGCAGGGAATGCAAAGTGGGGGAGGCTTTAGGATTGTCATCTCTTCTTAACCTTCTTACTCATGGTTAGATCTTTATAACACACACAACCAGCATTTACCTGCAACTTACTGTCTTTAAGAGGGCAAAAACACTGGCACACAACAATTTGACACAATTTTGAACATATACAAATTATTTCATACAAACATACTTATTAAAGGACTATACAGTATATTACATAAGTCTTTTGAGCCACAATTGTTGCTGGTGGTAGTAGCACACACTGCTTGCGCACACTACAGCAGCATGTTCAGCCTACAGTGTGAAATGAAATGAAATGAAACGAGAGCTCTATACTGTATGTGCACAGTGAGGCATGGCGCCTGAGAGGACAATTAGAGAGGAAGTCTTGTGTGCCAACTTGGGAAAACTAATACTTGCCTTCAGTAACATTTTGTCAGTAAAACCCTTGACACGGTCAAATGAACCTTGCTTTGTTGATTAAGTGGAACTCTTTTCTGTGCACTAAACTGCTTTTGAAAGAGAAATTGATGAATTAACTTGACACTGCAGGAAAAAATGTTGAATATTTTCTATTGTGATTGTTTTGTTTTGAATCCCACTATGACTTTGTTCTAAGGACGATCTGGGTTTCCTGGAGTGGGGTTTATGGATTCTGCCTAATGCTGTGAGTTTCATTTTTTTTAGGGTAAATAGGGATGTGAATAAGTGCATGTTTTTATATGTAGGGGTGACAGGTTCTGACTGACAACATATGGTACATTATACTGATCCAATGAAACAAATTATGTTGGTCTCTGGTCTACCTCATCCATTGTGGCAATAGACCCACCATCCAACTAAATACTGTTGTTATTTAAAAATGGGTGCTAGATTTTATTTTAGTATGGTGAAAGTAGGAATGTGTTTCCTATTTACTTAGTCATAGAGATGTGGGAATAAATTAAACAAGAGATATGTTTCATCTTTGAGCATTAAAAATATTCCAGACAGTGTGGCATCCTTGGAACATAATGGACTTGGCTTTTCTTTGGGCTCTCTCTGGAGCCCATATTTAGCTGTTTGTACTGGGTAGTTTGGCACTCTAGTGCCTGAGACTGAAATAGTACTGGGTGCTGTTTACTAGGAGAATAAGTGACTGTTTTTATTTTATTGGCTGTCATTATGTAGCTACGTATATCGTGGCTAATGTGGCTTACTGGTAAAAGGAGGATGGCAGGCGTGCCACTGGCAGAATGTTTTCGTTCACTGATAAATCACAAGGAAGACTGTTTGTGCCAATATTGAGACTTTAAGTTGGTCATTTCTAAAGATTAGTACTTTGATATATTTAAAATGTTATGACCCTCGGTCATTATATGTTATTATTTGAATTGTGTTATCTCAAACCTTGGACATGAAATTTGTCCCCTGATCACTCTGAATCCGTTTGGAAGGCCAAAAGTTAAAAAGAATTTGACTAGTGCTTTCACAATGGCACACGCACTGGCACTGCCTCCGGATAACGTGTGGCGGTGCACATAATAGTGAGGATGTTTTGATTGCAAGATTTGGTTTATGGTAACGGACCAACACAATCAACAGTTACATGTTCCACAAGTTTCCATGACTGGGCACGAGTTACAGCACACACAGGGAACATGGGGGGAAAAAAGTTTTGCGCAGTGGGCTCAGACACATGCACTTCCATGACCAGAGTTTCAGTTACCTCAGGAGTTGGAAACACCTTTCCACCATCAAATCATTACAAAGAATAAGACTAAGACCGCTATTGGTAACTGAGTTCCCACTCCAACTTTACACTTGCCTGATACAAATTTGGATGTAAGCTGAACACGCATCACACTCATTCCTATTCCACATGCTAGAATGCTCACTGAGCTGAGAAAGATAGCACATCACCGCAAATAAGATATTGCTTTGCACCAGTATCTCTTAAAATAGTGACTGGGGTCCTTGTCAGTTTCATCAAGAATATCAATTAAACTGTGTGGAGGGTGGCCAGGTTTGAATGACAGCTATGGGAGATGGACCTTTGGTCACTTTAGGATTTTTGTTTTGCTCTTTTCTCTTCAAGGTGTGACAGGCAGAGATGAGGTGACCCTGCTCATGACAGTAAAAACACAAAAACACTTGCGTGTTTCACAACGATCCGTTGGTGTGCGGCATGAACTTTTAGGAGATCTAATCATAATCCAAGCTATCTTTAATAGACAGAGCTTTGCACACTTTCCCCACAAATTTACAATGGAGCAATAGAGGCCACACAGATTGGGGCCATTTTAGGGTTGCAACTATATGTTCAAATGCTTGGACGTAAGCGCTGTCATTGGCATATTCAAACCAAAGATGTCCCAGCTGATTGGTGGAGAGGGACCCTCTGCTTTTCATAACCACCAGTGGACATCAATCTCTCTCTCTCTCTCTCTCTCTGCCCCTCCCAAATAAAGTAGCTGTGATATGTTTGTAGGACTTAAATATGTTAGTTAGCTAGACATACTGATAAATTGTATTGTATTGATAGATTTAGTAGATAGCTTTGAGAGCCAGTCAGTTCTGTTTATTTTCTTGTTTGATTTTCTCTCCTGTATAAGTCACTGTAAATATTGAGTACTTAGCAGCCATCGTAGGAGTGAGAAGCCCTTTATGTTCTGCTTGTTTTCTTCTGTTTTTCATTTAGGAGATTTAGGTCAGAGAACCTGTGTTTGGTTTTCTTTTCTTTTTGGTTTAGGTAAGCCAAGGGCTGTATTAGTTGTTTTGTTTGTTGTTTTGGGCATTGCTCGACTCCGAAGCCATTAACACTGCTTTGAATTTGCAAATGAGTTTGCTGACTTTGCTTGGGAGTGGGAAGCCACTTGTTATGTCCAGCTCACCCCTAAACTGGGTCATAACATAAAGCTTAAAAAACAGAAAGGGAATATAAAGAATAACAGAAGGGAGTCCCCACCAGGCAAGATGAGTGACTGTAGAAAACTACTGACAGCGAACCTGAGGGGCACTTGCTCTAAGTGAGTTATTTTTTATGTTTCACAGTTATGCAGAGCCATGGCGAGATCAGGAAGAGTGAGATACATCTCAAGGGAATCTGTTGACATTCTATGTTGGATGAATTTAGTTTGTTTTGGACGGCCAAAAGTGTTGATCGCTATATCCACTGAATTAACTAATACATGGATTCTGTTCTGCCTGCTTTACATATGTCACAGTCTGTGCTATAGTTACTATAGCATTAGGAAAATTCTAAATTAAATTGTTTAAACAATAAAATGGCCTCTGTAGTTCAGTGTATGCCAGTGGTCCACAAAAGTATGTTAAGTGCTCAGAATTGAACATTTCTGACTTGAAGAAAAATGCATTGGACCAAAATAATACAAATATATCTGCTACATCATGCAATGTCCAAAATCTGTGTCCAGAACATTAAATATATACAGCATGTATATATATATAAATATGTGAAAAGGCGTATGGTTCACAACGATAATTTGATGTCAGTGACACCACATGTGGCACATGCGACATTAAACCTACACACACATAATGTGTCGCCCCCTCTGTCTCTTCTCTGTCACTTAAAGCGGTTTAATGAAACATTCCATTATGTTGTTTAATGGCACAGTGGCATAATCGGTATAATCAGTATGACAAATCTGTCAGATTCTTTGTACCTTAAGTACTAAAGAGACAATTGAAGTCTCCAAACAAGGATAAAAAAATACCACTTTTACACCCTCAAGATATGAAACTCGCAAGTAATACAAATGACACATTTGTTCAAGCATGCTTCAAGGCACACATAGGGACATAAAAGTAGTTGCATAAGAATCAATATTGCGTTAAATATGTTATGTGATGGTGAATATGAGTGTATTTTAAATGCACATGATAAATAATTCTCATTATGCAGTGATAGAGGAGTAGCTGTGAGCAAGCTGTCTTTTTTCATTGACTGCTGCAAAGATGAGTGGAGGATGTAGCAAAAACAATTTTGTTATACAACAGTTGTTCACAATCCCACCCGTGTAGACACTCAGTTAAGACACAAACAGTCATACATGCACATTTGAAGTGCAGCAGCTGTACTGTTGACACGTAAGCGACCTACTGAGTTTGAATTGTTTTAACATACAGCTGTCCAATACTCCATGCAACTTGTTCCTTTTTGCACATCTCTGCACTTTATCCTACTATTTGCACTACTGGTTAGATCCCAAACTGCATTTTGTTGTATTAGTACCGGTGCTATATAATGACAATAAAGTTGAATCTAATCTAAACTTGACAGGGATAAAGCATGAACACGAAAGTAAATCGTAGGCCCAACAAGGAAGAGTCGAGACAGGCAGTCCAATAGAAGGAATCATGGGGAGATGAGAGCCCAACCCGGAGGCGGCAGACCTGGAGACTGTAGAGCCTAGGGCGGGCGGCCTGAGAGCAGCAGCCATAGTGTGCATCAAGCCTCAGGATAGGGGCAGTGTAGGCGGAGCCGCTCTGAAGGGCATGCTGGAGGCCGGGCCGGAGGCTGGGTGTGAAAGTGGGACCCCTCTGGAGGCTGGATTCCCCTATACTGCAGCCTGGGGTTTAATTTTTGAACTTGGCTTTTGACCTGTGTGTGGGTGTCAACTAGGACAGATGACCCATTGACACAGGCTTAGGTGGCCCCATCTTGGCCACGGGAAGCGTCAGCCGGCAGGGCAGGAACTAATGTGGCAGCTCTGCCTCTGTCCTCTGTTTGTGTTATGTTGACGTTTAAGCTGGCAACATGATCTGCCAATCAATAATGTTTGGTTATACATTTCTGTGATTGATGGCTGATTTAATATTTCTCTGAACCGTCAACTAAGGATGGTAGTTACGATGGATATTTCCTCTCTTCATGTAAGTGGACCAATCACTTGCCTTTATGTGGGGTTTACGTTAAAGTTACATTGCGTCTGCCTGTAGTGTGCGGTCAGAGTGAAGTATTCAGAGAATATAGAAGATGTAGGTTGTGTGTGTTTGCAGTTTAGGAATTTAAGGACCAACCAAAGTAAAGCAAATAAGTCAAATAAGCAAAATAGCGCACGCAGTCAATTTTACTGTCCAGCGATGCAGTTTGCAGTTTGCATTTTCTCCTATCCGGGTCATTCCAGCGTTAAGTCCTGAAATCCCTGTGTTTTGGAGAATGGGCCATTACATTATGTTTCTGTGCACTCAGGATGCAGTGAATGAGGCCAAACGTGGCTTTTGCAGTCATCTTTCATTAACACCTTAAAGTTTATCTGTATTGAATTTCGTCTTGTGTTTATGATAGTCATTCGCCAAACTCTTCACGAGAGACACCTATGAAACATATAAAACCCTCATTGAAATACAACTACCTCAACCATGTGATCAGTCAGGCTTTTTTCTTAGTAGATCATGGGAATAGCATCCACCAATGAAATTTGCAACTTTCCTGTTGGTGCACGTAATTGGCTGGTGGGTCAAAAAATCATATTCAGACCCGGAATGCAACATTTGTTCAGTTGTCTGACAAATTGTTGTTGCACCACAGTAGTGGTAGAGAAATGCAATATGGAATAGATAACATAGATAACATAAGTGGTGGAAGGTAAGCTAGAATAAAAGCTGTTAAATAATGTTGAGCCAATATACAAATCAAGATAAATGGCAACAGAAGGTGAAATACTAAAATATTAAAAATACAATAAGTTGTCATAGACACCAATGGAGTTGTGTTACAATAAATAGGCAGCAGAAAGAACTCATCTCCATTTCAGGATTGTATAATTCCATTACTAAAACATTATGCAAAGTGCCACAAAGCTAAAAGTAAACAGACTACGGCTTACATCGTCACAGGTTAGACTCCAATGTTTCTGAACTGCAGATTATTACCATCAAGGTTGGTCATTTAGCTTTCACACCATCGTAACAGACTGCGTTAACAAATTACGGACTCACATTAGTGTTTCCGAAAAGACCAGCTGATTATCATAAACTGAGCAAATGAGAAATAATGTAAATGTGCTCTCTGTGTTTTTAGTGACATTACAGATGACAACATAAAACTTTAACGACTCTCAGTCGTAAGATTAATTCTGGCGCAGCTGCTATTAAATTAGTGGTATTATTGTATTAAATGTTATATTAAAACGCTGACTCATGTTTCTTATTTCAACATCAAAGTTTAGAATTTTCCAGAGATTAAAAATCAGTCCTACATGAATGACACTTTGGCTTACTTTTTCCATAAACCAATAAGATCAGTAGCAGTGGATCATAGGCCCTTCCATCATAACACTGTAGCATGTTTGGACTGACATATCGCAAGCTGGGCCCACACAAGCTAATATCTGCACTGTAGAACCTGCAGGCATAAACCCATGTGTACATGACATTACATGATCCAGGCCATGTTTTAGAATCAGTGTCTGCATGAACGATTTCAAAGCTGAAATGGCACTGAACCAATAACTTGATGTGACTCTGTAAAAAAAAAAAAAAAAAAAGACCTAATTTAAATAATAAGTCTGTGTATGCATTTCCTGCGTTATTCGTGTAAGCAGCTGAGGCAGTCTTGTAATGTCACTGTCATCAAAGGAGCATCCTGAATCCGTATGAGACATGGCAACACATTAGTATGGAAATGAAAGACCTATAGAAGAGATGTGAATGCTACTAGTCTCATCGTCAGGATCAGGGAAATATAGAGGGTCCATCTGTGAGAAATTGTTTTGCATACACATTATGGTGAGATTTACAGACAGACATATTTTCACAAGAATAAAAAAAATCCCCTAAAAGATTCAGTATGACTGCTTCAGTAGATTGTGAAGTTTTTGTCGCTTATCTCTGTATAGGTATAAAATAAATATGAACGTGTCATTTCCTTGGCAGGTTAGAATTGTCATAAGACTGTAACTGACTGGAACAGTCATGAGAAAACAATTAAAATTATGATTACTCCATCTGTGATCATGTTTTCTGCTCATCATGTAAACATAACAGGCGCCCACGCTCGCCACACTGGTAAGAAACAACAGGGTATTGGTTGTGAAAACATGGTGGGTGGAGAGTAGAGTGGAGAAAGCAGGCTCTGTGGTTCAAACGAGGCACAGATTTAATACTTTCATCCACGCACAAAAAACATCTGTCGCGTTTTGAGTCTTGCACGTTCTTTAAGGGAAATACACAAGAAGAGGTCATCATCTGCAAATGAGTCCCTAAGTTACAGGAACTTATTTGCTTCGTCTGAATTAATGGCTTTTCTCACACAGGTTCCTCATATAATCAGTGAGAACATACAAAGTTTTATGCACGTAGATGATCTCTAAAGTGCAACAAGCCACACAACAGTCATATGCTGAAATGAATGACTTCCTGTTGTTTGGAACATTGTGCGTCACCATTATGCCCCATAAATTAAAGAAAAACAAGTGAGTCATTGACTTATGTTGATGTGCAGCAAACAATTGCCATTACAGGTTATTGAAAAATAACTAGCAGTAGCTTGATCTGACGTCTACAACCTGAATGAAGAGGTAAAAAAATAACAAATATTAGCTGATGTACAGTTCACTACGAAAACACAGCACATATGCTTTGGTAGTTGTTGTATACAGTGCAAGAGTATATAATGATTAAACACCCAGGAGGGTGTTTTGTGATGCAGTTAGAGCAGCTTCAAAAGCCACTTCCTGATGGTAATGTAATGACCATAATGTTGGAAATCACAGGGAAATTCCTTAAGATAATAAAGGAAACTCAACTATGTGTCAACATCACAGCAACATATGGCCCAGCTCCATAGCACCATTCAGATAATTCATTTATCCCATAAGAGGCAAATGGGAATTACTAGGATGTGCAGTTGTCAGTATACACAGCTGCAATTATATGTACATTACTGTCCTGTGTGTGCCACTAAGCCCGGTAGATGATCAAGTTTCAAAGGTTGGGAAAGGATCAGCAGCAGCAGCAGCTATGGTGTCCGTCTCAGGACCAGGAGCCACTTCTAGGGATTTACTCTGAAAGTGTGATTTTTACAGTCATGGCAAAACATGTGGGTCTAAATCTTAAAATACTGAAGCAGTTTCAGAAACATATTGTGACACAACTTGTGACTGTGCCTGTGTATAACCCATTATATAGAAATTGAAGCTGTCTCTTCATCACTTTTTAATTGCCATTGATAGATTAGAGATTTCCAAATTCACATAAGTGCTCGAGACTGATGGGTTGACTGTAACTATAAAAGTTAATTGAAGTTATTTTGAGCTTGTTACACAACAGGAAAATGTGTCATTAACCACACAGACGCATGGACTCGTTTTTTCTGCAGTGGTTTTCTTCAGAGGCTACAACGAAACTAATTACTGTATAAACAAGCATATTAGATTTAAACTGCCACACTTAACATCAGGTATGGTATTTAACATGCTGTTGAAGAAGACTTTTTATTTGGATGGAGTATTAATTATTATCGATGTTGTAATCTCAGAAAATTTGGACTTGGATTGAGATGTGGGCTCCGAGAGGGTAAATCCAGGATCTTGATTTTGGTGTCCTTTAAAAGTTTTGGACCAACTTGGATGTATGCGTTGGGTCATTGTCCCAGCTGTGATCTAAAACTGAATTGGCAGCAGATGTCTTTATATTATCTTTCAAAACATTGACATAATCTTTCTTCATGACCCAATGCTCCTGAACAACTTTCCCTGTACTTTAAGCTGCAACATAGCCCCACAGGATTAATTCTTCCACCACAAACAGCTGTTCTTGACACTGAAACGCTTGAAAATGTCAGTATAGCTTTCTCGTTTAAGATGAGCATCCATACACTTTCTGAGTTCCTGAATCCTTTAAATGCCACTAGATTTTCAGATGTGTTTGGAAAGCAAAAACAAAACAAACAAAATCACATGTAAATATAAAGTAAAGATGAATCTTACATTTATCTCACATTGCAACATGTAACAAGGGACCTTAACATTTAATGTTTTACTATGTCAAATTTTATGATCAATACAAACACCAGGCAGAATCATAGGGAAAAGTGCTATAGTTAAAATGTTATACACAGGGGGAAGTCATCAGTATTAAAACAGAATCATCTCCCAGACTTCAGTCAGGTCAGAAGAGAGCGAGAGACCAGACCACTGTCCTTACTTTTTTTCCACTACCACAGCAATCACTGAGGTAGCTAAAATGTGATTGACAAGGCTGCGAGGACACATTCCACTAATTCTGCCAGCAATTCCAGTGGACTGGAAACTAGACCTGACCTCCACCCCTCTAGAGCTGGTTGGGGAAGAAGAAACAGAACAGGAGGTGAAGAACTTCACATCTCTCAGCCTCGATCAGCTCATTCACATCCCCCAATCAGGTGGAGGAATTTGCCAGAAAGCAAGTTGGCTGAAGCTTCAACGGATTTATAAGAGGAGGAGAGAAGTGGGAAATTCAGACTCTCGTGATGGGATTCTGCCAACGAAGAGTGGCACAATTTCTACCCTTGACTTGATAGACAGCTGGACTCGGGCTTTTAAGATAACCTCCAAAAATTACGTTCCTATGCAATGAACTGCAATCACAAAAACACTTAATCAGAAAAGCAACCACTGGATGGAGTGGTACTTGGGTTTGACTGTAATGGTCTGACTACCAGTCCCTCCAGGCACCATGTGTCAGTGTCCTTGAAACAGACACTGAAACCTTGAAGTTGCACAGTCATATGTGTAACTACCCAACAACAATTTCCCGATGGTATTAATAACATGTTTTGGAAAAGTTGTGTGTTTACATTTACTGATATGCTCAGTATTTTTTATTTTTTTTATTATTTATGTAAATTAACTAGAAACCCCTCATATGCATTACAGCAGTAAATCATACTTAAAAGTACCAAAAGTAAAAGTACATGGATCAGTTAATTAAATCTAGTTCATTTGAATTTGCAAATAATACAAGTAATTAATAACTGAAATTATGTAAATGTAACAGAAGAAAATGTAGTGGAGTACAAGGATGCTGTAGGAAAAATGAATCATTAATAATGAAAATGATCCCTTTGGAGAAATTGTTGTATGGACAACTGCAGTAGATGACACTACTGTGGGGCTTTTGATGTCTTGTCCAAGGACACCTCAACATGTAGCCAGGAGGGACTGAGAATCAAACCACACACCCTGCGATTCAGAGACAATGGCTCTACCAACTGAGCAATCAACTTATGTTTGTTGCCTACTTGTATGAATGTTGAAACACAGTATGTCTGTTAAATACCTTTAATAACAGAATGTACAGGGCACTTATTCCTGATGCTGAAACCCAAACCCAAAAGAGAATGCTGTAACTGCCGTACGCGCGCACACACACACACACACACACACACACACACACACACACACACACACACACACACACACACACACACA
>JAUYWH010000002.1:3251708-3270980 GCA_034779795.1 Ctenopoma multispine
GCGCGCGCACACACACACACACACACACACACACACACACACACACACACACACACACACACACACACACACACACATCTGCCTGAATACTTAAGCCTCTGTGGTTTTAGGTCCCATCCAACCTCCATATCCATATCCATTTCAAATCTGCGTAAACCCACAATAATGAAAGAACAACAAGGACGTGGCTCTCAAGAGCACCGACATCTGATGCAACCATACATACACACAGCTGGGAGAGAAATAAATAGGCAGTGCTTATTGGAAAGTTAATTACTTTATTACCTAAAGTGTGTGTGAAGTGTGTGTACATACAAACTGAAAGTCAGCTGTCTTTAATTAAGGTCCCTAAGCTTTGGCGTTAACTAACACAGGATAGGTGGACTGTATTAAATAAGTGCCATAATTAACAGTGAGCCATCAGTCCAGGCCTCTTCTCAAGTTGAAGTGGAATTCAGGGGAGCTTTGAAGATCCGAGATGGGTAAACAGGTGGCTGGAAAGGATAAGGCATTTGTTTATCTTTTTTAGCAGGACAGCTTTATCCATCAGGCTGAAATAATTCTCTGACAGTGGTTCCCAAACTTGGTCCTCAGGACCTCCTGCTCTGCTTGTTTCCAGGTATCCCTGCCCTACACACTACAGATTACCTGGATCAGGTGCGTTCAGTCAATCACAAGCTGGAAGACTAATTCAATTTGTTTCCCCCTACCTTCACACTCTTCTGAGATGGTATCTTCCAGGCTTCACTCTAATTGAGCTTCACGGGTCTCCTAGATAGATAGAAAAGAACAAGCATCTTAGCAGCCAATTGCTAAATGACATTTTTGGCTCAAAACATGACTCATAATACCGGAGGGGCCTCTCGGTATCAGGGACAGGGACAGGGGTCGAGTTTTGAATACAGCCAAATACAGAGATCTGTATACTGTATGAATACAGAAAAAAACCTGCATTTGTCCGGCCACACCTTTCACAATTAATGTTTCAGCACCATAATGACCTGAAGCAAACATCCAAGACAATGCTTAGTGGCTTGTGGGACAGTTCTCCAGCTGACCTCGAGTGGTTCTGCCATTAAGATTGGGATAAACTGCTCTGAACCAGGTGTCCAATGGTTGTAGAAACATACCCAAGTCATAACAGTTTTATAAGAACCACTAGTTGCTTTGAAACTGTACTGTGAAGGTTTTTCCCCATAACATAGCCTCTCTGCATATTGTTAATTTTCTAGTTTTTAAAAATGCATATGGTGCTTTAACAAAAGAAAAAAAATCTTGAATGGTATACTGTAATAGTGAGTGTCTGGAAAGCCTTCATGAAGTGGCAGTAGGTTGAAACGCTGTTGTGCATATCACTCTGAGTGACACTGCTGATATTTATTTATATGAAAATGTCAGAGATTATTAACTTCATCTTAAACCATGATTATGCTTCTGAATAACACGCTTCATAAACCCATTTTAATAATCAAATTTAGCTGAGTTTGGGCCTGTATGGAAGGAGGGCATCTAGCTGAGTCACTGAATGTCTGAGTGGAAATGATTCATTTAGCGCGAATGAGTGAGTTAATGAGTCCTTGAGATCTGTTAGTTAGTATTTATGTTGTGATTTTACAACTTTTGACTCCTATCAGCCTGTCTCTGCATGCTGCTGCTGCTACCATCTCCATAGATTGACCTGATTCTGTGGCACTCACCCACTGTTTAATTCCTGTTCAGGTCTTAACAGCACACATCGTTGCAGTGCTTTCTGTGAGCAAATATCCGAAGTGTCAAAAAGTTATACTTTATGTGTGACTGTGTAGTTTACATTTATGACTGTGGGGTGTACGTTTGTGTGTGTGTGTGTGGATCGAGGTGGCTTTACGGTGTCATTTCTAACAGCATGTATTAGCAAAACAACAAGAAAAGTGGCATTTGAATGATAGGTGTATGTGCTCACATTTCGATTCATGCGCGCTTCCCTGCAGCTATTTCAGCATTTCCTGTAATGTAATTTATCAGCACGCAAAGAGAACAGACTGGTTGAGCAGATGTGCAGGAAACACCACCATTTCCATAATTACCTACAGAAAAAACTATCCCTGCAAAAATCAATTTACCCCCCTAACGAATGCACTTGTAAAGCGACTGAGACAAACACTACGAGCTGCATGGAGCGGCTGTGTCTCAGCCCAGTTAAACGGCCAAATGATTCACTACAGTTCCCAACAAGTGCACAAATTAATTTCTCTTTATGCAGCATGTCTTTTGTCTTTTTTTGCATGTGCATTACTAAAGTTATAAATGAGTTAACCATGTCTATTTTAACCACAGGATCACCGTAGGAATGAGTTACATAAAAATGAAATAATGCCTATACAATCAACATCATCCACCCTTGCTTTAGTTGCACTTATCAAACAAGTGAATCATTCAGCTGTTATTACTCCTGCCAAAATGGCGGTGTTTTCATTTTCTGAGGTTGTGTCACATCAACTCCAAGAGCTATAGGCCCTCCACTAGGCCAAAATTGCTTCACAAGTCCAGTGCTGATAACGGGAGCTTAGACACAACCCTCTAAATATAATTCAAGTTTCAATGACACAGAAGAGATTTTGTTTTTTACTAAAGGCCAACTTATTGAAATATTTATTTTTTTTTAAAAAGCTTAGCATTTGATATATTTAACACCAGTTTGTTTGCACAGGACCATAGTCAGTTATCTTAGAAATACTGAAAACATGTAATTTAAAAGCTTTAAGTCCTTTAATAAATAAACATTTCTCTTTTGTGTGTGATGGTAGAATGTGAACTCTTTCTTCAGGTCATTAAAATCTTCAAATTCTCAGAGACAGAACAAAGGAGGCGACCTTCATATTCGCAGGAGTAGCTGCAGCCTTGCGTTTGCACAAATCCTACATAAATTAAAACAATTTTCAGGAGGGCTCTCTACACTAGCCTCCAGTTTAATGAAGTGTTTTGCCCATAAGGCTTTTTGTTGTGAACTCAAGCCATTATATCAGGAGCTATTCGACAGCTATTTTCTGGTGTTAGGACCTTGACAGTAGACTTCCTGACAGTAAACTTGTTGAATGAGGTTATTAAAATACATGTTTTTCCTTTAGTCTTTGCCATGGGAGAGTCGTCCCGTATGAATGTCTTTATGAAAAGGCTTGGACAGAATGAGCTGCAGGCAGTGGCTGCATCTCATCTTATTAAAAAGCCAAAACTCCTCAAGTGTCAAAGCACTAATAGCGTTTATTTCTCCAAGTGAACAGGTTGTGTTTTGTTCACTTTTCAACATGGCTTGAGTCCTCATACATGCAGCAGTCTGACAAAGGTCTTTTTTAAATTTAAGACATACTTTTTTCGTATTACACAAAGCATGACATAAATGATGTTTGAGTCAAAGAGAAAGTTACAAGTTACAGTTGGTTTTTTTTATGCAAATTACCTTTGTAGTTTTAGAACTTTCTAAAAGAGACAACCTCAGAATCCCACCTGCTTTATACAGTAATTAACTAGATGGGTGAAGGTGTGAAAACTGGAACGACTGAAAGATCTCAAGCTTGATTAATGCTTTGGTGTCAAATCTATCCTAGAATAGATAGGCTTGATGTATTCAGAGGTCACAGTTTGTAGCAGACTTAAAAAAACTATAATAATATATAATAATAATACAATAAACAATAAAGAATTCACTTCAGTAGTGAACAAGTGCCACATGAGCCCCACAGCCAACTATAGTGGTTTGATGGTGTAATTGCAGACCAACAGTCATATCAGCAAAAGTCAAAGTTAAAGTCATCAGTGTAATAATCTTGGCATGTGGTGGCATACAACAAAGTCCAAACATCACCACCTTCTTCAGATTTCCCTTCTTCAAATGACTGCTAGGTGGATTGGATGGACCCCTGGATAGAAATATGTGTCAACAGAAAAAGAATTTGAATTGTTCAACTTGAATAATTGCATTGCAGAAGTTAATGTGCATTGCTTTATTTGGAATCTAATTTATTAGTTTGGAAGTGAATTTCAATAAACCTGAATCATTGGATCGGCTCATTCAATTCCAACATCATTCAGATTCAGTTCTCTTAACTCAACTTCAGTTTACTGCCGCCTCACACATTCGGGTAATTTGAGGATGTACTCATTAAATGGACAAATTTATTTTAAAATATGTAGGCTGGATATATATAAATTACACTTATCTCATTGACATACATTGTTTATTGTGTGTTAAATAGTTTTTTATTATTCAGAGGAAACTGTGCCCAATTATAATGTCAATATCAGTTATGAATAAATATTTTATATTCACGGTAAAGAGCTACCATATTCACAAAGAACTGACGGGACATATGCAAAATCTACTTTTTGGACTTTTCTGTACACATGGCTCTGTTGTACGTAGACACACTCCAAGTAAGATAGGAGTGCACTGTTTTGTGGAAACCAATTTGAACGGTCCATTTGAAATTCATGCTCGAATGACGTCTTTTTGAGTGTCAGTGTCATAGTCCCCCTCAGGCTTGAATCTATACAGTACCTGTTTTTTAAGCCCCAAAAGAGCTATAATATGGGCTCTATAAATTTAGTCTTAACAGGAAAGGTTATAGCAGTAGTAATGTCATGACATTTACAAAAGTCATCAGAAGAGTACACTTACTCAAGTGCTGTATAATTTTGCAGTACTGAAAAACTTCTCTTTCAAGTTACCATTACATTTACTCCATTATAATTCAGATGTTGTATTAAATACTCCACAGCATTTGAGTTTTTGTTACTTTGTTATAATCAGCTAATAAATTCTGATGTATTATTATGGACCTGACAGTACACGAAATGTTTAAAACCCTTGAAACTGTACATTAATCAAACTTTTTACATCATCTACATTTGAGCCACAAATCTGGACTAGACTAGTACATCTAACAGCTTCAAGATCAAAAATGTTTAAAGTACATGTGAACATGTACTTAATTACTTGCTGGATGTTTGAAAGCAGGGGCACCACGACAGAACATGTACAGCATGTCGGCTTAGTTTATTGTACAATAGCCCTAAACATAGATTTAGATTTATAAAAATTTGAGTACAAAGTGAATCTCATATAGACAGCTAGGACAGCCAAAGTCACTTTATCAGAAAGGGAACATTATTTTCATTTTATTTCCATTCACAGAGCTGAAACTAGTCAGTTTTATGACAGGATGTAATTGTTGGTTCAATATTAATGTGCCAGTGCTGTAAAATGTATAATGAGCCAAGTGCAGCTAGTACACCAAAGCACACTTCCTGAAAATGTCATATAATAAAAACAGAAGCCTAAATTAAAGCATAACATTCATTAATCACATGCTGAACATAATTCAAGTCCGTCCAGATGTCAAATCCATAAGCACTCTCCCACCTGTGTGAACTATTTGGAAATCTGCAGGTAATTCTAATTTCTTTTTGTCTTTTAATCTGTTTGAACATAAAACTCGCTTCGAGCTCTTCACCTCAGGTAAATTAGAACACATACCTCCTGACGTAAAAAGCAATTATCTAAAACCGCATGATCTTAATAAGAAAGTGACGAGGGCTGCCGCACTGCCTGTGGCTCCATATGTGTGTCCCCAGGATTCTCACCAGCTTCCACTCCTATACTATACAATATATACGGAACATAAGGCGGCTTGTGTGTAATTGGTCAACAGTTTATTGCTGTAATAATATGCAGATTGTTTACTACCTGTACTTCCATTCCAGGAACTGCAAGATATTGTTAAATGGATGTTTTAGTTGATGATAATGAAGGCTAATAAAGTTACAGCCAGTAATGGTGCCAATTACTGAATTACTGATTTTTATTCTTTCCTTATATCAAAATAAGGAGGTTGATACAGTCACAAACTCACAAACACCTCCTCTCAGCACAATTAGCATCAACTCAGCTGCTTTCAGACATTCAACATTTTAGTATTTGAATTGACACTAGTTATTTTTTATAATTAAATGCAACAAATCTGAAAGTCTGAAAATAAATTTTTCAGTTTTTCTCCATGCTCATTACACGCAGCCAATTTAGCTATTTCACCTAGACTTCCTGTGTATAACCACATATTTTCACTCTTCGAATCAAGTCGATTCCAGTGTTATGAAGCCATCTATGGATATGACTATAGTAGCTACTGACCTGCCAGTTGGCCAGTAGGTGGTTATTGTTGACAAGGCTGGTATTTTGGCAACATGTGGTGGCCAGTAGTTGGGTTGGTGATTAAAATGCAAAAAAACTTTAGTCACGTCATATTGCCTGGTCTTTTTTCCTGATTCCCTGATCTCCAACTCATTCGTTTTGGCCACACCCTCAGCTCACCTTCCTCTAACTAATCATTCCCAGGTGTTTCTGACCTCCTTGTTACTAACTCCCTCCTTAACACCTTGCACTGCTCACCGTCTCTGCTTGTTCATTGCTGTCTTTACTCTGCCCTGGATGCCCTCTGATTGTCTGCTTATGCTTTTCCCCTATCTTGCCTGCACTCTATTCATGCCACCAGATCTCCAGGTCCCCTCCTTCAACTTTGGACTCTTCTACTTTCCTCACCTTAAGAAGTGTCTTGGTTTTGGTCTGTTCACTGTTTGTTATTAGCTTTTCCTGGTATAATTTACCTTTTCCTTGCTCCTTTGTTAGCTTTATGTCCGTTTGTCCTTTAGTTTTCCCCTCAGTTTTCACCCCTCATCATTTATCATTGTTTACCTGTCACAATTTCAATTCTTTTAACTCTCTGGTTTGGGTCTGCTTATTGGGTCCTTTGTAACATAAACCAGCTTAACCTAACAACTTGTTTTAGGGCCTAAAGCTTACCAAGTCATTTTCATGAACATAAATGAGCATGTGATTTTAGACCTAAACTTAAAAACATTGCAGATTTATTACACTAATCATGACAACGAAAGTTTAGTGCATGATAATGACTTACTGACCTACTAATTATATCTATGGTGCTGATAATGACAGATGATGACAGCTGAATGGCATGATGATGAAGCATGACGGAGCAAGTGTCAAATCTATTTTCCTGTATATCTGCAGTATTTTGCATTATTCAAGTAAATTAATTTTACAAAATCAAGGGTGACCTACACTTCAAAAACTATATCTTCGCACCTCATGTGTAGACGCACGCTGAGCACCAGACCTGCTGCTCATGCTGCGCTTTCTTTGTCAACATGGCAATAAACAGTCTCTCCATTCACAGCATGAACCAAATTGTTAAAAGTACAAGTGAAGTAGTAATTTGTGGTTATAGCTAATTAACTCTCAAAGCTTCTGACCTATGACTAAATGTTTTTTTAGTATTGTAGTACTGTCTCCCACAAGTTCCCCAAAGTGCATCTTTAAATGAGTTATTGAACATAAGACAAAGTGTAGATTAACTCAGCAGAGTTAGATTAACTCAGCAGAGTGCCCTGATGCCTTGATGCCCTGTTGAATTTGACTGTATTTTGTCCACATCACAGTAATCTCAAAATGAACAGGCAGTATAGAAGTTAATCTCTTAAATATACTTTGTTTCCCCTATAAACTTCTCATTTAATGCTCCTCTCTTCCCTCCTTCTCTTCTTCCAAAGAGAAAACTAGGCTAATCTGCAGAGTACTTTGAGGTTATGAGCATACAGAATGGAAAATTAGGTAAATGAAGCAAGGAATCCTCAAATCATGCTATAGTCTTCCCCTCGTCTCCCACTTGTTCTTGTGTTTCAGAGAAAACTAGGCTAATCTCCTGACTCTGTGGGCTCAGGCATTTGCCACCAGCCCAAATTTTCATTCAAGGACACTGTCACACATTCTGTGAAACAAAGACAAATGTTAAAAAAATGAGAGAAAGAAACTACAGTCTTTTTAAAGTAGGAATAGCCTCCTTCCAATTACTATTCTACACACATATTCATGCAGACAACTTCAAGTTAGCAAGATTTTTGTGTTTTTGGAATGTTTCTAAATTTACAGTTTTTTTTACAAATTACACTTAATTTTTTTATGTGTGCACCTTGCATGACAAACTCTGTAAGGAATCTTTACCAGCCACCAAATCTATTACTTGCAACATGGATAAAATCCTGGTTACATCCACAGCTAGTAGTCGCTGGCCACCAGTAAACATGCCAGCAGATTAGATCATTAGTGGTAATGTTAGCCTAGCCACCTCAGATGACCTTCACCCTCTCTGAAATAGCTTCTCATATTAGTAAATGTAAAGACTAGACTGTGCAGCTTGCCACAGTCCTCTACTAAGAGCTACTTTGTAGCTCCTCGAATAGTTGCTGTGTTGGTAATTTGCTTAAAGGCAACAAATTCTAAGTTGTTGAGGAAGATAAAAGCATTAAATTATTTTCTGCAGCAAGAATTTTTCAGGTGTTTTTTTAACTACAATTTTGGTGTGAATGGAAAATTAAGGGCTTGTCTTCTGTTCCATTCACAATTAGCACAGAGTCAGTAAGAGTTAGCAAGTTATCATCATGTATCTTTTCATACGCAGCTATGCAGCAACGCAAAATAGGATTCAGTAATGCTTTTGCTGATGTCCAACTATGAATGCTGATGATGCACTGGGATAAAAATCTTTGAATCACTACTTTTGTTTTTTTCCTGTTTTAGTTGTAGAAAGTTTTAAAATTGTGAAATCTATTAAATTGTTAGCAAGGCCCTGATGATATTTGTGGCAAATGTAATTGCAACCAGATAGTGTTTTATATAAGTGTAATGAGGATATGTTTGTACTTGGTTAAGGTGCCTGGCTTAAATTAGTTCACACACAAACAAAACCACAAACCTTATGTGGGGAAAAAAAAATCATTCATTGATTAGTGTGCTAGAGGTTTATTGGTGTATAGCAATTAAAACTGCTTATTTATAAAATACAGTTGTAATTTTACACACCCCCTATGAATGTCATTATAATGACAAATAGCTCTATACGTTTGCTTTTCTAAGTACTTTTATCAGAGAAAATGAATGTGCATATTTATTTGTTGTGGGTGATATGAATGTTGATATTTCTAAGTCTCTATTTGCTCATCATCAACATCTGATTCAAGTCTGTCAAACTGTTTAGTAATATGCTATTACCAAAGGAAGGCTATACATACATTAGTGATGCATGACACATAACATCCTGGCTGGACCATTGTTTATGTACAGCCAATGTGCATGATAATTACCCCATAACTGATCATATATCTGTTTCTTTGTTATTAAATGCATAGAATAATAAGAGCCAACCTCAGCTAATTAGCTCTGTACAAAGTGGGAAGGTTTATTGGACCAATGGCACTGAAGATGACCTTAGGGATTATAATTTGTTGACGGATATTGATTGATATTGATTTGATACCTGAGAATCTCTTATGTGATAATATTATTGTATGAAATCACAGCCATAATAGAGATTTATATATAATGTATGAAAAGATTATGTGTGAAGTTTAGTTGAAATGAGAAAAAAATATACATGCATGTCCAGGCCAGGATGGCACTAGTACAAAACATATCATACCAATGGCAGGTTTAAAAATGCATTATGTTTTGTCAAAAGAAATTAGAAAGCTATGAAGGCTAATTGTTTGGTGTAAAGCATACTGTACTCCATTCACGGAGCCCATTTGTGGTACAGCAAAAAAAAAGAAGCTTCAGGTGTAATATAATGATGCATTAAGAATATTATTAAAACTTCCAAGATGCTGAGTAACTCAGGTCATGGCCATTGACAAATAATGAAATTAGCAGAAATATAATAGAACATGATAAATCACTTCCACTTAGTGGTTTAAGTGGAAGTGATAAAGGGGTCTGTAGACTTGTTTTGATTTTTTTTTTTTGTCTCTTGAAATGTATTTGTTGATTAAATGATTCCCAAAATGTAATTATTAAAGCCTTAACTGAGCCCTAACTAAGTAATACAAGTTATTTCTCTTGTTATTGGAAATATTGGAAAAACTGTCTGTATGCTTTTAATAATACCTTGGTGTAGTATTGCTGTATTTTAACTTTATTGTTTGTCTGTTTTAGTTCGATGTGAACTTTTGAATGACCAAAGCTGCCTTAATCCAACCTAACATGGGACTTTGGGTCTGCAGTTTGTCAGTCCCTTACATTATATTACCAATACAAACCTGAGTATGGTGTAGTGGAGCAGGGAGAGGGAGGGCTAGGTGGAGAAGTGTATTGATCACGAGGCTCATGATAACGTGCTAGTTTAAGTTTGATAGGACGAAGTAGGTTAAACTAGCTTCAAGTTGTCTCTTGTAGTTCATCTTTATAATGGACTTGGAAATTGGGGCTTTGCAGCACCACTCCACTACTTTCTCTGTCGGTTTCCCTTTGCTTTAAGCAGTGGTACACCACCTTATTTTGACAACCAGCCCGCTGGCACCACTTTGTGTTTGTTGTACTGCAGTATGATACATGTGAAAATGAATGTACCATTAAACTTCCATTAAAAGCAGACTCTAAAATAGTAGCATGTCTATTATAATCACAAGGAAATGTCATGTTTTGGCATCTAAAGCAAATGTTTGCGCTCCAACAAATACCGATTAAAATCTTTTTTTATCTGCCTGTTGTAGATTCATCATGTGAAACAGCCAGCTGTCCCATTTTTGTTAAGCTTTGGGAGACCTTCATTGTTAAAAGAAATCACAGCCCGACCGATTAATTGAAGTTTTATTGCGGGAATATGATACAAACCTTTTGAATCTGGGCAGAAATTGGCAAGAAAAAGGCCATTGTGTTTCACACTTTGAGCTTAATTTCACATTCTATGTGTTGTCATACCTCTAGACAGTTTTATTATTCAAGCCGATTGCTTTAAGTATTTAATTTTCCCCCCAAATCATTTAAAATCACATTAGCTGTCATATACGTAATTTGCTTTTTCATAAATCCCTTAGAGAAAGTGACGCATCGGTGCGTATCACCCTGCTACACATACATTCAGCCTTCTGTTCGAAGCGCTTCTTACATGATGGAGCAGCAGAGAATGAGCAGCTGGAGGCGTACTAGTGGACAAGTGTACAAATTTATTCTTACAAGTTTGCGAGAAAACTTTTGGGATCAATTGTTTTCACAGTGTGCCTCCATTTTTCCCAGAACTTTACAAAAGAGTGTTTTCGTCATTCCTTATGACACAATTTTAGTTCCCGAGCCAGCGTTATTTGTCATCATGGATAAGAACAATCCAAGGTAAGAATAAGTCATCTTGTGACAGGGATGTTGTTAACCAAACAAATGTGAACTTGAACGTCATTCTGCACAACTGTTGCCATTTTGGACCAGTGTTCATGTGGATGCAGATCTGCTTTTTCCATGAAAAACCAATAAGCCTCACTGTAATTAAAGCGAGGTGCTAGAAATGTACAGGCTGTTCTGTAGTTTAGAGTGAGATAAACTCTTTTAGTTTAGTGGGAATAATGAGCAGGCTTGAGCCAGAGGCTTTTCAGATGACCTTTTTATCATATATACTTTTGTGATACTGAAAAGACTTAAAAATGGGAGTGATTCAGAGTGAACATTTGCTGTCTGTTCAGTACAAGCTATAGAACTGACCAATAACTTCCTGAAATCAAAGCAGAGAAAGA
Source organism: Ctenopoma multispine (assembly GCA_034779795.1). Taxonomy (NCBI): domain Eukaryota; kingdom Metazoa; phylum Chordata; class Actinopteri; order Anabantiformes; family Anabantidae; genus Ctenopoma; species Ctenopoma multispine. The sequence goes on from JAUYWH010000002.1 coordinate 3,263,316, forward strand.
CACGTGTTGTTTGCAATAGTCTGCACCCCTCGAGAAGCTAATGCACTCTGATACTGTCAACTGCTAAGTCAACTGTGAAACACTTTCTTTACAACATCTCAAAAACAAAGACATGGTACATATATAACATCCTTTATAATGCTGAACTATAGTTTTTATATGGTTTAAAACCAGAATAAAATAAAATGTGTATATTGGTATGTTGTAGTGCTGCTGGTAGGCAGCTCCATATACTCTATAAATACCAAATGAACATGAAGGCTGTGTTATTTTTCCTCATCAAAGATAGTATATAGTGATCGTGGATAGTAACAGAAATTTTTCCATATGAACAGTATTTGCTAATGACCTTTACCCTTAGGAGTCAAGGGTCTCGTTAGCCGTTTTGCCTACTTTTGATTTTACCTTTTATAGTTCACCTTAAAATCTTACCAGACCAATGTTTGCTATCGTTTTTTTCTACACCTTAGAAACTTTACCATCGTTTTTTTTTTCTTCAGTAGAACCTCAGCTGTGTGATTTTTTTTAATTTTTTTCGTTTTACCCATTAGACCTAAAAATCACGAACATATACAATGAATCACACTTGTGTCCAATGACTTCTGTTAATGACTGTTAACCATTTCATTAGGAAACCTAATGAACATAGCTGTGCAAGAAGGTCCTCCCCAGTCTGTGCAGTAAGATATTACTCTATGTCTTCATTCAACAGGCAGGCGAACGTTAGTGAAGTATGTTTTTGATTCACTTCCAATTAATGTTTTTTTTTCTTTTAGAAAATCAAATTACTTGATCAGAGGGATATGTGTTGGAAAAATCATACATGCTGTGTTATTTCTCATATATGGTGTGTTATCCTCATCTAGTTTCTTAGCCTTTAATTGCATGAATAGCCTTGACAAAAGACCTTGGCTTCATCTACTAGATATGATGTCAATGTGCTGTATAACTGTCAGTGCTTCAGCTGATAATCGTCAAGGAGACTTCTTTTGTAACCAATGAAATGTTGCCTGTTGCCATGCTATAATAGTGTATAAGAAGGATATCTGCAGAACACTCTGTGAGCTCCTCTTGCCTGCACAAAATAAACAAGCTTGAGACTGCCATCAGTGAATCTTGTGTCATTATTGATGAGTAATAGGAAGATTTTCCTAACAATATGGGAATAAATACAAACTCAAATTAACTCAAGTTAATTAGAATGAAATAAATAGGCTATGACTTTAGTGAAAACACATGCACAAACAATATTGTTTCTTCCTTGAAGTTTTGGCCCATGTGACAGCATAAGTTGTATAAAGTGTACCAAGGAATTTTTTTTCCCCTCTTTTTGGCTCTTCTGCAAATCTAATGACTCTTCCCATACTGCTGATGGGAGTTTTCAATCAACACGCTGTGCTGTGGCCTGCTTATGTTCTGTGCCAAGACTCGGTATGATGAAATTGCCTCTTGGTAGTTATGGGTTTAAATTTCCTTTTACAATTTAGCACTTTTATTAAAACGTTTGTGTTCTAAGGAAGTGCATTAGCTGTTTAAACATTTATACATTTATAAAAATAGTTTTTCAGGAAATGGGATGAAACACGCTGGCCTAAAACAATGGAAGGTTTTCAGTGAATCTTGTGCAGGCTTCACACTAAAAGAAGTCTGTTAAATCGTCTCCACAAAGTAAAGTTCAGGACGGTGACAGTGAGCTGTTGGGCCTCGACTCTGACTTGTGATCATATGCTGACAATTCATAATGTCAGCAATAAAGCACAATGACTTAAGCTCCCTATCCTAATACTTATGATTGTATTTACCATTACAGAGTTTATTGGTTTCCCTGAGCCATAGAAGAAGACATATGCTTCTGTCAGCTGATGACATAAGCTCATTATTAAATGCCTATGGATTTATGGTCAGTTTATGACCAAGTCAATATGGCTGTAAAGGGGATCAAAGCAATGCTCTCGCTGAGCTGAATCACTGACTCTGTTGGATGTTATCCTGCCGTTCCAGAATTTATTTGGCAATAAAATTATGTAAGTACACAGTATATCTGCGCCAGGCCTAGAAAATGCTAAATAAGCTTCTTTGGAATTGTCAAAACCCACATGACAGAAGTAGGATTTTATCTCAGAGTATGCAGAAGCAGAGAGACAAACTGTTTTTTAAATGTAATATCAAATAATTTGTTTTGTGACATGGACACTAAGGACAGTACATGGCAGATATATCAGATAAACCTTTAAACAGCTTGGTGCTGTCTTATTCTCACACCTGTAGTGTGGTTGATATTATGGGGAGATAGTTGAACCACTATGGATCAGAACATTAATGACTTATATAAAACACAACACAACACATATCTGTCTCCACTTAAACAGCCACACGCAGGGATACATTGTTACTGAATGATCTTGCATAAAGTTAAGCATGTCCTATAGAGATCAGAAATTGCTTCCTTAACAGTGTGGTGATGTCATGATCTTTTTTATGATGTTAACACAGCCAGTTGTTAATTTGTGTAATCACCAGTGTAAACCACCAGAAGAAATGTTGCTCTACCCAGCTAACAGTTGCTATATGCTTGAAACTCCTTCAGAGGAGTCACAGGTGCCTCTGACATCTTGACTTTAATTCTTTAATAACCTTTTCAGATTTGGCGACAACCGATTGGCTGCACAGTGATCAGGAGAGTTTTTGCAGTTTTTGCAGTTTTTTGTAAATTTATATTACTTTATAAAGATCTATCACTTGGCATGACAAAAGCAAAAAAATACAATGATGGGTGTTTGAGGTAAAACAACCAAGAGGATTTTATTTTTATTTTGGAGGATCCAATATGTGATTTTCTCTACTCCACTTGTATCAGGTGTGACGTATAAACCTTAAAGTAAATTATGCTGGTATACAAGAAGTCTTAAGTCATAAAAGGATTATTTCCAATGCTGACATGTTTTAAATTCATAAGTACTCTGGTTTGGTTCTTACATTAAATCAAGTACAAAGAGTTCACAGACATCTGCAAATGCACAGCGAGTCTTACCTTCAAATCTACTGTAACGCCCTGCCATGCTCCATCATTTTCCAATCAGCAGCAATGTCTGACTACATTTTAATGTAGGCAAAAGACCATCAGTGAAGCTACCCTAGCACGGATCTGCTCCAGGCTTTCATCTTTGGCGCTTAAGCAATTTACATGGTGGACTAGTAAGTAACACTTTAAAACTGTCAGACAGGGGAAATAATGGAAAATGCAAATGGAGAGCAGATCATACTGACTGTAGAACGTGCACACAGACACATCTAAGTATAGTCATTAGACTGATACATTAATGGAAATCCTACATGTAGAGGAATCATTTACACACTGGGTTAGATTATGGCATGGAACAGCATGCTGCTCCTCTTGCTACGCTGTATACTCAGCGCTTTAAACAAGAGTTTTTTGCAAATGAGACAGAATAAATGTGGACACCAGCTGAGAAACAAGTGCATAAAACTTTCATTAAAAGTACAGAAAGTTCTTGCAGAAGTGCTCAGAAAATAAAGTATGTTGTTGCCGCTATATCCCATTTTAAAGACAAGCTATGTTTAGAATGTAAAACACTTTGTGTAGGTATGAAGCCTTGAAACTGACAAAAGGTATTAGAAATTATATCAAAAAAGTTGAAAATATTACTTAATAAATTAAGAATGCCCTGATCAAATTGGGATTTTTTTCAGCTCCTGCAATGTCAAATGTTATTAAATATGTATGACTCATTGAAGTGATGGCTGCATCTTTGTGTGTTCTCACACATCTTATTGTTCAAGAGCTTTTTTTAGTAGTTTTTTCAAACAATCACAGATATAGTGAAGACCTTCTGAGAGCGTTTGGACTTTTGTTCGAATCATTTATTATTTGTCTGTCCTGGCGCAAAACACATTAATAAAGTCTATGATCTGGTTTTGGAAAAACTGAACATCCCAGAACAACAAATCCAACAACACTTTGAGAGGTGTTTAGGAAGTAAAAGACACCAGTGTGGTTTTTCAACATTTCTGAAGACAAATAATATACTACTATAATACTATAATAGTAGACTAGTGACATTTGTTTTTGTTTGGCCATTTTTAGTTTTGATTTACACTGAAAAAAACAGTTCATTCTCACTATGGAGAAAAATCAGAACTCTGCACATTAACTTATTTTAAGTTTATTTTCTAATGCCTGGGAAGACATGCCTCCAACGCAGGACCATCCACACTTGACTTTCTGATGAAATTTCTGATTTTGGATAGTTGCAAATGGTAGTTGTTTCATAAAAAGTTAACTTTAAAGTTGTAGCTGGTTTACCTGCTGATTTAACTGTTAATGAGGAACATGGTTTCTTTGTTTTTGTATTCATTGTTTTACATTTCAGTTTAAAAATACAATAATGTCAATCACAGTGCCAATGAAGATACTGTTCATCATCTCTACTGCAAAATATCTTATTTAACTCCTTAGCCTAACCCTAGAAGGTTCAATGCAAAAAGTAAAGCTTCATAATTGTTTTAACATTTCCATTATGTAAATAGTAGCATTATGTGTAAGCTAGATGTCGTATTTTGAATTATTTGATACAGTTGCACATTTTTCACAACAGATCTCACACTAACAATCCCTGACAACCATAGCCACACTGTGTTTGCAGTTAATTGGTGTCTGAATATTAGGAGGGGGCTCATTCAAGTGTGCTCAGTGATAGTTGACATGCTGCACACGGTGCACTGCAGGCTGCTTAATAATTGATATGTTTGTATGGATGTGCTTGTGTGTGTACGTCGAGGCATGTGTTCAGCCCTGTTGTGATATGTGTGATATATTAATTGAAGAATTCACTATGGTATCTTTAATACAGCTTAATGCCTTAATAGCACTCAAAGAGATATTAATGAGATTGGTGGTGACACTATACGGTACACGTTCAACTGGATTAGTTTTGTCTAACAGCATTAACAATGGGCTGTCGATTCCCATTAACATGGCTCTTAACAATAAAAACAACCACATTTCATTTCAGTATTTTAAATAATAAATATCTATTATTGCATCACTTCACATCAAATGTGACTTTTCATTAGAAATAATTTTATTTATTTTATTTTAACAATATTCCTCAGCAATATTGTTAAAATATCAACCATATTTGCACATTGCATTTAGGGGCTATGTGCAATTTGCAGAGATGGTTGCACATAGCCCCATATCCCATGTAGGGACTATGGGACCATGTGCTTCTTTCTAATCTTAGCATATTGCACATTGCGCAATTTTATACATGTCTCCACTGGGCAATATTATAAGGAAACAATCCATTTCCATTGTTATGCGGATGACACCTAGCTATATTTATCTATGAAACCAGATGAAACTAATCAACTAGTCAATCTTCAAGCTTGTTTAACCTTCCTGTCGTGTTTGGGTCAAATCTGACCTATTTACAACCTAAAACACTTATAAATATTGTGTTTTACATCTGATTGCCTCAAGGCCTTATGATATCCTCCACACTATGCACTTGAACATATAAAAGTGATGATCACCTCTTTCATTGAATTTTGAGTATTTTAATCAACTTTGCTACACCTGTAGTGTTCCTGGTCAAAACTGACTGAAATGAATGGATATTCAGACTATATTTATCCATCAGACAGAAAACATCCCCATACACAGCACCCCAACTCACTCACTCACTTACTCACTCCAGACTGAACACTGTCTTCTGCAGGTACACATCTCTTTCCCATGCTTTTGTGCCGATCCTCCCACGTGAATCAACTCCCCATATGAAACAATGTATCATATCTTCACAGAGAGTAGACAGGTGTCTGTTATGTGAACCCATCTCTTTCCCATGCTTTTGTGCCTATACTCCACGTGAACCACAACTTTCAAAATAATCAATGTATCATCTTCACACCGACCCCGTAGATACAGTATTGCTTGATGTTTGCCTTTCACTCCTTTTACTCTGAGCACAATGACTAGGCGACTGACCAAACAGTTATCTTCCGAAGAGGTTCTGGTCCAGGTTTGTGGACATGATAAAGAGGGCACTGAAATTGAACCAGAGATAGAGGAGGATGTCTCGGAAGTGGAAGTCAACACAGATTTTGATCCAGACTTTGAGGAGACTGACCAGTCAACAGATGGAGAGGGAGAGGCACCTAAAGAACAGGCACCTGAGGAGACATTCCAGTCCAAGAGTGGACACTTGCTCTGGTCTACATCACCCCAAGACAGAGGAAGTAGAGCAAGAGGGGAAAACATCATAAAGATGACGCCAGGGCCAACACGGTATGCGAACACTCATGTGTCTGACATCAAGTCCAGCTTCCAACTCTTTGTTGGAGTCCATTGAGGGAATTATACTGGAGATGACAAACCTGGAGGGGAAGCGTGTGTTTTAGGGACACGCCCCAGCCCCAGCCGCTGCCCTAGCTGCTCTCCCCCAACAAGGACATGGGCAGAAAAGGAAGCGCTGTGAGCTCTGTGCCCCTAGAGACAACAAAACAAGCCTGCAAATGTGATGCCTAAGTTTGCAAGGCCCACTCTGACCTGAGCGTCACATGCCACTTATGTGCATGAATTCACATGTACACACACAACTTTATGTTTAGTTTGGTCTTTGGTTTTCCATTAATTTTTTCCATTACATGTTCATTTTGTCATACATTTTCAGTGCCTATTTGTATTTTCACTGCAGTTATTATATGTCTAATTCTATAAATTCATGTTAAACACTACTTTGAGACATTGTTTACAGCTAAAGAATGTTGAAAAATTTGGTGGTGAAAAATGTTTTTTGTGCTAATTTAAGAGCAGTTAAAACAGGCCGGTCAATTTTGACCGGGAACACTAAAGAGAGGGGCAGGAGGTGAACACGACAAGAAGACATAAAGGCTTGGATGTCCTGTAATTTTCTACTCCTTAATTTAGACAAGACAGAGCTTATTCTATTGGGGCCTAAAAACCTCAGAGACATGTTATCTAGTCAGATTGCCACTCTAGATGATCTAGCTCTGGCCTCAAGTGCTACTGTGAGGAATCTTTGACCAGGATATCTCCTTTAAACGTTATATAAAAGAAATATGTAGAACTGCCTTCTTCCACCTGAGGAATATTGCTAAAATTTGAAATATCTTGTCACAGTGACAAGTGACACTGAGAAACTAGTCCATGCTTTTGTTAATTCTAGACTGGACTACTGTAATTTATAACTGATAGGATGTATAACTCACTAACTAACAATAATTCATTAAAAAGCCTCCAGTTAATCCAGAATGCTGCAGCCAGAGTTCTGACTGGAATTAAAGAGAGATCATATTTCTCCTACATTAGCTTCTCTCCATTGGCTCCCTGTAAAATTCAGAATAGAGTTTAAAATCTTTCTCCTCGCTTATAAAGTGCTAAATAATCATGCTCCTTCATATCTTAAAGACCTTATAGAACCTTATTATCCCAGAAGAGCACTTTGCTCTCAGAGTGCAGGTCTACTTGTGGTTCCTAGAGTTTCTAAATGTAGACTGGGAGGCAGGGCCTTTAGCTATCAAGCCCCTCTCCTGTGGGTCCAGGTCCCAATCCAGGTTTGGGAGGCAGACACCCTCTCTACCTTTAAGACTAGACTTAAAACTTTCCTTTTTGATAAAGCT
>JAUYWH010000002.1:3271080-3293138 GCA_034779795.1 Ctenopoma multispine
ATAATTTATAATAAATTTCATTTATTTATTTTTTGTACATTATGTTTAAGGTCTTAAATCCTACACTGTAAAGTGCCTTGAGATGATTTATGTTGTGATTTGGTGCTATACAAATGAAGTTGAATTGAATTGAACTGAACTGAAAATAACCAATAATCTAGAACAGTATACTCCACTAGTCTAGTAATTCAGCTGCAAAGGCAATGCAGGGAAAAAATCAGCAATTCAGTTATGCATTTCCTGTGAATAGCATCACATTGAAAAAAATCCACCTTCAAGTTGTCAAAGCCCATTAAAAACTGTGACACACACTTTAATAATATTATCACTAATGGCAGTCAGATGTCATCACAGTGTTTACTTGCCATTAATGGACTTCTCTAAACAGCTACTGCAATTTTCAGGATTGCACTGGTTATTTCCTTATTTGTGTGTGTCTGTATTTGTGAATGGAGTGTGTACACAGCATATGTTACACAAGGAAAGAAGTAAACAGGGATTAAAATACATGGCTTCAAAATCCAAACAACTGTCTTCTATGATCTCTGCCATATGGATCTACAGCCCTGAATCTTCATGTCATCACTGTATGAATATGTGTGTCAGAATGTTTTTTCACTTGTAGTGTTTTTAAATTATGTGTGTGTGTGTGTGTGTGTGTGTGTGTGTGTGTGTGTTGCCACTACAAGGCAGACTGTATGAATAACCCTTTTTTACACCAAGGCAACTGTAGAGCTTGTAGACTTCTTCACCCAAATACTCCTTGACGTGACCTTATTATCATGCTGGGTGACAGTCAACTTCACCACCAGAAACATCTGTTAGGCCTGATGGTAGACATTACATACACACACACACACACACACAAAGGTGCTGATAGACAAAGGAAGAACACACTTGTATTCCCTGCATGATCGTTTGAACAGGAGGACATGTTGCAGAATTCCACAGCATGAAGCAGTATACTTGGAAGTCTGTGGGGAGACAATAACCCACAGTCACCACAATCCCTGACATCCAAACACACTTGTTTTATATGGAGTTATATGGATCAGTTTAATGATGTCATACTATATCATTCAAAGACCTCTGCTGTGAAGGAACATTAATTTAACTAATATTTAGTTTACTTTTTCTTTTACTTTTTTCCCTGAATACAGTCAGTGGTCCAGCTGGGCAGAGTTCTGCTTACCATAAAACTCAATGTGTCCACGAGCTGGCCAATCAGAACAAAGAAGGGAGGCATGGGGAGAAGGGGGGTAGGGGTGGTTCACTTCCCAGTTGCCCCTGATTTCTGGCCACAAGTGTCCCTGGGCAAGACACTGAACCCACTGAGCCCATTTCCTAACAAATAAAACCCATCTAGAGCCACAAAACCAGTTGATCCACAAAATGGAGAAAACACTGTATATATAGTAACATTAACAGGGTGTTGTAGACTGGACATTTTGGCGGACAAAAATACGCCGTCTGTAAACATTTCATTCATATGTTCAGTATCAACGTATTTGCAACTTGACATGATCATTGTATAATCCGGTCGCAAATACATAAGAAAATATATTTTTGAATATATATATATATATTTGTAGAATATATATTTTTGAATGCAGTTTAGTTAAATATGAACGAAATTATTAGGACAGATGACTTCACATATCTGTATCATAGCGCTGTGTTCATCACAGGTGGTTGAGCAGTTGGAGCCGAATTACTGCTTTGTCAGCAGTGAGGGCAAATTTTTCTGTCCATGTATTATAAAATGTATAATTTTTATCAGAAAATAAAATTTTTTGGGATTTACCATGGTTAGCTTACTGGTTTAAAGTTTAAAACAAGTCACTTGCCGGTGTGGCGGTGACATGTGACTACAGTGCTGTGACGCAAATTTAGATCGACACAATATTGCAACACGTTTCATTTTAATATCACAAGATCTCACAAGACATAATCTACAAAATAATAACTAGTATATTTATAACAGTAATAAAAAAATATATATAATAAATTAATTTGGCATTTATACAAATTTTTTCAAAGCCAACGGGCGGGAGCCGCAGCAGACGGGTGAAAGTGCCGCATGCGGCTCCGGAGCCGCAGGTTGCCGACCCCTGTCTAAAACAATATAAGTATATACAGAATAATGTAGAAACTCAACAATTCCACTTGAGCAAGCACTAGGCAACAGTGGAGAGGAAAAACTCCCTTTAACAGAAGAAACCTCCAGCAGAACCAGGCTTAGGGTGGGCGGCCATCTGCCTTCACTGGATGGGTGAGTGAGTGGACAGAGAAGAGAGAAAAGCACAGCAGGCAACAGAGATCACAGACAACAAGGAGCAGCAGCAGTCACACTACCACCACCATATTTTACTGTTAGTATGGTGTTCCTTTTCTGAAGTGCTGTGTTACTTTTATGCCAGATGTAATCAGTATTGCCAATTTAGCAACTTTGTCGCTATATTTAACAACTTTTCAGACCCCTCTAGAGATTTATTTTCAGAAAAGCAACTAGCGACAAATCTAGTGACTTTTTCTGGTGTTGTTTGACTTTCAGAGTCATTAGAGAACATATAGCTTTCTACTGTTCTCAACGAGCGGCGGGTGCTACCGTGGGCACCTTCCCTGTCACAAAGTACTTACAGGTGGACAGTCCTTGTGCAGCTGTCCCTCCCAGCTGCTGTCAGAGCAGGAGATGTTCACCCCAGAGCATCTAGCCTGCAAGTAAATCCCGCATGCGCAAAGCCACCACTGGTAGTGCACTCCTAAGCGGATCACAAGGTTAAAAACCAAACCAGACATAAGAAAACAAAACATACATTTTTAACTAATAAATAAATAATCAACTTCGCCAGTGTCTCTTTTGGGTCACTTTTGCTTGCTCCAAGTTTGAATAAAGGGCTGTAACATAAAAAAAAAAGAAAAAACTGAAGAAAGTTATTTTGTGGTTGTAAGCACATTTAGGGTGCTTTGTACTCACTATTCCTCACTACCTCCCTCTTGTTAATTTCTCAGAGTCCATTACAATTACATACACATTGTAAATAATGCAAATTTTTGCAAAGAATTTAGCAACTTTTAGCACCACCAATAGCAATTTTCCTTACTGAGGAGTTGGCATTACTGGATGTAATGGGACACACACCTTGTATATATATATATATATATATATATATACTGTATATATAATATATATATATATACGATGTGTAAGGTCTTAAATCCTAAACTGTAGAGTGCCTCTGTAGATTATTTATGTTGTGATTTGGCGCTATACAAATGAAGTTGAATTGAACTGAATTGAATATAGCACTGCATGCTTTTGTAAATGTACAGCATAATGCTGGATTTACAATGCCATGTTGCGCGAAATGTATGGTTCCCAGAAGAACTGTAATGGCTTTAAAGATGTCCAACATTTTGTTTGATGTGCTATGGGAGTTGCTGAAGGCGTATGGTCAGCAGAGATTGAATACCAATTCAGTATATTTTTTGCATTACTACAGTTGCTGTAGTCCAATTCCTCTGTTTACTATAACCCTCAGGATTTGTTTACCTTTTCTGACCTTCGGAGCAATTACATATTTTTTATCCTTGTGCTGCTGCGGTAGCTTGTTGTTAAATGATACACAGAGTCTTTTGCCTCTGTTAGCAAAGTTGAATCCCACAGACAGCTCATTATTTCAGTTATTAGAGAAATAATACTACAGGCTGCCTGTACTGTAATTATGTTGGACAGTGAGGTGAGCTGTAAGTGCACTGTTTACATTACTAAATTACCTACAATTACCATAAGGAATCCCCTACTGGCCCTTAATGCTTTTATGAAGCTGGCCCTAGACATAGTACTATGTAAACAGTGTACACAGCACTGAAAGGATACCATAAAACTCAAGGTATACTTCTTCTGGTCTTTCGAGTGTGATGTACCAAGCATTTGGGTGTGGATTTGGATTCTTGATGTGAAGTTGAAGTTAATCCTTGCAAAATATGTTAACAAGTCATACCAGCAGCTTTGTGGGTTACCTTGGTAGTTTGCCTCTGTTTTATGGGCATGCTGATGGTATATTGTTTGTTGCCATTCCCTTTGGGAAAAATATCCACTTGTCTTTCGTAACATGGTAATGTCCAGTGAGTGGAAGACAGTTCACCTGTAAACTATGATGTTTTTATTGCTATTTGTGCTGCTAGAGGGGGACACACTGGCTTCAAAGCCTCGATTTATTAATCCGTGCTCTCATTTTAGTAATCCGTGCTCTTGATTTACCAATAAGTGCGGTTTAGTTTTCTTTCTTCCCCTTATGTTTTTTTCTCTTCCTTGGAGCCTACTGGGCACAGTAGGCTGACTGGTGAATTCAGGTTCAGCACAGCAGTGGTCGGTGGTAATTACCCTAACAAATCTAATATGGATAATTGGATATAAACAATGTCCAATGTGTCCATGTTTCAATCAACATGCTTGTAGATTTGTGTGGTTTAATAATAAGCTATGTGTACTTAAAATACACAACAACCTAAAAGCATTTCACATTGCATGTGGGTTTCTGCACAGATCAGATATTGGATTTACTAGAAAATGTAGTTTGGAATTTTTAATTATGTATTATAATATTATATTTTCTGTGGATTACAGAAGTCCTTTCTGTGTCATAACAACCAGCAGAAAGCACCATTGTAAAAAAAGGTAAAAATCAATAGAGGCACCAAGGACACACAATCTAATGCATTTATTGTATACTCCCACTAACCCTGCAATAATATATACCTCTCTGACTCTCTCTCTTCCTCCCTCAGTGTGATTTGATCGCAGAAAGCCCTACCACATCCATCTTTGTCACACACTGACTGCCATGTTAATAGCCTCCCCCCCCCCCACACACACACACACAAATAGAGAAAAACACACCAACAAAACCATTATCTGTCTTATTTTTTTTTCCATTTCATACACTCTCTCTTAAACACAGCACACACACAGTGATGTGAGGGTCAGTCTAGGGGCTTGCATCTTGCTGAGTAGCAACTTCAGAATCCAAATAATAGGCACAGCCTACTGATACCATACCCTTATGTGTTTATTCTGGTGAATTGATGATGATGAAGATGTGGTCTTAGTCCTAGTGATGCATGTATTGCCTACACATACTGAATAAACCATTCAGCACTTAGACACATGTAGTACAGGTGCTTTAACTTTGTGTTTTTTTTACCCTGAAATCTGTCCCCTTGTCACACAAACTCCTCAATCTGTAATTTGAAGGCTCTCTGTAATATCTGTAGCATGGTATATCCCTGTGATACTAACACATTACTAACATGTTAAATGGTGTTATGTAAGTTCCATGTATTATATATTGGTTTGTATTTTGGTATTTATGGACATTGCAGTGGACAGTACAGTGTGAGCAGAACCTGTGAGATGCATTTACTGTTGTAGGAGGAATTTAGTAGAGCAAATTATCATTTGAAAGACGAGCATTAAGCATTGTCTAGTTATAGACATTGCTCTAACGTTTTAATGCGTTTTTAATGGTGGTGCACCAAAATATCAACACCAAACACATCATAGCCTGCTTTTAAACAGCACTCTATATGCCAAAATAATAAATAATTTAATGCCCTCCTCTCATTAACATTCAGTACACATGACAGCATCTGTCTCAGCACCCAGTGGGTGACGACACTGGTGGATACATATGAATATGAGCAGGATGTAAATATAACTGGAATTTAAATGCAAGTATGACATTTTTAGCAGTGATTACATAAAATAAAACAAAGAAACACTTCCATGTTAATCACTGTATTACCAATATTAGTAGCAGTCTCTAACTCCCACTGCCAGCTTTGCAGTTATTTACAGTACAGTGAATACTGAAATGATGTGAGTATAAAGGAACATGGTTGTGTGCTTGTTTGTGTATGTACTGCTTTTTAATATGTTTCTGTGTAGTAATTGTAAATTAAAACATGATACAGTTCACAAATGTTTTTTAACTTTCTTGTTAATTTGTTTCAGACGCTGTAACATATTCTTCAGTGCAGTTCTCCAAAACTATTTTCCTGTCACTCCTGCCGAACATCTCACCACTGTCTCTTATGAACAAGCCAACCAATCTATTCAAATCCTTAATAAACAATTATGATCAAGTCCTCCAACAATATATATCTCATTTGTCCCAACTTTTTTATACATCCAAACTGCCACTGAGGAGGCAAAAATGTGTTTAAATTGCACCCCTTTTGACATCAGGCACCAAAATGGTGGCCCCTGACACTTTCAGTCTCCACCCACTACACTTTGCCTTGCCTCTTCTTTACCTCTCTTGTGCTCTGTCCATTACTTTGTATATTTGACCCTAGGTATTTAAAGTCCTCTACCTTCACTATTTCTTCTATATGTTCACCTTTCCACCTGTCTCCCTCTCATTCCAGAGCATACCTCCACCTCTCCAGGCTCTCTTCCACCTGCTCTCTACTCTCACTATAGATCACAATGTCGTCTGCGAACATCATAGTCCATTGAGACTTCTGCCTGATCTCATCTGTCAACCTGTACATCACCATTGCAAAGATAAAGGGGCTCAGAGCTGATCCCTGATGTACCCCCACCTTGAACACATCTGTCACTCCTGCCGAATATCTCACCACTGTCTCGCTGTCCTCGTTCATGTCCTGCACCCCCCTCACATACTTCTCTGCCACTCCTGACTTCCTCATACAGTGTCAAAGTTCCTCTCTTGGTACCCTATTATGTATATGCTTTCTCTAGGTCCACAAAGAGACAGTGAGACTCCTTATGGCCTTCTCTATACTTCTCCATCAACACTCTCAGAGCAAACATTGCATTTGTGGTGCTCTTTCTCGGCATGAAGCCATACTGCTGCTCACTGATCATGACCTCTCTTCTTAATCTAGCTTCAAAAAACTTTCCCATAGCTTCATGGTATGGCTTATAAACTTTATCCCTCTATAGTTCCCACAGTTCTCCACATCACCCTTGTTGAAAATCGGTACCAGTACACTTCTTCAATGCCTTCCTCAGGCATCCTCTCACTCTCCAAGATTGTGTTGAACAATCTGGTCAGAGATTCCATCGGCCTCTCTCCTAGACATATCCATACCTCCACAGGTATGTCATCTGGACCAACCACCTTTCCAGACTTCATCCACTTCATAGCTGCCCTCACTTCCTCACTGCCTTTCATCTTCTCAACACGCTCTTCTGACTTGTAGCACATCTCCATTTCTATCCTTAATCACCCTAACCTGCTGCACATCCTTTTCAGCTCAATCTCTCTGTCTAGCCAAACGGTACAAGTCATTTTCTCCTTCCTTCAAGTCAAGCCTCATATACAACTCACTATAAGCCTTTTCTTTCGCCTTTGCCACCTCTCTCTTTGCCATACGCCTGGCCTCCCAATAGGTTTGTCTACTTCCTTTATCTCTCTGACTATTCTACTTTTTCTTTGCTAACCTCTTTCTTTGGGCACTTTCCTGTACTTCTTTATTCCACCACCAAGTCTCCCTGTCATATTTTCTCTTTTTAGAGGATACCCCAAGCATGTTTTTGGCCGCTGTCCCCACCACTTCAGCTGTACTTTGCCAGTCATTTTGTATCTCTTCCCCACAGAAAACGCCTGTCTCAGCTCCTTCCTGAACTCTGTGCAACCGTCTTCCTTCTTCAACTTCCACCATCTAATTCTTGCAACTGCCTTCACTCGCTTCTTTGTCTTTATGTTGAACTTCATCCTACAGACTACCAATGCTGCCTAGCTACATTCTCCCCTGACACCCCCTTACAGTCTCCTATCCCTTTCAGATTGCAACTTCTGCATAAGATGTAATTCACCTGTGTGCACCTACCTCTACTCTTATACGTCACTTTATGTCCCTCCCTCTTCTTGAAGTATGAGTTAACCACAGCCATTTCCATTCCATTACCAGTCTCTCATTTCTAGAAAAACTCTCTACCTCTTCATTTAGCTTGCTCCAGAACTCCTCTTTCTCTTCTAACTGACATACAACCTGTGGGGCATACGCACTGACAACATTCAACATAACCCCTTCGATCTCCAGCTTTAAACTCATGACCCTGTCTGACACTCTCTTCACCTCTACGACACTACTCACATTCTCTTCCTTCAGGATTATCCCTACTCCATTTCTCTTCCGATCTATACCATGGTAGAACAGCTTGAATCCACCTCCAGTGCTCCTGTCCTTGCTTCCCTTCCACCTGGTCTCCTGCATACAAAATATATCTACCTTCCTTCTCTCCATCATGTCTGCCAGCTCTCTCCCTTTACCAGTTATACTTCCTGCATTAAGAGTCCCTACCCTCACCTCCACACTCCTGCCTTGCTTATAATATGCCTTCCTCCTCTCCTCTTCCTCTGTCTTTGGCCAACAGTAGCACAGTTTTCCGCCGGCACCCTGTTAGCCATCAGTACCGGAGGTGGTCGTTGTTAACCCGGGCCCTGAACGATCCCGTATGGAGGTGACATTTGTTATTATTCGCATTCTTGATTTGGTAAAGATTTAATGTCTCATTGTCTTCCTGACACAACACTCCCCATTTACCATTTGCTTGGGACCGGCACTAGGAGTACACTGGCTTATGCCCCTCCCCCGTGGCTGTGTTACAAAATCTTACCTAAAGTACAAAAGTAAAAGTACTCCACTAAGAAAAAAAGTGTATTTTAAAAATATAGAATTTGATGCTGGTGAAAATATTAATGTAGTAGTTTGGTCCAGATTTGTTCAACAAATGTTGATTTTAACACCTTATATAGTGAGAGGAAGTTAATCCATATATGACACATCAGCCTTTTAATAATATATGATGATTTATATAAGAATCTATTCCTGCATTAAGTAACTAGTAACTGATGATAATAATAATGGAGTAAAAGTACAATATTTTTCTCTGGTTTGTAGTGGAGTATAAGTAAAAAGTAACATGAAATGGAACTACTCCAGTAAAGTACAAGTAGCTCTAAACTGTACTCAAGTGCAGTACTTGAGTAAATGTACTTAGGTACTTACTAACTCTGCCTACATATTGCTGATTACCTGGTTTGGGTGTGTTGAGTCAATCAGAAACTGTAACTGCAAGGATGATTGGAAAAAAAGCAGGACAGAGGCCCTCCAGGACCAGGATTTGACACCCCTGTTCCAAACAAGGCGATTTGGTAGGAACTATACCAAAGATGTCTGAGTTAGGTTTAGGTTCTAAATACACATGGTTAGACTTATAAAATGACTGCTTTCTTAACTCCATGGTGTGACAGGATTACAACTGTGCAAACAAAGTGATTTGGTGGAGTGCTGTGGTGGCTGAATTGTTACAGTGCGTGCCACATAACTGCAGCATCCCCAGTTTAAGGTTTGCTGGGGACCTTATCGTGTCATACCCTGCTCTCCCAAGTTTCATGTCTACCTGATCATTAAAACAAAGATTTTGTTGACATTAGGCACAAATAGGTTTAGGTACTGCATAGTTTGTTTTAATAAAAATGTTAAATTTTAGCTTAAAATATGGCTGCTTCCATAAGTTTACACGATGTTCATCCTGTTACAAATATTATGATCTTTATCGGTCATTTTGTCATGGGACTGGTAACGATAACCTCAAAAAAAGGTTGTTTTATACTGGACTCTAACTCAAGTGTCCTGTGGGAAAGTCTTAGTTGTTGGCCATGTGATGTCCACTGCAGCCACACTTATTAATCTTTTTTTGTGCGGCAGTTAGAAATGTTGGGAGCAGTTGGTAATTGTTGTGTCCCGGTCCTTCCTGGATGTCAGTTCGAAGCCCAGTAGGGAAGATTGCTGGAAGGGTATCAGGCATAAAATCCTTTTCAATTCAACATGCTGAGTGATTTGCTGTGACGACCCCTAACAGGGAACAGCCGAAAGAACTTACTAATTCACGGGACATTCTGCTGATATTATATGGCTTACTGCTTCAACACAGTCATGACTCATGGAGCTGTAGCCAGTAACAACTTATGCCAGTAATAACTTTATTATTACACTTGAGGTGTCAATCATTTAACCTTTTAATGGAGTACTCCAGTACTCTTTGTATTTAGCACTGTTAAGAAAATGTTGGCATCCTGATGCTAACAGAGCCTAAACTTGTTGGCGTTTTCGTGGTAAGCATGTTAACATGCTGACATTAGCATTTAGCTTAAAGCACAAGTGTGACTAAATGCAATTTCACAGCTTGGCTTCTAGCTTGGTGGTATTCATCATGTGATGATCAGTGCATTGATCATTTAAGCATTCTGTGGCAAAATAGCACACGGCATTTTCTGATATTTAATCACAGGTATCCACTGTAGATAAAGGCCAACAAAAGCACTAATGTCACATTGCTAAGAATTAACTATGTTGCTCTGTTAAATGTGTTGCCTAAGGGAGCTTAGTGGATTGTTTAATATGGTTATGCCAATGCAGTATAATGTCCATATACCTGTAAATGTTATGTCTCTAGCCTTAGAATGCATAAAGAACCACTTTCCATAATAGCTCATTATCATGCTCAGAACATGCTGACATAATAACACATTCATATGTCTTAATACAGGGCTCTCAAGTTTAGTTTCATTTGGAAAACATGCTGTAGAATTTTCTGTGCGGTAAAGTTAATCATTTCTAAGCATGAGAAATGCCATGTGTGGCGTGTGAGCGTGTGAACTTGTTGAAATGCGTGTGTCTCAAGCTCTATGCGTGAGACTAGAGAGCCCTGTTTAATATAGGCTAACTATGCTAAACTAGATGCTATTTAGTCAACAAATATAATGTGCTGTTGACATAAAGTTTAAATAAGCAGGAGAACGAAAAAAATATTACACAAGGATGCTGGACCTGAGTTTGGCTTTGGGACAGTAATAGTAGTGTATAATTTATGTTCATAGTCAATTCTATTAGATTCTAGACTAGATTTTATTGTTGGTTTTAGTCCTTGTTTACCTTCACACCTCTCGTGCAACAGGATTGTTGCATGAAAATGGCAGAACACGCTTGACACACACCCACATACCATATGATCAAGGCTTGATTATATGGGGAGCATGTTACGTATCGTTTATTTACATACCAACAAAAACATATGCATTCCTACTGTATACAGTTTTATCATATATTTCATTCAGAATTTAGTAGTGACACTACGCAATCTCTCAAGCAAACGCACACATCAACAAACACACACTAGCTCAGGTATTAAGGAGTATTTACTGTAGAGCAGCCTGACAGTGTAATTCAAGTGGAATGTCTATTAGAGCAGGGAAGGAATATTTTCGTGGTTTAAGTCATAGTAATGAACTCCAGCAGAATTCCCAGCAGCCTCATACATCAACACAATGAACAACATTGCAACTCCCTAAGCCATAAAGCTGGTGTTTGTTGGTAAGGGTATGTTTTTGGTGAATTTTGAGTGTTATCTAAAATGTAATTAAATGTGGTGGGAACATCTTCGCATCTTATATTTCAAAATAACATCAGTTTTACAGTGGAGGCCTAACACATTAGTAACACTTCTATCAGCGATTTACTAGTAGATTGAATAACAGTGCTGTACATTTTCTGACGATTTACTTGTCTGCGACATAAAACTGGACTCCAGTGCAGCAATAATAGTTTTGCTTCCTTATTCACTTAGTTATATTCGGTTTATTTCCTTTGTGAGTTGATGAAAAGCACTTGTAGTGACATTACCGACCTTGAAACCTTCAACAAGTCTTCAAGAAAAACATCTTTTGGCTGTTTGATGACATCTGAATTGACCTGTCTTTAACCTGTCTCTAACAGTCAAGCTATTAAATAGCATGTTATCTGTTATCAACTTTATATGGCTCATTAGGTCTCTACTGTGCCTCTCAGTAGGCAAAGAAGGTGGTTATCATGTGCTATTATAATTTAGACGGTTGTTGTTGTTATGGTGTAACCAACAAATCAGTGGTGGTTCTAACTTTCATGGCATCCTGGGCAAACTCCCTTCTAGTACCTCAACAACCACAGCAAAAAAGCACCTTTCTGTTCAGGTTTTACCCCACAAAACTAAACTGTATTTGTGTACATTAAACACTAAACTGCACAACTGCAAAACAATTATCTACACCCTGCTTTATAGTGCTGTATGTCACCACTACGTCTTGAAAGATTTTAAACCATTAAGGGTTAATACCTGCAGATTGATTAGCTCGAGCTGGGCTGAGCTGGGGATGAAGGACTTGCTGGATCAGATTGGAATGTAGGAAAAAAAGCTGGAGGAAGGAAAGTTTGGTAACGTGTGCACTGTCACATCAGTGAGTGTGATGTAATGTAATGAATGTAACTCCTAGTGAAGTAAAAAAACTGCAGAACAAAACATGAACAAGCGTTTTCAAGGAGAAATGTTGGCAGTGACTGAGCTGAACGGCAAAGAGGGGGAGACTTTGTAGTGAAAATTGTCTCTTTTGCTAATCCCATTTCACGTCAGCTCGACCCTGCTCTGCGGAATATTCTGAAATTTACACATGGCGCTCTCACATGGCAAGAGAGTGGAGGGTAAGATGGACGAAGTGAAATATGGAGGGTGAGGGACAGGCAACAATGGAAATACTGAGAGAAAGAAAGTGAACAGAAATTGGCTGCAATATAAATTTAGCTGCTACAGTCCATCAAAGCATGGACTGGACATGGTCCACTCAGCCGAAAGCTCTGTATTTCCAAAGGGAGCCAGACAATGAGTTTAAGGCTCATTTACACTTACAACATCACTCCTCGATGCCTTGGCTCCTCTACAGCTGAAGTTACACTCTTAATCTTCCCTGTGTTTGAGCAGAGGTTCTAACAGTGGTAGCAGTGGCCTAGTCTGTTCTTATCCCGCATTAGTATGGAAGTGAGAACACACCGAGCCAGCTGTGTGGGGGGTCAGAGTGGCTCAAAGATTAATCAAACTGCCAAGTACACCGCACCAAAGTGCCCCTGAGCAAGGTGATCCATATAGACAAAGTATTGTAAAGTTGCTCTGTAATCATCTGTTTCCGAGTTGAAATAAAAGGTTCCTGTAATTACTATCGTCTGGAAACACACAATCACACCCTAATAAGAAGTGGCATTTGAATAAAAAGAGAAAATGGCCCTCTTAAACCATGAGTCTAGCTGGTTTAATTAAGGAAGGACAGGGCGCGGAAGGAAGTAACAAGTTACATTTACTCTTGTCACTGTAATAAAATGCTATCCATTTTTACTATAATTTAAACATCTGTTTTTTGGGGCATTTCTTGCCTTTATTTTAGAGAAGCTGTTTCTTTACTTTGCCAAATATATAAAACTAAACATGTTTATGAGTTAACTTATGAGTTACTTAACAAGTTATACTCTCTGTAAGATGGTTTTTACTTTAAGATAATTCTAATTTATAGGAATTTGGGAAATGTGTACTTGCCTGTAGAAAACATTCAGAGAACAAATGAATTATGTCATTCAAAGTAGGTTACTGTTGGCTGCTGCATGCTGTTCTGTTCTTTTTTCTGTAAGACATGGTGATTTATTCCATCCCTTTATCCCATACATGTATTCTTCACACTCCACTGTGTACCAGACACACACACACACACACACACACACACACACACACACACACACACACACACAGACTTAGATCTATAAACACACGTGTGCTCCCGCAATTCCAAAAGGGGTTCTTGCCACTTTGCACTATCTCAGCCACTGTTATCTCTGTATCCACATGTTCTCTCTCCTGCTCTCTCTAGGATCATTGGCCCTCTGTCAAATGATACCGAACCAAGGGATCTCACAAACAAACACACACAAACACAAGTTCAGAAATTGCTGGAGTTCTTGTTTGTCTGCAGCCTTTGAGTCAGTATATAGACTGTCTTCCAGTTCATTAGATCTAGTGGGGTCTTAACAGGTCTTACTTAGTTTGTAGTAACCCAGAATTTACAGAAACCAAATGCTAAGTGCTTGTGTCTTCTCCTTGTAAGTCGCTTTGGATAAAAACGTCTGCCAAGTAAAGTAAAGTAAAGTAGTGGTGATTGATAGCTTGAATCAATGGGTGGACAGTGAATATTTGAGTGGATGTAATTTTCAGAGTATAGACCTCCTCAGACTGGCTATTGACTGAGATTAACACTTTACAAGCCTAATAAATAAACTCCCTTGGTGAGTGATTGCTTTACCTTGAGACTGAAGGTACAATTAAGCTCTTTTGTTGACAGGAAATTTGAAAAAAGACTTTAAAGACATACATTTTTTGTTGCTAGTAAGATTCTTTTGTTCACCGTATGAAGGTTATATGTTGGTTACAGTTTCATACTGTATATGCACATCCTAGCAGACAAATTGCTTCAATAGCAGTAACATAGTGTGGCATAGTTTCTGTCCATCTATTGAATGCAGGGGGAAAAAAATCACTCTTCACTATTTTACGTTTAGTCCAGTACTGAGCAAAATATCTTTGTAATTACTAAATGCTAAAGTTATAGGTACTGAAAATGTTAAAACACTCTATGGAGCTAAAACAACTGGCAACAACTGTATTTTTCTTTGTGGCAGGTGTAATTAAATTCCCACCAAGAATAGGCTGCAACGATAAGAATGGGACAGATATGAGGTCACAGTTACCCTGACCTGCTGACCGCCAAAATGTAATTAGTTCATTCTTAAGTCCAAGTGTGACACACAGGTCACAGTGACACTCTATCCAAAATCCAAATTTCTGTTTTTCCTCTTACATCTCTTAACTTTAGTTTAATTGGCATATGATGTCAGTGATGCACAAGACATATTATTTTGATTTTCAGCGCTTTGAACTACACAAACTGAATTACACTGCATTAGTTACAGCAGCACAGATGTCTCAAAAATCTATCTGGATAGATACCACATTAGGCAGTGTGATCTCTCTCTAATTCTCTAATCATCCAATCAAGAAACAAGAAGCAGCCATCTTGTCCATGTGGGACCAACACAATATGTGATGTGAAAGCCTGTGTGTGAGTGTCTTGGCTGGATTGTGTGATGACAGTGATGACCATGCCAGTAAGCTGCATGGGGAAAAACAGAAATAGCTCAGATCAGGGAGAGACTTTGATACGATGATCTACTGAGTCATAAGCTCAACAAACACACATGGAATAGTGGTCAAATGAACCAATAGGGCTAAATCCTGCAGTGCAGTTTTAAGTTTTAGGTTAAGGTTTAGGTTTAAATGCAAATGGTTTATAAAGGTCACTGACTTTAGTTCTACTGAATTTTAAATGTTCAAGAAGAAGAGAAGAGCTCAATTTTGAAGTAAAAGTAATAATAACATAATAATGGTATTTTGTCATAGACCGAGGATAAAGAAAGCAAAGGAGATGAGCTATCAAGTGAAAGCAGTTTGAGCAATATCACTTCTTGAAATATTGGTAAAAATTGCTTTGCAGGAGAAAAAAAAGGGGCCGGTAGTAAAGTGGAGCGATACAGTCAGACACAGAGTTATAGAGACAAAGTCATCACAGGTTCAAAAGACGGAAATAAAAGTGAAAATAGAATGAGATGCAAATAGGAAGACAGAACAACAGACGAAGAGAGTGAGAAGGAAAACAGGTGACGAACTGAATAACTACCTATTTCCATCTATCAAACGCTCACTGGGTTCTTTCCATGCCAAAGCTCTATCTCAACAAAGACAAAACTGACAAAGAAAGCGCCCAAGGGCATTATCTACCAAAATATAAAACAAATTTTCACCTTTCTTGATGAGGACATAAGGTGGACAGATAGGCATAGATGGAGGGAAAAGACAGTGCAAGGACATTTGCCAACAACAACTTCCTCAGCACTTCTTATTGTCTGGTTGGGCCTGTTTATCCCAGTGCCACAGGGACATGAGAAGAAGAATAGACACTTAAGCACAAGTCGCTTTTCATCTTTGTTTTGCTCTGTGGACCTGCTTGCCTCTTCCCACTCTCTCTAATATTCACTGTTCTCTAGCTTTCTCTCATCGTCTTGCTGTCCTTGTGCTTCTCTCATATTGCACCTCTGTTACTTGTTTTGACTACTCTCTTGATTATTCCATCCATTGTAATGTGCGTCCAAAAATATCTGTATGTGTTTGTACAATACATAGGTTATATTTCCCACTTATCGTTTACCTTAGATAAAGTAACTGAAGCTTTTAATTGCGGGTGGACATCAACAGACCAACGCTCAGATGCAGTGGTGGTCATTCTTCTTTTCAATGCTCCAAATCTAGCAAGAGTTCTCTGCTTCTTCAAATTACATACAAATTTGCCTTTCGAAGGATGTCCAGGCAGTCAAAATTTGACAAAGTATTGCTGCAGCACTGCTACCCAGGGAATATTCCTAAAGGCACTATAACTTTGACCAGAATTACTAGTAACATGGTACATATTTCTTTTTCTCGTCTAGTAAGTCCACATTTAGAGTACCCCTGCAGACTAGTAGTGCCAGCAATGAGCAATGATTTTATATGTGGGACCCTATTTCACTTGCACACAAGCAGGTCACATCACATCCTCCTGTCGGTTAATGGCTACTCCACAATTCACCAGTTAGTGGTAGTGATGTGCCAACAAACATAGCAATGCGCAGTAGAAAAGACAGAAAACAAAAACCCTTTACTTGCTATGCGTCTTTTGCATATGCTAAGTAAAGGTTGTTTCCTTTAAAAAAATTAAAAACAACATTGCAATCTTTCCATAACCAACTGCTGTTAGTGCCTAAATCCAATGACTAAAGACTTAAGAATGCTGTGGTCACAAAACTGGAAGATTGGATCAGTTTTGGTCATGTAATTATGTTCCTTAAAAAAATGTTTGTGTTTGCAGTGTAGTTGTATAGATTTATAATTTAATTCATTATTAATTCCCCATTCATTACAGTTGTAATGAATAGTTGTTGATTTAGCCTAATATCTTAAGTTCATTGAACTTGATCTTAACTTTTTGTTTCACATTTTTAAAACTTAAGATGACTCAACTTATTATTCAACCTCGGTGCAGTTTAATCTAACAATATTAAATACAAATATTTTTAGCTGAACATATGTTGAGCCAGTTTCTATTGATTTATGCTGTACATAACTGCTAAATGTCACTATATTTACTGGATTTTTTTTTTCAGACAACAAAATCAATAAAATATATAGTATATGCAGAATACAGTCTGCATTAGCTAATGATGAATACATATTTATCTGGGTTTAAATTACATCATTTTTAGAAAAATAATTATTCTGCAAATCAGCAATTGCAAGACACACATGGACGTTAATTTACTTTTTACGGACATTATCATTTTTCTTGCTTACAGCAAGCAAAAAAATATTTTGCAGATTTCTTTTTCTGTTGCCTCTCAACCCTCCTTCCAACATTTCATCTGTCTTGTGCGTGCTTCATAAGTTTTTTTTCCTCTTGCATCTGTCATCTAGTCCTTTCTTCTGTCTTCGTCCCTCAATCCTTTTGTTGGTCATACAGGAAGAAAACTCCACCTCACAAAGCACAAAGAGCCTCCAGGGAAACGTATTGAAGCCCAACTTAAAACAGGAAGGACAGCCTTGGTGGAAATCAGAAAAGTGGTGGAAGGTTCACCAGGGAATAACGCATATAGTACACATATATGCACACAAACATACACTCCAACATATACATGTTCACACACAAGGCAGAGAGGTTGAAACTTTTGTCTGTGAATGACTATGTTCTGACAGCAACACAACTGGCATGTGCAGCTAATGAGATGAAACTGAAAGGCAAAAGATAAAAGCCCAAACACACACACACACACACATACAGATTCAAGTCATTGGCACTGTTGACTCTTTAGGGAGATGCCATAATATATTTTTCCATTCACCTTCTGCTCAACATTTCATCGCTGCTTTTATTTTTCTCCATTAGAGTCTGACTGTATCCCCAGAGTGGATGTGAAACTGTCAACAACTTGTCACTGACCCATACACCTTTTGTTCAGCTGTCAAGGTGTACACACACAAAGACACACATTTGGTCAGTGAATTTCTTACACAAGCATGCATG
Organism: Ctenopoma multispine; assembly: GCA_034779795.1. Classification (NCBI taxonomy): domain Eukaryota; kingdom Metazoa; phylum Chordata; class Actinopteri; order Anabantiformes; family Anabantidae; genus Ctenopoma; species Ctenopoma multispine. The sequence continues at coordinate 3,289,137 of JAUYWH010000002.1, forward strand.
TCTTCACACTTATCCCTAAACCTCTACGTGAATCCAACCAGAGCACATGATTCATCTCTGTTAAATACACAGACTGTGCATCCAACATGGGGTTTACCCAACTCTATGATTGTCTATTGGGGCTTTGGTGGCTCCAGAGGCCAAAAGTAAAGCACTGTTTGTACTGATCACCTTTTAAGTGTATAACTTATTAAATGTGTTTAAAATGATCTGACTTAATGAGTTTAGCAGGGATTTAGCAGACGTAGCAGAAGCAGTGTACAGAAAACAAATTGCAGTAAAGATACCTGTTGCACTCCTGGATTTTTTCATCCATAGAATGAATAACAGAGAGATTTTGTTCTTCAGTTTGGCCTCCCCTGCTTCAGTTGCTCTGCCCTTAACTCTCATTTTTACCCTTTGTTATCGCCTCATCTTTGTAGCTTGACCTCAGCATCAAATGAGCAGCATCTGAGCATCAGGTGTTTTCCTCTAAACTCCTCTCTGTGCCTTTTCCCTTGAACCTCTCCTCTGTTCTCCTCCGCTGACTCTCTCAGCTCTGTGGGAGTAGTGGTACTAACACTGGCATTTTAATAATGACATCTTTGTTCTCCCTGGTAGAAGTGTTGAAGATTCCCCTCCCAGCGTTTCTTTTTAGTGGTTTCTGTTGTGTTGCTTTTCACCTGCTTTTTTGTGCACTGAAAACTTAGAACCTAAGTGCATCAAAATAACTCAGTGTAGATCTCAGTCCAAGAGCCAGAGGAAGCTTTAAAGGTAAATTACGCAAAATTAATAACTATGGGTAATATATGGTATACCCTGCGATGGACTGGCGATCTGTCCGGGCTGTACCCCGCCTCTCGCCCGAAGACAGCTGGGATAGGCTCCAGCACCCCCCGCGACCCGAAATGGATTAAGCGGTAGATAATGGATGGATGGATAATATATGGTATATTTTTTGATAAGATGCTGTAGTACGTACCACTATCTAAACACATTTATTAGCTTTTCTACTGATTGAAACACATGAAAGTCTACATGAATAGTTTGTTTGAACTTGCTGTCAAAAGCAAAGATGCAAGTAGTTTGATATTGTCACTAAATTTCTGTGTGCTGTAGGAGTTACTGTATGAAACGTGTGACTCCTATCAGTCGCTAATTTAATTCATTGGGATTTTGATCCTTCTACCTGCTCAGGAGCGTCTGACATGAGCAACACAGGCAGATGGTCAGGTCAAAGAGCTGAAGAAACATTCTTCACACAGACAGTTACACTGTGTTATCCCAGCAGGGATGCTTTGGTTACTGTCTAGCTCAACAGATTCCAACTGGCTAACACATACATAAAAATGACTCAAGAAGTCTTCTGATATTCTGACTTTGGCCTTGACTTACTTAAAACCCCTCTGAGCTCATCACCAAGATAAAATTAATTAGCACATTTTGACATCTGGCACTCATAGTCCTAGAGATGTACACGTGGAATAAACATCAAGTGAGTGTCAAAAAGACACCTTAAAGACACCATGTTTGATAATACTATAACAAATCCTCCCTTTTTGATTACAAGGTCAACACTTACTTATCTACCCCACGCATGCCCCAGGAGTTATGAGTAGTAGTGGCCGTGTACACAGACACATAAACAAATGCTCACATCACTGTGGGGACACACAGACCAGACAACCCCCTCCTTGGGGGACAGATGAGTGTAAAATACTTTAGTTGAGTGGTTAAAGCAAATGGTTAATACAAAACATGTTCATAAATCTCTGATTCTGTACAATTCCATGACAGTATCTTTATTTATCTATATTTACAACATTTGATGCTCTTTCTGTTTCCATGGATGCTGCTTTGTTGCAGATGGATAAGTCCTGGATAAAACACTGGCAGTAACTATAGAAGCTGCTGCCAGGTAACACATACAAGAAATTTTGAGTCCTGCAGGTGAACTTCTGAAACAGGGTAGGCATGATAAAGCAGTAGTTAGCACTCTCACTTCACATTGTGAACCTGTGTTAAAACCCAGAACCCCTTTGCAGTTGTGGGTATCGTCCACTTAAGCTGGTTTCTTCCCACAATTCAAACAGTGCCGGTTGGAATGATTGAAAATGTGAATAGTTGTCCGTCCTTATGTGAGGCCCTGCCATAGATTACTGTTCTATTCGGGGTGTTCCCCACCTCCTGCCCATTGTCAGCTAGGTTTGGCTCTAGGTCCCCCCAAAAAGTTAACAGAAAAATCAGTATAGATAATGGCTGTATAAACTTTTAAAACTGTCACGAGTAAAATTGGAAGACGATCTCACTCCCTTACATGTTTTGAGCTCTCAGTTCTCTTCACAATCTTACCTTATCGAATCCTCTCACATCGAGTGCTTGCGCATGTTGAGTGCATCTTTCTTCTTCTCTCTTTACCCACTGTGTTTTTTGCACCTTGAAAATTTCTCTACTCAACTCCTGTACTCTTGTCCTGACCTGCTCTTGTCTAAGCCTCTTGCCTTTTACAGATTGTACCAGAAAAAAAAATTTTTTGATGTCATAAACTCTTACTGAATAGATCTACAGCATGAGATACCATGCCTAAATCTTTAACAAACCTTTTTGAAAAGATTTTCTGAAACACTTGAAAGGACCACATGCACATGTTGATTCCTTATAAAGCTCTAAAGAAATGGTCAGAGTTTTATATATTTTTATTCTAACCATCAAAATTAGGATCAGGATTTATTGCCACTATTATAAAGCTCTATTTATGTCAAATGTATTTAACAGTCTATTTCAGTACTATTAAAAATAAATTTTTAAGAACCCGCAGAGTGGTATAAATCAGTTGTTTGAACCATCATGACTCCTACGTCAAGGAACCCAAAATAGATGCTCATTAGGGGCATTTCTACTCAACTCTGGTATCCTGCTGCTTTTCTCTTTAGTGACTAATGATCCATGACTATCATGGAGGGTCAAAAACCAGCATACACAAGCCCTTGACAGCTGAAATTGAGAGAGTGTTAGGATCATGGATCCTTAACCTATAAGGTCTGATCCCATGGACACCACAGGGCAAGATGTCAGATGTTAATTTGAAGCTGCTTGATGTTAAGCCTGAATTCCTGAATATGTTTCAAATAGGAACTTCTTAAGTTACAGGGGACCCACTGTTTGGCGCCCAGTGTTTGTTGAAGGGTTAAGGTGTTGGTCACCATAGATTTGTATGAAGAAAAAGAGGAGCCACCCTCAGTCTGTACTGTGCTCATCAATATGATTATCATTATATTTTCCACTGAGTACATTGGTTGTAACACTTGGTTATATTAGGCAAGCATGCACAGAGCAGAGATATTCAGATGGCCATGACTGGGTTAAAGACATTTGCTGACATGTGGAAACTGGATGGAACTGATTGTTGTTTGCCCAAATTAATAATTTATTTAATTGAGGCTCAACATTTCCCATTGCACCTTGTAGACTGAAACACTAATAACCACAATTATTTCTGTGGATGAATACTGAAATACTACATTGTCATGTATAAACCACTATTTAAAAGTCTTTTTTTTCTTCCTACAGCACTCCTGTAACTCAATGTCAACTCATCCATCTTTGTTGGATTCTCAGCGTATCATCATTCATGTGCCACAATAACTATGCTTTCTACGGCCTTTTGCTCTCATTCACCTGCTGTCTTTCTATACTGTGTCATCTTCTGCTTTCATCTCATCTACTACCTCACTCTGTTCGCACTGACAAAAAGTGCCCATTGAAACAAGTGATTTAGTCTAGCATCGAGTTAGTCATGTTCTCACTGGTGCATTCAGACCCCTGTGCTTCTCAGAATAGGGAAAATGTGGATGTTAAAATTCAATTCAATTCAATTCAGCTTTATTTATATAGCGCCAATTTACAACATAAGTCATCTCAGGGCACTTTACATTGTAAGGTTTAGGACCTTACACATTATATAAATATATACAGAGTAATGTAGAAAACCCAACAGTCCCACTTGAGCAAGCACGTAAGGCA
>JAUYWH010000002.1:3302224-3322419 GCA_034779795.1 Ctenopoma multispine
CTAGAAGTAACAAATGCATGAACTAATTTCTCAGCATCACTTTGAGACAGGATGCTCCTAATTTTAGCAATATTCCTAAGGTGGAAGAAGGACATTCTAGATATTTCTTTTATGTATGAGGTAAATTACATATCTTGGTCAAAGATGACCAATATCCTCACACGATGTCCTCACAGTAGCAATTGAGGCCAATGCAAAGTCATTTAGTGTAGCAATCTGACTAGATACCATTGTATCTGAGATACAATCACAGAAACTTTGAATGACCACTAAGATCACCCCTAAGACCACAAAAAATGTGGTGTTTTAAAATGATTCTGTATTTGACACTCTTGTTCTTGCTTGCTCGAATTACTCTCCCTCGTGCTAATCCATCCCCCTATAGACTGTCCTAGATCAACGCCATGGTCCACTGTTCCTCCTGATGATTTTGAATTCACTCCTGACCTCAGTGTTTGTGCATGCTAGGAGAAAAGATGGAGTGGAAATGAAGAAGAGAAAGGATAGAGTAAAATATTTTGGAATCAGGAGAAGACTAAATGTACAACATGTCGAAGGGCTCAAACAATGGCTCTTCTGTCAAATGTGACAGCTCTAAAGAGTTTGATGCACAGCTAATTGGAAATAGTGTATGCCCCCCTGTGTAGGCAGTAGTCACAAAGAGAGAACAAAGGGGTCAATTTAAGACCTAATTTCAGTAATTACTGAATAGAAAATGAGGAATAAAGAGAGACAACTGGGAAAGTAATGGAGGAGGAGAGGTGTTAGCAGACACTATGAGAAAATGTGAGGTAGGAAGCCACAGTACAATAGAAAAATGTAATTCTCTGCCTATTTTCTGCTTTATATCTATGGCAACACAACTCTCTAGAACACTCTCCTACACAAACATGCACACATGTGTTAGTAGGACTAACAGATAAGGTTACCAAATACTAAATAAGCTGTCATGTTCACAGTACATTAAGAGAAACAAGTTTGGACTTTTCAATTTTTATTTTATAAAAAAAAAAAAATCGATTGCACTCAAACCTTCTGACAAAAGCACCGCTGAATGTGCACTGCATTATAAGAATTGCTACTGTAACAAAAATAGCACAAGGTCTCAAGAGTACTATGCCAAACCTGAAACTATTTTCCTCCAAGAGGATGCTACACATCAGTTCTGTGCGGAAACGCAGCCAAAGTTCTCTGAGCTTAGACATGTTTACACGTTTATGTTTCAGCTTGGTAACCATGGTAATAGGCAGGTGATTCCCATAACTTCTGGCAGAGGTGGGGTGTGTGTTTTAATCTGCTTTATTTTGCCTTGTTTGAAGGTCTGTATCATTCCTTATACAGTTGAATTTAAATGAATAGTTTCGGAGAAAGGACTTTTTTCTTGAGATAGAGTGACAACTGCAACAAAAACATAAACGTGACAGACACGACAAAGACAAGATAAGGGGACAAAAAATATATAAAAGGGAAACAAAGGCATATTAAAGAGTGACAGTGGTGGAGTAACAATAAAAAGAGTCAGAATGACTGAAGAGGTGAGAGAACGTCAGAGTCAGAGATGAAGGGAGAAGCGAAGAAAGTGACAGAGAGGAGCCCACGGAGACACACAGCTCCACCATTTAATAGCAGCTATGTCCCAGCAGGTTGCTGAAGTCAGACATGGGGAAAGACTGTTTGTGCGTGTGTGTGTGTGTGATTGTTTCCAGAGTTAATCGCAGCATTGCAGCCAGCAGGGAACACCACTTAATTGTCCTCTTTCATTCACAAGTCATCCTTCTCATCTTGTCTTGTTCTCTGTTCCTTCTTCTAAACTCCCATCCACCCTTTCCTCCTTTCCTTTGTCCATTCTGTCTTTCATAATTATTTTTGTAAATATTTTGGTCTCTCTTCTTTCTTCATCCTCTCTTTTTTATGTTTTTTTTTTACTGCTACCCTCCATTGTTTCCTTAACTGAATGTTGATACTTCCTTCTTGGTCCTACATTTAATCTTCACTCAGTACTGATGGCTGCTTATTTGCTTCCCTATTCACCTTTTTTCTTCCCTTTTCATCTAGTTTATCTCCCATCTCCTATTATGCCCCTATTTCCTTTTCCCTTTTTCTCTTCCTGTCCCCTACTATTGTTCAAATACATATTATTTATTTGTCATCCTTCTCCTTAATTGAATGTTACATCTCTGCTTTATTCCTCCTTTTCCCCATCTTTATTCTATAGTTTCTCCTTTGTGTCTTTATTTTATTCCTCTCTCCAAACCTGTTTTTGTCATTTTGAATACAATGATTGCTTCCCTTATATCAGTACAGCCATGTACAAAGTTAGTACCCACTCTAATTATATTTGTGTGTGTGTGTGTGTGTGTGTGTGTGTGTGTGTGTGTGTGTGTGTAAAAATACGATTTTTCTTATCATAGCAGGCTTTGGTACTGGACAACGACCTACAACTTTTTTTTGCCGTGCCATTATTTATTTAAAAAATATGAAAACAAAAAGAAGAAGAAGAAACTTGAGCAATACTGAGTACTCCCTTACTTTTTCTTTTTTGCATATTAAATAACAAATCTTTATTTACAGAGTAAATTTCTGTCTGTAATTCCCTCATCTCATTCTCTTCATCTTCTGTTACCGTTACCATAGGATTTAAAAGGGTAAACTGCAGCTAGTTGCTAGTATATGATTAAATGATCATCAGCAGGTTTCCATAAAAACAGAAGTTTTGGCAGTTTGCTGGTCTGTAGAATTCATGTGTGTATTAACACAGGGAAAGGCATAAGCAGTGTTCTTATTGAAGGAATTGTTCTCGATCTTTAAAAAAGCAGTGCTAATCCATAATTAAAATGATGCTTACTATCAATTATTACTCAATATTGAACATTCAAATCCTCAAAAACCATTTATCACCACTTCACTGATGAAATGTTGTTTATTTACTCACAGTTTGACAATTGTTTTGTGAATTGTGTTATAAGGGTTTGTGTGTGTATGTGTCCTTAAAAACTCAACAGACCAGTTGCATTGACCTAGAGCCTTCAGTTGGACAGTTACAGGTTGTTACTGCTTTATGCTATTAAATAATAAGCACAGTTAATAAGGAGTGATGACGTAGCTTTGTGACATTCATTAGCAGTAACAGCCTCTTCTGCTGCTCAATATCCCATTACTATGATAATACAGAGTCAACTAGTCACATCTGTATTATACAAAAGTTTAATGCAAAGTTTCTAATGAGGTACAGTCGAGGCATAAACACAGTGAGTCAGTAAGTTTCCCAGCAGGGGTTTTAAAGCATAGCTTCACTTTGTAATGAAACTGTCAGCTGATGTTCTGGAGGCGGTGTGGGGAGCAAGTGTGTTATTTTCCATTGTCATTCAGAACTGTGCTTTTATTTTTTTAAGCATTTTTGTTGTTTTTTTGGTGTTAGAGTGAGTATTTCATGTCTGTCTTCTTTGCATGTCTCAATGCTTTTGTTTTCGTCTTTTTAACACTTCTTAATCAATGTAAAATAAATAAAGCCTTAATTAGGAAGAAGGGCATGATGGGACAACTTTACCATAGTATGTTACTACCGGAAGTGCTAGCAGTTTCTTTAATGGCCTTTAGATTCAGAACATTTTTGCCGTTATACATTTCAGAGGAAAAACCTAATTTTATTAATTTAGCTTTAACAAATGTTAAGCAAATACACAGTGTCACTGACTGATTATATCACGTGTACAACTACAACATTAATGTTTGATCAAGAATGTTTCTATTGGTCATTATACAAAGAAAAAGTGTTTGTATGAAAATTAAGCAAGTGATCAATAACTTTCCTGTAAAAAATGCAAAAAAAACTATTTGGAACAAAACCATTTTATAATCTATGCAGATTCAATTGTGATTGATCTTTTCAACACAAAAACACTGTTTTGTAAGTTATGCTCTTAAACACTTGTGTTCTCGACTCATTCAACCAAAACTGATCTAGTTGACCAAAGCACAGGCTCGTGACACATTTTCTTTCAAACATAAATTGTGGTATTTGCTTAAATATGTTAGTGGTCATAATGTTTTGGCGTATCACCATACTTTTAACTTTATAACTAAGACTATATGCAGGAAAAGCTAAACTAGTAATGCCACCGTTGTTAGATATTGTAGGTAACAGTCTGATGGATTCTTTCTACACCAGTGGTAAGAGAAGTAAAAATTGAAGTGGATTTTTTGTGTTATAATTATTTTTCACAATATGGGTTATTTAACATTAACAAAGAAATGTATGTATGTGTTCCTTGCTTTTAAGTCACTTTGCATAGAAGCACCTGCCAAATGGTTACATCAAACTTAACTAAATCAAACTCAGCTATTAATTCAAACAGTCCAAACATTATTGCCTTCTCTGCTTCGTTGTGTGGGTCTGCACACAGGTGCGTCAGCACTGAAAACAAGAATGAAGAAAACAGTTTGAGTGTAGTGGCTTAACCTCGTAACACTGGTATTATCTGCCTTTTCAGTGTTATTAAACTCTGCAACCTTTATTTATGCAAGTGCATTCTAGCAAGGATGTATGCAGCTTATGTGTGTGTAACCATATTCGTGTGTGTGTGTGTGTCTGTGTGTGTTCCATGCCTATTCCTTCACGCAGGTTAAAGCTATTTAGTCTTTAAATCCAGGCTGTCTTTCAGTCTTTTGACCCGTCACACTCAGCAGACTAGTGCAGCTCAACATGCTAAGCGAGGGAAGCCAAAGTCATTCATATTTCACTACAGTTATCTATAATGGAAGGAATTTAGAGCGATCCCATTAAACATGCTAGGGTCACAGAGGCACATAAAATGTCTGCATGTGTGTATCTGCATGTCACTCATAAGGATGTTTCTTCATAGCTAAATGACTGACAATGACAGTAACATGTATGGGCAACCTGGGCATGTTACAGTTTAAGTTTCTAATGGTCTGACTCTAGTCATGGTGAAACAGTCTAAGTGTGTAGGTTTCACTGTGTGCAGAATGTGCAGTGAAGGTTTATCACATATACATAGTTGAATCTATGACAATGTACATTGCACCACCTGTGGATGAATTTTAACATTGTGATTATTTATTTATTACAGCACACTACAGGCATATGCAGCTGAACAGGAGTTAAGCTAAAGCCTGAGCAATGTTTTATGCTTGCTGCCAACACAGAAACTCCCACTAAACCCTTTTACTGCTACCTGGAATAATGTTGTGATGAATAATTCTTCATTTACACTAAAAGTGTTTTCACAGGTACATATAATTCCTGTGGTAATGCTGCATAACGCTTGCCAGGCTTATCTTAAAATGCCAAAAGTAAAGGTGTAAATTAAAATTTTGTCACCATCTCTTGAGCTAAGTACTTACAGCTGGTGGTGTTTTTGCTCTTCATTTGCCAGGCGTCACCACCTACAATACCTGTGGCCCACAGGATGTCTCTCAGAAGAACATTTAGTCATTAATCACTATTACGAAGAAGCTGCATTCAAATAAGAAAGTAGCATTAAAATAAGAAAAAATGCTATACTGTTGCGCTTGTTTCAATACAAGTCATCAAGGCAAAATTAACCAGATCGAGATTTGAAAAATAAATGTTCCACCGTTTTTAAGAGCTTTAAGAGCACATTCTGCTGTGTTATGGAGTCATATTTATAAATGTAACCTCACATAATAATTTTTCTCCAAATGTAATAAAAGTGCACCTACAGGCCAATTGACACAAAAAGTTTTTAGACATGTTTTTAGCTTTGTAATTCATTTTATCAAATGGGTCAATCCAGACTGTGCTGGAGACGCAGTCAGCCCATCCTCTTTCAAAATGTTGTTGGCTAAATGGCAGTATACAATTGAAACAAGAGTGCATGCTTTTATTGTGAAATTCAGTGCAGAAGTTACCTAAGGTTATCACACAAATACAACGGTTAAATGACAAAATAAATGTATAAAAATGAATGGAAAGTTATAGCTCTGAAAAACCCGCTGAATTCTACCTGCACAGCACCAAAAATTAGCAGACAGTTATTATTTTACTACCCTATATTATAAGATGATGCTATGGCAGATGATGCTGTTTTATTGCTATTGATGTAATAAATAAATATGTGTGACAAAACAAACAAAAAAACAAAAAAGTCTTGAAGAAAACAAATGTCAGATTTCAGCAGCTAATTAGTTGGGCAGCTACATCACTTTTTATGAGATTAAAACATTCTTATTGTTCTTTCAAATTAAATACCATCATTAACTTAAAACCCAGCTTTTTTTAAACAAGCGAATTATTTAAAAACCGGCTTGACATTTTTATAAGTTGTTGATTTTAGTTCCATTTTAACATTTAGAAAAAAAGATTTTCATACGTTTGTCATTGTGATGTGTGTGTGTTCAGTTCAGCTGGGAGTAAAGACAGTACAATAGACAGCAACTTATGTATTCATACTGTGTTGTTCAGACCAAAGCTGTCAGCCCCGTGTGCGTCTCAAGACAGTGAATCAAACTTACCTGCATTTTTTTTGCTCTTCAGTCTCCAAATGTTGTCTGTTCATAAATACTGCCTTTATTTACATTTCTGCCTGCCTTAAACAAGGTGTGTAGTGAATTCACACACACAAAAAGCATAGCATACTAAACATCTGAATTTCAAATTGGAATTAGGAGCCAACAACCACTCGGCCCCTTGTTCTCTCATGGTGTGAGCACAGACAAATCCAACTAGTGCTTCCAATGTAAGAGACATGTCATCACTCACAAGTACAGACACCGATTCCTGTACACACTCAGATGGACACATAAAAGGTGATGCCAGGAATGGCAGGTGTTGCAGCTTGGTCTTCTTACAGAGAAACACTGAGTGATTGCCTAAGCCCAGGACATGGACAGGTGTGTGAAGTCACACACGCACACACGCGCACACACACACACCTGAGGAAGGATATGCATAATCAAACACTGCCAAACTTTGCACGTACACATCCATTCACACACATGCATGTTTGTGTGTGCACACCTGCATGCACTAGGAGGTGTTTGCAACCCATGACGCTGGATTGTATGGATACAAAAGTGTGAAAATGTAATATAGTTGCTGCCATTGCCTCATAAAAAGAAGTGGGTCTATAGCTTCTTTTGTTTCTTCTTATTCTGTTCTCTGAATTCCTCATATACAAAACTCCATAACAAAAACTCCATATTTAGCAGGCAAATATCAGTGAGTATCATAAATTAATTTTTCTTAACCGCAATGATTAAATAATTACGGTGAACTATTTTATATTCACTAGGGCACCTACCTAAGTAAACCTGTTTACCATTTTCACCAGTGTAATTCAGTGTATTATGATGTTAAAATTGGCTAAAAAAGAAAAAAACTCAGATTAACTTTAGTAACAGTAACATTTGAATTAATGTTTTCATTACTTCAGTGTTGTAGATGGTAAATATGGAGCTTAATTTATTTACCTCACAAACTGTTCTGATAATCATATGTTTTGAATGTAATAATTCAATTGAGAAATGTCACACAGATAATGATGTCTCGTGATTTTGTATTGTAAACCTGAATACGCAAGAGAAAAACTGTAACTAATGTTATAAAAAAATATGTTAAAGTAAAAATATGTAAAAAATATTCCCTCTGAAGTGTAGCATAGTTAAATAAATGTACCTGTTTTTTTCACCAACTACACAAAACATCTTTGAAATAGTTGACCAGTTGTGACAGCACAAAGCTCCACATTTCTCTCATGTTTTTCCAAAGAGAAGAAAACATCAAAATAGTCTCGCTGAGAATGAAGAGTGGAAGCTACAGATGAAACTGATAATCCTCAGGGGTACACCAAATGCTGCAGCAGCACAGATTATAAACAGGCATAAAGAAGCTGCTTGTCAAGGTAATTTTGGATGTAATTACATTGGAAGTGACACTGAGAATAAAAGAACAGGTAATTAAGTCAGAACTAATTTGTGGCATTTTTTCTCACGGCTTTACAAGTTGTAAGGGGTCAACTGGTATTTAGCTATTTTAAGTCTACAAACAGGAAAAAACAGCTAAGCCTTAAACATTCACATGTTTTCCTTATTTCTACCACAACTGCTTGTGTTGTCACATCTGTCCGTGAGGGCAGGTAGCAGTGATGCAAGGTTATGGTTGAGTAATGATGTGATGTTGAAACAATTTAGCAACGTCAGTGTTCGGTTCCCCAGGATGTAATTTCTTTATCCACTTGTACCACACGCCTGTTATGAGGAAATAGGTGCTATATACAGATGTAAGAGTTTCCACTGTTGGTGCAGGTAGCTGAATCAACAGCAGAGACCATGAAGGTAGTAAACTCTGCTTCAGTTTCTTCTGGAATCAAGACGATTCAGGTTGTCACCCGTCACCCAGAAATGTGTCGCTCTAAGTCTGAACTCACCACTAGAGCTGAAATATCTTTATTTGACTTAGTTTGAATCTTAGCCAGAGACAGGCAAGGTTTGGCTATGATTAACTAACCATGGTTAGGTTTATGAAACATTGCTTTACTGGTTTACAGCAGGATGAGAACTTGCTATGGAAAGGCGCACTACTACCATTTGCATTGAAGAGTTTCTGAACATGCACTGAACATCCGTTTGAAAATTCACCATGAAAACTATTTCTAAATACACTAGGGATATCAGCTTGTCAGTAGTGAGAAAAATAGCATTTTCTATAGCAACTTGTTTTACCACTAAGATATGCTTCAGCACAGACGAGGAATTCATAGAAAACTTTGGCTGTGTTTGTGGCCCCATTAACATTTTATGTTCAACCATCTGCCCACTGAATGTAAGCATTGTTACCCACATACCGAAAATGTTTTATTATCCTGGAAGGAGCCCTGTGCTTTGATAAAACATTGTTAACTTTCAAAAATACAAAAATATGAATAGAAAAAAAATCCAAGCCATTATTCTTCTAAATCTGCAAAGGTGGTATTCAGGCAAAGGGTCCTCTTGCAGGACAATGACAGAAATATTAAATGTAATCCCTCAGAAAATATTCAATATTATCTCCTCTTTACTCAGTGGGGAAATGGCCTTGAAAGCCGGTCGGTGCTGCAGAGCTACAATGGAATCATAAGTCTTTCGCCTACATTATTTATGATGGTGAATAGATTGCGTTATTAGAGAGGTGCCACAAGCTGAGAAACAGGCTGCCTTCCAAAAACTGGGCCTAGTTCTTGTACCCTGAGTGGCTTGTTAAGGATTCATAGGGGAAGGGGCTGAGGCTGAGAGCCACTGTTTGTTATTTGATTTGACCTTCAGATTCGCCAAATCCCATTTGTTATGGGGCTAAACACTGATAGAGATATATTCCAACTAAGGACCACCCCACACACACACACACACACACACACACACACACACACGTATACACACATACACCGGTCCAATCCACTTAGAGACTAAAGCTCTTATGTAAAATTCTTCAATTATTCATAAACGTGCATTCTTTCTGCCTTGTACCGTTTAGAATGAAACCACAGAGATGTGTGTGTGAGTAAACGGGTACAATAGAAGCACAAAATCACTATAAGATCATATGAATTGTAACATGTGCTCTGAGGCACTGAAGAACATAGTTGACACATTTACATGAACCACTAACTTAGGACAAAAACAGCTACAACTCTGTTGCTTTAGAAAACATCAAAAAAGGGAAATGTCAATGTCCAAAACATTACAGATCATGAATTCTTTTTTTAATAAAACTAGTGAAAAAGCTGAAACTCTTCTCTTATGACAGAGTGTTCTGTTTGGACTAGAGAGGAATTATTGAAGTCAGCGAGTATAATCAGGATAATTGCACAGCTTGAAATGGGAAAATGGAAAAGGTCAAGAGATTCTGCCTAGTAATTGTCTATCGAAGATTTTTACAGAGCTGCTTTTAGTGACTGTGTAATATCAGGTCAAGCTCAAGCTGAGTGAATTTAGAAACCCAGCAGTCATCAGTCCAAGGGTTGCTTTTTAACTCACATGAAGTCATAACCTCTTTAAGCTTGCCCATCCACATCCTTACAAATGCAAGTTGTGTGCAAAGGAAATGGGAATCAAATGGGTTCCAAATGATGCACAAGATAACTGAGGTGTTAGTGTGTAAAATGCAGTCGAGTTTCAATGGTTGACTCATAAGCATCTTATTGCTTCAAGGTACTGGAACAACCACATGCCTTCATATCGATGCTACATCATTTTTCATTGTAAACCCTGTTTCCATTTTGCTATATGTTTCAATTCAACACAACGGACTAAAGCCTGTAGGTGTCAAACTCTAAGTAAACATGTTAAAATTCCATAGTAAATACATGGTCTAGTAATATTGCATCAGTGTTTCTCAGTGTTCAGTATCAACATCAACTATATTTGTGCCGTGTGACATTATATTCTCAGTATGTTAATAGAAAAAGTAGTTGTAGTGGCTTTAATTGGCCACTAAATCGGTTAAAAATATTTAGTAAAATAATATCATTATATATATAAAAATATACTTCTCAGTTTTTTGGTTATTAGACCAGTCAGACAGATAATCATCAGTGTAAAGTCTGCTCCAATGGTTCTTGGATCATCAGAAAACCTATGGCAAATGTTTTTTTTGGCACCCTAAACTATTGCTTAGAATTTGTTACCTGGCAATAAAATGCATGTAAAGGGTTACTGGCCCCTGTAAAGGGCCCCGTATGCTACGGTGCAGATGGACTGTTAACGATTAGCTACTGGTGATCACTGGTGACGTGAGAATCAGACATAAACATGCAGTGATACTTGAAGCTTATTACCTGCTGCAGAAACTGTTTAATATTAAAAAAATCTTAAGTAAAGTTTATTTTAAAATAAGTTTTTACAGTGCACAACAAGAATGTGGATGTTTTCATCTGGTGTCCCTCATGCTTTCTCCTTTCTGCTTCAGTGTGTCATACTATGTGGTTGAGTTCTCATGTTTAGTCTTCCAACAGGAATACTTAGCTCTGTTTACAAATTAGAATCAGGTATTATTGGCACATCAACACATTTACTCGGAACAGGGAGCGAGGCAGTGTGGCGGATGTGGTGGTAGGAGGGAGAGCGAGACAGAGAGGAGGAGTGGGAGAAGGGTGGGTGGAGAAAGAGAGAGCAGTCTGCAGTCTTTCTAGGGATGCTTTCTGAACATGGCTCTACTGGGAGCATGTTAAAAGAAGTTCTCTCACTGTCTGTCTGGGAACCTTGCTGTGTTGATTTCTGCCAACTTGTAGGATTTTTCCATCTCCTCTCATTCTATTATTCTTTCTTTTCTGTGATTTTTTACCCCTCTCCAGCTACTGTTTGTTAGCCAGACTCTCATGCATAAAACATGGAAGTCTGAAGTACCTCGAGCTGTGCGCATCACAGGGGAGCATCCCAGCATTCAAAATTTGTATCCTTACCTTGTTTATTGTCTTTTGAGAGTTTGTTCAACTTGTATAAAATATTCTTAACTGTTAGAATTTTAAAATAACAGAACAGATATAATTTCAGAGAGTAGAACATGGTGAAAACTAGATTTTCTTTTTGTTTTGTATTGTCAGAAGGTCAACATTTGCTTTCAGGTTTAAGCAATTTCTAAGAAATTCAGCTTTCATTCAGCTGCTGTCAGTTAGTTTGACAGAACACTTTGACACACATGCATCTAAAGCCTGACTGGTGCCACCAGCACCGTGAAGAATATAAAAATGTATATTTATCAAAGAGGTCTCAGTGAATACCACTGTGTCTTTATCAAGCTGAAAAATACAGCAAATCCTTAGAACCAAAAAAACCAATAATAATAATGTTAGTACTGTCAATCAGCCAAATCTATTAATACTTTTTGTATCTAAATCCTGGCTGATTTTAACATATGATGTATAGTAATATCGATAGACAGTATACTCTGCGATAGTGTATTATAACACCCCATAGGTAATATGGCATATATGGCAAGTATTATGTAGTAGCCATATAATATTTGTCCCATTAAATATTATCACATTAATTTATATTGTATAATTCTATACTACTACTACTAATATCACATAACTTAATGTAACAGTATCTGTGTATATCTATATCTATATATATATATATATATATATATATATAGATGATTGAAGAAACAGTGTGTTGAATGAGTTTGTTCTCAAAACAAAAAAAAACTATGTTTTGACCAAGTGGAATCTCACTGGTCCATTACCTGAATTGTGAGCATGTGTATAGTACCACAGTAACACGGGTGCTGTATTTCCCTGAGCTCTACTGCCAGTGATCGCTAGACACAGTGTAAGATATTCCTGCACCGCAGCCTGCTATCAGAGTAAGAAAAGAATGGAACTAGTCAGAAGTACACAGAAAACTGTTCTACTGAGCTAAATCGAGACAGTGCTTTTCAAAGTTCATGAGTCTTGGGTGGACTGTAAACCCTCATTTCTCACAGTGTAGTAGTGAAAACATTCACCGACACTATGGAAAAATGACAGATATAGTGACCAAGGAATATTAAACCTACTGAATATTTGAAAAATCACAAACTATTCCATTAAATCGACATATGTACAGCATTTAAATAGCAGTATATTTAAATCTAGCTTTTTTGTGATATCACTTTATTTTAAACAGATGAATTCAGAATAATTCATGCAACTTAGGTGTTAAGTGTTTATTGTGTGAGTTTTCACCATACTTGGAACCGGCTCCTGCAACCTTATTTGCTGGGGCTGTTTTTCAACCTAGCATATTTTCAATAAACTAGCCCATTCTTATTCTGTTGTTCACGCTACTCTTCCACTTGCCAGCACTACTGTACAGAGCACTTGTTGAAATAATGTATATGTTGGGCCAGCTGCATGATCCTCATACAGCTTTTCAAATAACTATGATTTATACATGAATCTCTTCAGCATGTTTCACACTATGAAACGCTGCACTATTTCCTGTGTTTAATGGCACTGCTGAAGAAGAAAATAAACTGGTCGTTTAGCTCAGTTGTGTGGGTCCCCAGAACCACACAGCGGGCTCATTACCACGAGCTTGCTGAGAGCTACCACACTCACAGACGCAGTCAGCATTGGTTTCTTTTAACCATAATGAGAAATATTTCCTAACCTTAGTCGGGTAGTTATTGCTGCTTAAATGTAATCAAACTTCATGAGGGGACGCTAACAGGACTCATTTCGGTAGTTGTCACGTTGAAGGCCGTCCTGTCCTGTCGATGAGGACACCAAGTCAGAAAACCTTGATTTGGGTTAATTTGGGAGCAATAGCAAAAAATTTTCCTGTACTAAACTGTGATAAATAACACCACTGGCCTCTATGCCACATATTTCCTGCTTCTCGAAATTCATCCTAAACAAAGCCAGCGGTGACAGAGTTATACAACACCCTCCAATTACTGTCCTGTGCGTTTTAAATAGAGCTTCTTTTCAGGGTGACTGGTGCACTAGTTTATTTAGTCTGATTCAGGCGGTGTATGTGACTATGAGGGCGTGAAGTGATTCCATACATTAATATGTATGTTTATGTACAGTAAATTAAATACCTAAAGACAGCACGTCTGTGGCTGCAGATGCACATATAAATGTACATGTGTGCAGGCATTGTGTTTAACTGATGAAGTTATGTGCATGTGTATATGCATAAGTGATACGTGAGTGTGCGTGTGGTGTGTGCAGCTTCTCAATTAGCTGAGGTAATGGTCTGAATAATGATGCTGCTTTTTTTGCCATCTGGCCTCGTGGATGCTCACTCTGTTCTGTTGTTTCTGAAACACACAAGGGAACACTGTGGCTATCTGACTATTTGTGTGTGTAAATTGTTGCTCTGCTTTTCTTCCCTTCATCAGTTTGATCTGGGTATCTGTTGCATGATGATGCAGTGAATCTGTTTTACTTCCTTCTTTTATAGTTTTTCTTCTTTCTTTTTAACCTTTTTGTCTTCTGCTCCTATAAACGCCAACACATCCAACAATCTGGACTACAAAGCCTTGTGTTATTTTAAATTCACCTTCTGTGCAAAAAGTGTTCAGCACGAACACACACACATCTCGGTTGACTGTGCTGTACTTCAGCAAACATTGCAAGTTGTCTGATGGCGACATAAAAGTAGCAACATGATGATTTCCATTTCTGTAGTAGGCAAATTTCAACAAAGATCTAAAGGTTTTTCCAGCATTGCCAAAAAAACACTGAATAAGAGAATACTGAAAAAAATCATTCTCCTCTGAGATTTTGTTCAGATAAATAGATATAGATATCTGTGTTGTTTAGTTTCTAACTGGCTCCACTGATCTCCAGGCTTCCACACAGACTGTTAACATACAGTACATGTGAATCACATTATAGCCTACTGTATGTGTAGAATACTGATTGAGTTGACGCTGTATAAAAAGCAGACTTGAAGCTGCAGTTTGTCATATGTGATGTTGCTTTGGTTACCAGGGCACTAGACAGTTGACTAAGTTGGTGCTTGGTGGCCAGGATGAGCGTCCAGCTTCTTGAAGCTTTCTGCTGATGATAAACTATAATAAGAGTAGAACGTGAGTACTAGTAGTTTGTTCTCAGAATAATTCATGTAAGCCTTTACCTTGATTTCTTGTGTCAGTGATGGCCTACAAACCTGAATATATAAACAAAATCAGAGTTGAAGCTGACCTACTTTTGCCACTACTCTATATTACTAGCTCTCCTCCGAAAGAGACATACTATAAAATCATATGGTTTTGCTGAAATATCAAGTAGCTTATACAAAGGCCAACATTAGTCAGCGAGATCATGACAGCTTTTTCTTATAATCCTTGTGGAGTCATTAAATCAGCTTTTGTTCACTGAACAAAAAGCCTCTGCCGCTAAACTGAGCGGTTTGTCATTTTCTGTAGGCTTCCATTTGATTGTCTCTGCAACAACTGAACCCCTTTTCTTTCTTTCAAGATCAAATGTGTTTTGTGTGCTTGGTTCAGTAAGACTATTAGTGACAAGGATCTGTCTTCCATTATGCTATTCTTGTTGTCACTCCATTATCCCTTGCACTTTCTGTACCATGCCCTCACAAATGATAGTCTTACAGAAGTAGCACTCCTTATTTGGATTTCTCCACATTTTTACTTTTACAAAAATACAAGAAATAACAACTAACCTTTTCTGTGATCGCAGTAGGAAACTGGAGGGCCACTGTGATCTCTTGGTGCCACCAACAGAGACTTTCACTGTAATACATCTTAAGCAGCCGGTTTTGATTAAAATGTGATATTCTGAAATCAGGATAAGACCAACCGTGGGGAACTACTCTGTGAAAATCACCTTTGTAAAATAAATTAATAGTCAGCTGAACACACCTGTTGTCTCTCTCTGATTTACATTCTCATATCTTGTCACTTATTTGAAAAATCTAAGTTATGACTTTGTTTCAACTCTAAACCTTTTCTCTTGATCTTGATTGTCTTTGTTGTTGAACTCAATTGACTTAGAGAGACCTTATCTTTTCCCTTCAAAGGCCCATTCCACTGAACTGATCATTTATCCCATCAACTTTCCATTGTTGTGTTCTGCAAGTCTGGCCTCTTAATGTCTCTTGCTGTGAACTCAATTCTGAAACTGTTTATACTGATGTCTTACACAGGAGCTCTATCGCACAGTGAATCAGCCTTTATATAAACATCATTACCCTCTGGTCACTTGACTAAAGCTCTAATGAGAATATGGCAGTGAGCGCTATTCAGCCTTCTTTCTCTGTAACAGGGATGAGACGGTGCCACACTGAGATAAAAATATGACAGGGTATTTTTTAAATGACAGTAAAGCAGCAAGTAGCAAGACGAAACTAAAATTGCAACTTGTTTGGTTGTATGCCTGCGCCAACTAGTGAAATTGTCCAAACTATTTATATTCCAGTATGCATCTGTTATGCATGAGTCCATGTGGATGTTTGTGCTAACTTATCTCCATGTGTTTCTCAGATATAGCATTGATGAGAATGGGACATATATCAGGTCTTTGCTCTTTAACCACCAAAATCTAATCAGTTCATCCTTAAATCCTAGTGGACATGTGTGCAAAATTTAAAGAAATTCTCTTGGGGCTTTTTGCTGTGATATCCTATTCACAAGAATGTACAGACATGAGGTTACAGTGACCTTGACCCAAGCTGAGAGAATCTAGTTTCATTAAAATCAGCAAGCTCATTCACATATGATCTCGAAACCCAACCAAACCACAATATTTGCACAGTTGTTTTTCGTATGGTAATTTATTTTGGAGGACTTGTTATAGAGTGTGATCAATACAAACTCTTATTCAAGCTGCTAATATTGTATAGTGGTGCATTTAGTGCTGCTGTGCATTTGGGTTTGCAGGTTTTACAGAACTTTATAGTGGGGTTCAGTTTAACTGTCTGGTTGCCAGACAGTTAAATGAGTTGCTGTTGTCCGGAGAAAAAAACAGGGGGGACAGTGGTGTAGTGATTAACACTGTGCAACTGTACAACTGCATCAAAGCTAGAAGGAAGTGGGTTTGAATCAACCATCAGCTGTGTGCCTCTCTGTGTGGACTTCGTGTTCTCCCCAGCTCTGCATGGGTTTCTCCAGGTACCCTTCCTTCTTCATGCTTCACAAACTAATCTGGATAGATACATGGTATCAGATAAACACGTTTTCTAAGTAAAATATGACGAAATGGAAAATTAGATGGAGCTTACCTTAAGTTGAAAGAACGTGATTCATTAAGAATATGAGTGATTTGACATTATGGTGGAGCCTGCTAAAGACTAAAAGTAAAATAACTCTATGGGACTTTGAAATGACTTCCTGTCTGCTGAGGTGGAACAATTTCCTTCTATAATCTTGACAGTAAGATCACACTACCTTTATTTCCAGCCCTTCAGCTACTTTGACTAATGTTCTTTCCAAAGTAAGATAAAATAGAAGAGGAAATGGTTGGCCTTTATTGTCATGGAACCGCCATCTATCACCTTTGAATGATCCACAACGCTGGCAGCAGTTTAGTTGCTTTCTGCTTTCACTGCTTCATCACTGCTATGGTCATGGCTATCAGTTTCTCCCAGTGCAAATTGGGAAATGTTATGACAACAAATGAGGAGAAAATATAGGCTATGGATGAGGACATTAACAGTATGGAGCCTTGTTTGAAAATATTTTCAATGAGCAGAGGATGGTTTCAGTCCATCGACATCTGGGTTATGAGCCCAGCATGTTTCCACTTCACCACTCTGCTCTCAGTAACACATTTATGTTTTGTGTGTCTGTGGTTCACAAAACTATTTTTGCTATGACAGTGGAAGAACACACTAACATGAATGCACAATAGATCAAGCAGATTGGCAAAACAGTTGAGGTGAGTGAGTGAGTGATATCAGACTCTGTAGAGATCATTAACTTCACACATTAAACTCCCTCTCCCTCTCATATATTATCTCCTTTTTCCAGTTTCTGCTCTCCCCAACCAGTAAGGATCAAGAGTCAGGAGGTACAGGCCTTCACAGATCACCTCAGTGGACACAAACATACAATTCACCAGGGTATGTGCAGTTATCATTGGGACTAATAAAAAACTGGATATAGAAGTGTACAGAAAACCCACCCACACAGATCAGTATCTGTTGTTTGACTCACATCACCCAGTATAACATAAACTAGGAGTAATCAGGACTCTGTACCATAGAGCAGAGAACATTCCCACCAGCACAGAAGCCAAAAATAAGGAAGACAGCCCTTAAAACCTGTGGATATCCCAAGTGGGCCTTTGACAAGGCAGGATCCTCTTCCAGGAAAAGGACCACGGAACAACCTGAATCCCAGGGCCAACCGAAGAACCTGGTTATTCCATACATGGCTGGGGTGTCTGAAAGACTGAAAAGGACAAACCCACTAACACACTGAGACAGAGACTTGTCCATCCCAAAGACAGGATATCTAAACAGAAGAAGAGCAATTTAGTGTATGCTGTTCAGTGCAGTGAAGAGTGCTCCGAGCTGTACATTGGAGAGACGAAGCAGCCACTTAACAGGAGGATGGCACAGCACAGAAGGAGCAACACCTTAGGGCCTGAATCAGCGGTGTACCTTCATCTGAAGGACAAAGGACACTCATTTATGGACCAAAATGTACAGATACTGGGTAGACAAGACAGGTGGTTTGAGAGAGGAGTGAGGGAAGCTTTGCATGTGTAAATAAACTCACTCAACAGAGGTGGAGGCCTCAGACACAACTTTTCTTCAACCTACCATGCTGCCCTTTTATCCATCCCCAGGAATATCAGGCTCAATCCACACGTCCACCAAGTTGACTACACTTAACCACCCACTTAATGGAGGCAGGAGGAGCTGCCAGGGGTGGGGCTGTTATATCTACCTACACAAATCCCCTGCCTTTGTTTCACTTAACAAGCCTATTCAAGGCAGATGTGAGGATTAAACCAACATGGAGAATAAATTGTGGTCACTAGCCAACTTCCCTCTGATTGAAAAAGTTCTGTGGATGCAGAATGAAACATCTCTACCTTAAAGAAAAAAGTCCAGTTGCCATGACTCAATCTTCAGACAACTTCACCTGGATGACTGAGAATCTTCATAGACAGCTAGCTGACTAGCTTTCCTATTAGTAGACAATGTTTTTCATGTCTGGGTTATGGGCCTAGCACACTTAACATACCTCTGTAGTTGTAAACTTTTAAACCTGCCTTATTTCTCCCAGAAACTGTGTGTGGTGACTGTAAACCTAGAGTAAATTTTGCTATCATTGCCTTTCTTGTACAAATTCAGGCAAATCAGAACATAAACAGCAGTCATCAGGGCATCAGGTTAGCCTGTAGCTATTGGTGTCCAATTATAGAGGGAATGAAAGAATAATACTTTGAATCCACTGAAATTAAGCAAAATATCACAATTTCATGCTTAACGTGTCTTAAATGCTTTCATTCTTGAATTGACAGCTAGCAGTTTTTTTAATTTGAACTGAATTTAATTTGCCTCACAACAGTTGTCTCTTGTAGTAGAAGTTCACATTTTTTTTATTTTAACATGTTTTTTTCCCTCAAGGTTTATATTGTACAACTCTGAAGTTTTTCTGTCCATAACTTTAAGGTGAGAAAACTTATTCCAATATTAAAAGTAATGAGCACATATTCAAAACCACTTTTACATTATGGAGATGAGCATGGAGCTGATTTAAGTAGCCGAGGATGGTTTCAGTCCATTAACCTCTGTGTTTCAAACCCAGCAAACTTTCACTTTGCCACTCCTCTCTCAAATAACAGTTTGTGGATTTTTGCCAACAGTATGTGGTTCACAAAAGCTTGTTAATTTTGTATTCACACACTAACAGCAGTGTGCTAAGTAAGACAAGACTGGCAACTGTTGGAATTTTTAATTCACCTCCCTACAAACTGAAGCCTGAATTGTGGCTATGTCAAATCAACAAGTCCCAGGCATAAAATATCATCAACAATAGTAAACAGGTATGGGATCCATGGACATATATATATATATATAACTTAACAAACAGAAGTAAGAATATGAATAGAAATACATAATAACAAGTATAGTTATCATTATTTGATTAAAATGATCGTACTGGTGGTTTAAGCTGCTGTAGGTAGGAGGCATTCGGACCTTGGACAGGGGTCGGCAACCTTTCACATTAAAAGAGTCATTTGGGTCCGTTTCCCACCATATAAAATCCATCAGGAGCCACAAAACCAGTTGATGTTTAAAATGGAGAATACGTTGCATATAAAGTTTCATTACACTAACAGGATGTTGTAGACAAAAATACGTTGTCTGTAAACAAATGATTCATATGTTCAGTATCAACATATTGTCAATGCGAATTGTCATTTACGCTGATTGTGAACATATGATTATTATGTAATCCGGTCGCAACACGTTCTGTAAGAAAATGTATTTTTGAATGCAGTTTAATTGGATATGAACGTAATTTTTAGGACACTGCGGACAGCAGAGTTCACATATCTGCATCATAGCGCTATTTGATCAACATCACTCACATCTTTTGATTCTTCGTTGATTTTAGTGCGCTGGAGCCAAATTAATGCTTCGTCAGCAGTGAAAGCAAATTACTCTGTCCATGAATCATTAAGTGTTCCGTTTTCATCAGAAACTGTTCTTTCTTTGGATTTATACATTAGCTTAAAGTTTAACACAAGTCACTTGCTGAGCAGCGA
>JAUYWH010000002.1:3341335-3355627 GCA_034779795.1 Ctenopoma multispine
GATACAATGTATGAAAGGGGTAGGGTCATATAAGTTAAAACTTCAGCCTACTCCTTTTCAAACGAATAAAATGGACTTTGAATGAATGAATGATGATGAAAGTGAAAAATATGTTTGTTTGAAATAAAAATGATTGATTGATTGATTGATTGATTGATTGATTTCAGTATGGTGTTCCTATCAGCGGGACATTCTGAGCAAAGGAAAATGTTTTTTGCTTGAACGCAAATTATAATTTATGAATTTATGTCATTTGTATATATATTTATATATTGTGTTGGTGTATGTATATATTTATATATATACTTTACTAATTTTGACTCAAATTTATGGAAAGCAAAAAGGGTCATATTCACCCATTCAAGCTGCTGTCCTAACACAAGTAGATGATATCACCTGTAAATAAAATTCTGTTACTCATGTAAAAGCAAGTGTAATACGAAAAAGCAGGTCTGTCACAAACATGTAAAAATGTGAATATATGTTTACAAATGTAAAATTGAAGCGGTATCCAGACTGAGCAACTGTAAAATACGGGTGAAGCAATGCAAAAAAACGCCTACAAAAATGACATGGAAAATGTATCCAGATTAGTGAAGGGAGTGAAAAATACAGAAAAATTAAAAATTGATGTAAAACCTTTTAAATAACATGTAAAAATTGTGATGAGACAAAAAAAACATTGGACCACTAGGATAAAAATGCCATTATGTTTTTTTCACTTATCCCTTGAAAGGCATGCATTATGTGTGGCTTCCTGTGTGGACATGAAGTTGTCTTAATCTTTTTGGGAATTTATGTAGGCGTGCCTGAAAAAATTAAATTCTAATTGAACATAGCTGCTGGTTCCGGTGTTGCTCCTGCTGTGCTGGGCCATCCTCCTGTGTAAGTACTGTATGGTTTCTTCACTGTACAGCTCTGAGTACTCTTACTGCATTGGACTGTGTAAACTATATTGCTGTCTCTTTTGTGTTCTGGTATCTGGTGTTTTATATGAGTCTTTGTCTCAGTCTGTTGAAGTTAGCAGGTATGTGTTTTCCAGAGTCCCCTTAGCCTCTTGGTCACCCCAGTTATGTAAAAAAATACCGGGTTTGTCTCTGCTCCTCTGTTGTCCTTTTGCTGGATCTGGGTGTTGTCCTGATAAAACCTACTTTGGAAAACCACTGACCTTGAGAACTGTTCTCACATTAGTCTTCTAGATTTCCATGCACGTCGAATGTTTTCTGCCATATGTTGCACAGTCCTGATGACTTCTATTTTTCGTTGCAGTGAATGGTGGGACTCAAACAACAGGTCCTGGTCACACAGCTGTTTTTTGTAGAAGTCACTTCTGTAAGTAATTGTGAGAGTTATGTGGTGTTCAGTCACAAGAGAGTCCATGAAATAGCAGATCTAATCTGAGTCTATGATGCTAATCTTCTCCTTCTCCTGGTGAAGAGCGATGATGAAGAAGCTCCCTTACCTTGACCTCCTCTGAATTTTGAATGTGGTGGTCTGTGTGTCCAACTAACATTGGACTAACTACTTTAGTGGTCAGGTCCTTAGCGATGTTAGATCACAGTTAATGTTGCTGGTCATCGCTCTAAAGGGAGCTGCTTCCTTTTGTATTTTGCAGAATCCATGAGGACACTGAGTGGTGTTTGCAATGGCATTTATAAATGCTCACAGGCAATGTAAAACTAGATTAAAAAGGGGAGGTCTTGGCTTCATTGGTGTTCCATCCACAACACACCCAGATCTCTAGCTGAACTGCAATCAAGCTGTATTGTCAGAAAAATATAGGCAGGTTTGGATAATGAAAAAATAATGTATAATAAAAAAGTAAAATTTCAGTTTCTTTTGCATCAGTTTTCATCCTTTTTATCACATGGCAATCCACCATACCCTCATCATCCTTACTTTGCACCTTCCTACATCAATGGCAAGCCACTAGTACATTGGCACTAATTACTGGCACTGGGCATAAAGCGTAAACTTCATAATCCTCCCGTCATAATGTAATTTCTTGCTGTATCTCAAAGTCTGTTTGCAGGAGACAATCTACCAAGAACTTTCACACTTCATATATAAAACAAACACAATTATGAAATGTTTTTAGAGAATCTCTCCACCTGCAACATGCAAGTTTTTATCAAGCTTTCTGCTCATTGACTGTTTTCACTTAACAGAAACAGGAATAACTCAGCCTTTGAGGGAAATTATAGTGGAAGGGAACCAGAATTGAAATTCTAATATGAGCTGAGGAGAATGTGATGTGTGCAGGTGGGGGGGCATGATATGTCTTTCTAAGTTTCAAGTTTCAGAACAAGTTTAAGGACATAATGTCCTTCCAGAGCATGGAGACTTTTCTCCAGAGGCACGTTTTCTACAAGCCCGATATTTGTTCACTGCGTGTGTGTGTGTGTGTGTGTGTGTGTGTGTGTGTGTGTGTGTTTAATGTGTCACCTGTAGCAACAAATAATGTAAGAAATGGCGTGTGTGTGTGTTTTAGTGTGACACTTGACAGAACTTGCTTAAAATTGATGCATCTCATAGGAGTGTGTGTTCATTCTGCTTTTTATTGATCAGTTGCATTGGAAATGTTCTTCATCTAGATTGTATATGTGTTTTTATCTGTTCTTCCAACACTTAAAAGCTTATTTCTATTCCGTGTTTCCTGAAGAGCCTGAGCAGTAAACAGATAAGCATAGTTTCTTTCTGCTTGAAGACTTACTCAGTTACAGCAGCAGTGACGTTACTCTGAGAAGCTACTATACATTTCCTGTAAAAACACATGATCTCTTTGTTTTAAATGGCAGGTGCTGCAGAGGCAGCAACGCTCACTGAAGTCAGTCAGTTATTGGAGTTCTCATTCCTACCATTATTTCATGTGCAGTTAGGCAGTTATGGTCCACGGAAGCATGACAAAAGACAATTATCTTATCATATATTCATCTATAATCATTTTATATGAAGAGCGAAGAAGCAGGGATGAGAGACGAGAGAGATTCCTGTGGGGAGAGAATAGAATCACATCATAAATCTACAGTGCAACTCCACACACACACCAAAAATAAACCAGGGTCATTGTAATTTTTATTCCATTGTTACGTAGGTTACTCTATTGAGTTTAAATACAGTACGTAATTTATAAAATGCTTCTGATTGTTATAGAATTACATATAATATACCACAGAAACATGTGGACAAAATACAAAAAACCGAAGAAGCAAAGTTTGCAAAACGCAATATTTGCATCACTGCCAAAACTTTTGACCATGACTGTAAGTACAGTATTGACTATAGCTATATTATTGAGATGATTTTTCTTTTTAGTAAAAAATCTAATATCTGCAATTATATAGCTTAAAAATATTTAACATCACTGTTGCTCTCATCATTACTGAAATGTCACTATTAGATTCAGGTATGGTGAAAAGAATAAGGCAGAGAAAATAATTTAAACACGAATAAACACACAAATGCAAACCACTGTTTCTTAGCAACTGCATATACTATATATCCATTTGCCTTATAAAATAGCAATACTTTAAATGGTTTGGGTAAACTTAGCAAAAACATTCATCAGACTAATAATAAGACATAATTCAAAACAACTTGTCTAGTTTTCAAAGCTCTGCTTAAAAGTCAGAATTTTCCAAAAGCAATTCTATGCTTTAAAAAGTTAAGAAAGGTTAAGGTGGACTAACTGGAATATATAGGATATGACCAGTATTAAACCCCCCTCACCGTTCCCTGTGTTAAAATATCTCCCTGCTTCTGCCTGCAAAATAGTTCATCTAGAGCTGTTCCATGAGAACTCCTCCAGAAGTCAAATCGGCCTACACCACAAACCTTAGTAAAGGTAACTTCAGCATGGAATAAAAATTAACAGAAGGTAACTGATAGATAGGAGATGAGAAGGAGTGGTTGGTGGGGGGTGGTTGGGGCACTTTTTCCTGCAGGACTGAGAATCCTGTGCAGCCTCACCTCAGGACATTCCTCAGGACATAACACTAATAACTGCAGGTGGAGAAAAACCAAACTAAAATACTGTGTTAGCAAAACTGAACTCATTACAAAGCCTGAAGTTCAAATCCACAATAAACCTCTCCAGCTAAAAAAGTCTCTGTGGTTGTTTTAACGATTCCACTGAACAAAAGAGCCATCAAAATGGTTGTTGAATCACGATAAAAGCAACCAGGCTTCTGCTGACTGCTGCTCAAAATATCTGAGGTCAGTGAGAATCCGTGATGTAAATACAAACATATTGATGTTGCAGCTTTAAAGTCAGAAGCTGAAAACGAAAAAAACTAGTTTTTTTAAAGTTTTGATGATGTATTGCACTGAAAAATCAGCCAGATCTCTAGCTTTACCATAGTGCAGCCAAAAAGTTTGATGCTGAACTTTGACATTTCAGATTAAGAGGCCCACATATGTGCAGCTTTTCCAAAGCCTTCTTGTCTTGTGACCTTCACCCTGTCTTCTGCAGGTGAGTCAAACGAAGAAAAAAAGCTGTCAGCAAGACACAAAATCTATCTGGAAGATGCAGACACCAAATCAACTTTGGAAATTAAAGTTACGGAATGTACCTAGAAGAAATACACTCTAAAACACATCTTTATGTGAAGTGCTGCTGTCAAAGGCTTCTGTGACTCACTAAAGAAACTTCCCGCCTATGCAGATATTGTCTTCATCGTCATTTTTACACACGCAAGCTGCAACACTGAATCTACACATTGCGTTGAGGAGCTGTATGTTAGAACACATATGTCCAAAGTGGATGAACTGGACTATGATTAAATGCAAAGCCTGTTATTGTTGGAGTCACCACATGTGACCTGGTGTGTTGACAGTGTTTTTCTCATGGAGCTGATCCCACGTGCTGTAAATGAAACAATGTGATTATACTTTCTGTGATGTCTTACCTCCTGCTAGCTCTGCAACTCGTCACCTAAATCAAACGGTTCTTGGACCTCTCTGGACACCTGAACATACCTGAAGTGCTGGACAGTGCACAGTAAAACATGAGTGGACTCATTTTACAAATATAGTTTGAAAAGGATGGAAGGGAGAAAATTGTGCATAGATTTTGTCTCAAAGACTAACCTGGCCCCTGCGGGTCCACCGAATGACACAGAAGAAAGAAAAGCTTTGAAAAAGAGAGGCAATAGGCCGAGAGAACAAGAATAATGTATAGGAATGAATTCAATTCCCTGCTGAGATATGTTCCTATACAGTCTCTTCAGTCATCCTTATTCCAGTTGGTCATTATCTTTTTCCATTTCTGTTCAGTCTTTCTGCCAATGAGAAGCCTGCTACATATGGGCATAAATATGCATTTCAGAGACCATTAGTAAGTGGTTTTCAATCAAGTGTAGCAGGTTATTGAAGCTCACAAGCAATTACTTTTTCTGAGGAATTCCTTTAAGGGGAAGAGATTCAATAATTCAAGATATTTCTCTGCAATTAAGTGCTACTAATAATATCAGCTATCTGCATATGTTCATTTTAAGTTAAATGTGGTTTTCAAAACAGTATTGAACATATCAAAATGATGAAGATATGATGCGTCAAGTGCACAAGAAAATTCAAATTCTGCAGTGGATTTAACCCTGGATGACTTTCTCAGACTCTGTTAAACACCTTGTTTTATGCAACAGCTCGAAATGTTGAGACGCCATCTGTCTTCTGAGCAAATCTGGCCAGATGGAGGCAGATAGAAGCTGCTGGTGTCCAGCAGAGGACTTACAAAGGATTGTTTGTGCACAGCTGGAAAGGTCTTGCAGAGAGACGAAAGCTGTTTTGCTTGTGCTGACAGTAGACAATGGATCCATTCTGCTCCAACGTAGGAGGTTGAGTAAAGATAGACCCGAGTCTGCTGTGAGGGCTGTAAAGTTTGGGCCCGGAGATTGCTGTCATGCCTGGAGGGGAGCGCTACAGGGGATGAAATGGTGTTGTGTTCTGAGAATGAACTGGAAAGCAGCAAGTTGCCCTTTTCCCAATGTTAAAAAAGGTACTATTTTGGCGGCTAAACTGGGTTAAATATGGTTCTTTCAGCATAAAAGGAGAGCGACTTGCATCTTTGCGTGTAGGTAGTAATGGAGAAAGATAAGAAGAGAAGTCATGCAACAATAATAACAAGCTGGATATGAACTTAACACACAGCAGCAACAATTTACTCTTTGAGTTCAGCTAATTAGCTGTATTGTTATCATCTGGAGCAGGTTGTTCTCGTCAAAATAGAGAGTAAAGACAAGGCCAGGCTAGAACTTGATTTTAGATTTGATTTTATGCCCTTTTCAGAGATTCAGAGTTTTTTTTAACATGATATACAGTCAAATTTAGCAGACTGCAACCGTGATAACAGTGTGAGAATGAGTTAAATAACTATCTGAATAAGGTGACGCGTTTCCCACTTTGCTTTCATCAGTGCGCTCGTTTGCTGTGTGTTCGCCGGTGTTATGCAACCATGTATCAAAATAGGAAAACAGAATTATTTTAATGATGGGCATATGTGAAAACAGCTGTAGCCCTTCAGCAAAAAAAGACCACAAGCTATTTAAAAATGCTGCTCAGGTGGATTAGTTACAGTGAAGCTACTGATGTATGGTTTTGACAGAAAAAGAAAAGTGATTTGCTCAGTTATGCCGTAGCAAATTATGTATTTTGTAGTTATCTGTGATGCCTCTCTGTGTGGACTATTTCCCCCATGCCTCTGTGGGTTGCCAAAATTGCCTATAGATGTGAATGTGAGTGTGAATGCTTGTCTCTATATCACCCCTGTGATAGACTGGCGACCTGTCCAGGGTGTACCCCAGCTCTCACCCAGTGACACCTGGGATTAACCTCAGCACCCCTGCAACTCTTTAGAAGAGAAACAGTGAGGATAATGGATGATTAGGTATGATGAACTATCACAACCTGTCAAAGAAGCCTGTACTCTTAAGTTAACCTGCCACAGGATCGTATTAAAAAGAAAAAAGACAAAGAGTGCATATATATGCTTTTGTGTAGCAGACATAAAACGTGTCACCATTGTCACCATGTTAGTGTTTCTAGACTTGCTGATCAGCTATAACCGCAAAGCACAGTATTGATCAAACTGAACGTTGTTCCCATTTTAAATTTGAATATTCTGCACATCTCATGGACTGAGCTCTAGCCTCAGATGCAGACAGTGCTGTAGCATCCTGGGATCAAGACTTGATGATTCCCTGCAGCAGTCCTTCTTTTCTTTAGTGCCAGATTCTAACAGCTGTTGGCTAAGAGTCTGAGGAGCAGCAGCAGCGGTGGCACATTTTTGATCCTAAGCCAATCAAATGAAACCTAAAGAATAGCTCTGAATCAAACAGGTCTCTAATTGGCTGCTGACGGATATGCTTCTCTATACAAAGTGGTATCATGGAACTTTCTGCAAATTGCTGATCCTTTTCCCTTGTTCTCCAAGACTGATAATTATTAAATTCTCAGAAATTCTATTTGACTTTGAAGTCTGCAATTCACTTGTGTTTCATCCTCTTTTTGTCTCAAGGATCCAAGCACCTTCATGTGTGTAAAGAGACTTTATTAAATAAGCTAACAAAAGGACACCATCTTATAAGTGCCATATTTCATGACTGTCATCTGCATCATTCACAGCACACATTGTTTAATGTACAATAACTTCAGTCTGGGTCATATTATTGTACAATACTGCCGCTCTTCGACCAAAGTCATTTAGTAACATTCAAGTCACAGGAGCAAATCTCAGGATGTACTGTAGGAAAGCAAGTCCCTTTTGGTGCATCCCTATTAGGGTGCCTGACGTATCCTGACTAATTAGTGGATGCAAAGGAGAAATAAAGAGGTGTTGCAGTCCTCTGAATTCTTTGCTGGTGGTTGGCTCAGGTTTGTGCTGCAGTTAAGTTTGCTGAGGTTGACTGTGATTCTCCCCACCATGTTGTTTTCCTTCACCTGCATTGCAGTGGAGGATCAAACCTGCTACTCAGAATTTTGATCCTCCCTCCCAGCTATGCCACTGGCCCATCAGTTGTGTATGTTTCAAAGGGATTAGACAAAAATATGGTGAGTCACAGTGGGAGATCTCAGAAAGGTGCAGATGATTTGTTCATTAAATGCAGCCCAGCGGCAGAACGTTACCTCATACATGCAGATGAATTCGTACCACAGTGAAGCATGTAAAAAAGACATGATCATGGCAATAAAAAATACTATTAGCTATACTCATAGCACTATGCACTATACAAATACAGATAACAGAACTAATGACAGGTGTCGTGTGACATAAGAAATTACATATAGTCCCTAGATTCTCTTACAGGTGAAGTACCTGTACTGTATAAACAGTTCTGATCTATACTAGTTTCTTGGGTCTTTGTGTTCATTTCAGTTTCTCTTGTCTCTGTTTGTGTCTCTCAAGCCGCTTCTTGCACTCTCTCTGATTCACATACTCACCTGGCCACACCCCCATTCATTCATGTCTCTGGTCCGAACACACACTCTCACTCACCGTGATTATCCATAGCTGCTTCCACTTATTCGGTCAGCTCCACTCCATGTATTCCTCTCTCCTTCATTCACGTTTTGTCAGGTCCTCTGTTGTGCTCATTTGTTATTCTCGGCTCATCAACCGGTTATTGCCTGGTTTCCTGCACCTCGCCCAGTTTTCTGCATGTGAGTCTGTCATTGTGTAAGCTTTGTGTTTTCAGTTTGGCGAGTCTAGTCTTTGTGTTATCATTTCATTCCCTGCTGTTTCCTCTGCTGTCACTTGCTGTTCTCTGCCATGTTAACTGTTGACCTCCCTTCATGCCCCCAGCTTGCTATATCAGTCTGTTGGACTCACTTAGTTCTTTCTTTAATTATTTTGTCACTTTCTCCCCCATGCTCCTGGTTTCTCCTGGTATTGTGCATCAATACCATTTGCCTACCATCCAGATTGATGTTTAGTTGTTTTCTGTTCTGCCCTGTAATAGTCTGTAGTTTGTCTTTTGTTGCATTAAATTCCTTTTCTATTATAACACCTCGTGTACTTGAGGCCATTTTTGGGTCTGTCATTTTATGAAACCCTGACCATCACAGTAATCATGACATTCAACCAGCAAAATGTAATCTGCTTCAGATAGACGATGACGCTGCTATGGGGGTTTCAGTGTCTTTTCCAACAACACCTTAACATTTATCCAGGGGGAACTGGGTGTTTATGTACTGATTGTAGGGTTTGTGGCCAACTACTTTGCCAATTGAGCCATCTTAAAGCATTCCGAGATATTACATCCACAATGATCACAGTACCCAACCAACCAGTAACCACTCATGACCTCAAGTTCATCCTTGAGTATAAGTGGATCTGACTACCTGTACACTAAAATGTTACTTAGCAAACACCTATAGATGATTCTGTTCCCTCCACTATGCCAAAACCTTTTCTTACACCTTTCTTCACACTTTTCAACAAATTCATTCCACATCTTACAACAACATGCACTTCAGTGTAGCTTGATCAAATTTCTGATCAAGATAGAGGAAGTTTCTGTCTCTGTTTGATTGGCAAAAAAAAGGTGTCATTAAATTAATTCAACCAAATGATACCCCTGATGGTTTGGATGTATTACTCATTTGTATCATTTGTGTATCACTGAGTCTAATCAACCAGAACGGGTCCCAAATGTTATTTAATGTGTTCCAAATAATTTTTTTATCAGCTCTGGGATGCTGGAATGCTGTTAGATTTCATCCCCGTTGTTACTTCATCTTGTAATAGTTTAATACTTTAAGACCGAAAAATAAACCTGTCGTCTTATTTGTTCCCCAGTTAAAGGGATGTCATAAAATTGTTATTGATAAACGTGTTCTGAGTTAAGTCACACACTGATCTTTCTGTGCATTTTACTGAGCACACACTTCAGTGTGACCAGCCTAAGAGCATTCACTGAAATTTGGATTTTATGGATTTTTGTCCCATCCAATTGCAATGTAATCTTCAAAAGCCTGTTTTAGGTTGAGGTGAAAGGGGGGGGGGGTTAGAGTTTCAGAGTTCAACTCATTGAAATACCTTCAACTGTGATAGAAAAGATGTGAATGCTCAGTTGATAAACTCTTTCTTACTATCATAAGGTATTAAACCACAGATCAGTACTGTCTGTTTCGGAAAGACATTAAAGGAATGCTCAATAGCAAGAACAACAACACAACAATGTGAGTTTGAAGGTTTACTGAAGAGAGTCTGTATTGTATGTAAATGAGGAGCGAGTGAGGTGAGGATGGAACATGGACGTTGTCCTACAATGTCAGTCTTTTTAATTTTTTTTATTACATACATTTGAGTAACAGTACTAACTTTCTGTGGAACAAGTTGAAGGAAAATGAACAACAGCCTTTTGGGTTGGTTTAATTACATTCAGGTCCATTTGGTTTGGGTCTGTTTGTGCTCGGGTCCTCGTTGGGTCTATCTTTTTTTTCTGGCATTCCACAGGTCCATTTAGTTTACATCCGCTGTTCCGATTGTGTATAAGTTGTGTTAATGCAAGCGTGGACAGGTGTGACACTGTACGTTACGTGAGTATTTCAGAGAGAGTTGCCCCCAATGAGAAAGCATTAGTGACGGAAATTATGCCTTTTTGAATGCACCTGGTTCTTGTTGCTCAGTTCTTCTCCTAGACTTGTTCAAAAGAATGATTGATCTTGCTCTTTTTTGTGTGTTTTTAATACAGCACAGATTACTAGGTTTTATGTGGAATCATCAAAAATTGGAATTAAAAAAATATATGTTAAAGTAGAATTTGTAGGCATATCGCATTAAAGCTTAAGTGTCCCATTAAAATAAAAATGTTTTTGCATGTGTGGACTTGGTTTAGCAGCACTAAATTACACATTTTCTTTGATCCATCACATGTTCCAGCTGTTCTTTTTAACTCTGTGCCCTAATTTCACAAAGACTCAGATCCCTTCGTTCCTTTCAAGGAGATGTTCAAATGAACTGTATCATTTGTGAATGTGACCACTAGAATGTATAGAGATTCCCCTTTCTTCCAGAATAAAAGTTGCTATTAGAACAGATCTGCCTTCTTCTTCTTCCTATACTGCAGAATATTCCACCAGGTCTACCTGAAGTGCAAATATAGATAATATCAATATAGTTTTCTATGAATTACAACATAATCGTATATAAAGTATGATGCGTTTCAAGTACAGAAACAAACATTATGCGCTCTAAGAGGGAATCAACCACATGGCAAACATCAGCACACACATACACACACATACACACACACACACACACAATGAACTTGCATGACCAGTTGAGTAAATATCACACATGAGTGCATATGCGCACAATGGCACTCATGCATAGATTTGAAGGGCACCACCAGCCAAATGAGTAAATATCACAAACATGTACACAGACATAGGCTATACACCTCTGCATTCATACACACAGAAGTAGGCGCAGCAGATGATTAAACATCAGCTGTGAAAAGAAATATTTCTCAGGCAGGAGGCTGCAAACAGCCAACAGGCCACAACAGCAAAGATGCCAAAGAAATTATAAATACTATATATAATAATAATAATAATAATAATAATTATAATAATAATAATAATTCAGATACAGCCATTTTTGTTACCAGTATTGATGAACTAGTAAAAAGTCGATGTAGACCAGTGTTGCCAGAAAATGAAAGAACAAATAAATACATTTGTCTTTTTAACATATATCTGTGGGAACATCCTCAAACCAGAGTGATGCCACAGCAACAATGCAGAGACCTTAACCTATAAAGTATAATTAAACATCTAATTAAAATCCGTGCTCAGCTCATCCCTGGTCAGTGAGTCTGATTTTATCTGCTGTCAATAACACCTCTGACATGATTGATTGGGACATGTGTGGTGTATTTATTATCATGACTAATGAGCAGCAGCCTCTAACTCATCAGTAGCTCTAAAACGTTTTTCCACATAATGACAAGTAAATTTTAAAAGATTAACAGTGATATTAGAGGTAGCATTGTCTTTATGAGTGTCTTTCTCTCCTCTTCATTATTGCTTTTATGAAGCTAAACTAAAATCTCTCTGTAATACTCAACTTGACACGCCAGAAAAAGATAATCAGTAGCACTCTGAGCACAGCATGATTTCACTGCAAAGCATTTAACTTAATAAGTGTAACGTAGATACAGAAATTTAAGTTGGAGTGCCACACATGTAGAATGCACACCCGATCTTCTCTTTGGAGACACATGTCATGTATTGATCCTGCTGCTTATGTGATTTAATAATGTCAAATATAAGGGACTACGTTCTATCATTGTTTGGGCAGTGTGACACAGAATGTGAGAGCCGCAACGATCAGAACAAAGAGTGACAGTGCCATACCTGTGAACCATGCAGCCTTGTTTTTATGGCATTTTTATGATGTGTTGAACAAGATATGGATTTGCCTTTACAGAATCTGTACAGCGCCTCTGAATCGTCTCCGCACTCGTTTGTCCACTTATTTTAGATATTGTTAACAACCTGGCCACAGATGTGTTAACAGAGCTGTCATAATTTTAATGTGTTACATATATTTAAATCTCAGGGCTAATTCCCGAGATACCCACGGAAGAAGTACAAAGTGACCATATCTAACAGATCCAGTTACTGGAAATGTAGAGTTTGAATCAGTTTCTGAGATTTCTTCTCCACAAAACTCAAGATCACTTTACGAAGCATAGTCACATGTTATTGACTCATATTGAATCACATTATTGATAATACAAACAAGGAAAAAAGTATAAGTGACAAATGATCAAATATTTTCCTTCATTAAATGACAACCTAATTTACTTTCACTTTTTTCTGACTCTGGGCACATAGAAGGAGAGGATTCAGGAAATGCCTTTGAAATGTAAGCAAGAATATCTGGAGAATTGGCACTGTCAAATGTGTGTAACACATAAAAGGCACACGTGGGGCTATGACAGTATGGAACTAGCTGAAGACACTCCATCATTGATGGACCACCAATTGCGCTATTATTATTTGTTTTGTATATAAAGTGGAAATACGACATACTTCTGTTAAAATGAGAAAATCACACATCTACATTTCTCAGTTACATGTGCATCCACAGATCTGTCTACAGTGTAAAGACAATGTAAAGACTTCAATCTCTTGTTAGCCCAGTGGCTAATTCACAAGAGTAGTAGGGAGGGTGTGTTGAATTCATTGCTCTAAAATAATAAGCAGGATGATAGGGTAAAGAATATTACCATCAGGCATAGTTATCTGCACTGCAGTTATTTCTTCTTCTTCGGGCTTCTCCCTTTAGGGGTCGCCACTGTGGATTATCTGCCTCCATCTCACCCTATCCCTACCATCCTGCTCTGTCACACCAACCATCTGCATGTCCTCCTTCACTACATCCATGAACCTCCTCTGAGGACTTCCTCTTTTCCTCCTGCCTGGCAGCTCCATACTCCGTCTTTTGTTCAATATATTCACTATTCCTCCTCTGCACACTTCTAAAATTATTTATTATTACAAAAATAAATTAGTATGCTGAGTTGAGAAATGAGAGAGAAACAGATGATGACAAAGAAACATATAAGTTTATCGTGTGATATACAGGAAGCATTTCAGTAGATACAAATTTCTTGCAAAAAAAAAAAAGAATTCTGTCAGTATTTCTGCAAGATGTTCCAGGCATGCACAGCTGGGACTTGGAGAGGCCGACATGCCGCGTGTTCCTCGAGGAGGCCGTCCTCCTCACTCGAGTGTGTGCCACCTAATTGAACTTTAGCTGCATGAGAGGCATGAAGCTGGATCTCATTAAGGCAGCAAGCGTGAAGGATAGATCTCGCTCATATCTGTATTTTAATTGCCAGTTCTCTTTTTATAATCAGATTAGCTGTAGAGAGCAGTGAAGAGGCAGATAAGACAAAGGAGTAATTGAATTAGATGCAAGGAAACAGGGAGCAAGAGGAAGAGAAGAGATGGAAGCCGAAGAGCTTGAGAACTGAGAGGTTGTGAGAGAAAGAACCAATGTTACACCGACTGGTTTTGAGAAAGAAATCAGGCATTAAAAGGGATTCAGGGGAAGACAAAAGTCAAGTGGGTGTGAAATGTTCACTAACAGCCTCTGAACCACAGGGCACTGGCCAACTCACAGTCGTGCCAGGTTCACGTGACAGTGTTGGCTGGAGTCCGGGCATCTGCCAGGCTTGTAGAGACACAGACACAGTGTGAATGTAACGCCCTTGTTGCGTGTGGGATTGACCCAGCTGCGGAGTGAGCCACAGCGGGTTAGAAGACACACGCGGTTTACTG
>JAUYWH010000002.1:3373878-3410318 GCA_034779795.1 Ctenopoma multispine
GAATGAACAGACCACCCTCTGGACGCCATTCAGTGTGCCCACCCCCAAGGCCCTAAATGTATGCGTCATGAAAGGGTGTGATGGAGTGGGAGAAGAGAAGCGTTTAGGGATGGGGAGGATAGGAGGCGCCAGGGACACTTCAATGTACGTGGACAGGAATCAGGGGGAAGCAGGAGTTGAACCACCATTTCTGGGCTTCATGGGGTTATTGGATGACTGCCCTAACAACTGATGACAGTCTGCCATTCATCCATCATCCTAACCGCTTGTCCTCTTAAGGGTCACAGGAGTGCTGGAGCCTATCCCAGCTGTCACTGGGCGAGAGACGCAGTACACCCTGGACAGGACACCAGTCTATTGCAAGGCTGACATATAGAGACAAACAACCATTCAGAGTCTGCAATTTATAATCACCAATTAACCTAACATGTATGTCTTTGGATGGTGGTAGGAAGCTTGAGCACCTGGAGAGAACCAACACGGACATGGGGAGAACATGCAACCCTTTCTGTGTGGCCAGTTTTATGTCTTTGCAGTTAGTCAAACTTTTCAGCTTAGAAAAGTGTAGGAGTAATAGTAGTAGAAGAATACGTTCTTCTACTACATAACCACCACCTGATGATTATCAGCAGGAACACTCACACGGACTAGTTCCCCATATGCCACAAGCTGTGATGCACTTTGTGTTCTGACACCTACCAGACATGGCCACTGTAAGTTTTTTTTTTCCATGATGATCAAGTGAGTCAGTGCTTCTTGACTATGTGCCATAGATGTATGATAATACATTTCTCCATGGGGATCAATGTGTCATTATTATACTTTAGCTACAGGAAACAAAAGTAGCATGAGTATTTAATAATGACACCTGTTTTTTGATATGTACCACACTTTGTTGAACCTCTCACTCATGTTCTAAATGATTCAAAAGCACCTGTTAGTTCTGTGAATCAGCTCGCAGTGCAGAGAACAAAAAAAAAACTGTTCCCAGTCTTGGGATCTCATCCAGACTTCACAGCCGAGCTGAATGAAACAAACTCTGAGGTGCTCTATAAGGTCCTGAGGAGAGGCACACATGATCAGCACTGTCAGTGAAGGCAAAGGTGGGTCTGAGGACGTCACAGTAGACAAACAGGAGACTGACGCACTTTCGAAAGCTGAAGAGGTTGGAGCAGAATGCAGGAAAAGCTTCTACTATTTATTTTCAGGGAGATCGGCAGCTGAGTTTGCCAGGAGAAATTCAGTTCATTTCAAACTGATATTAAAGCAAGATTTGCTATCAGTAAACAGTTTATATGGAAATGATCGACCTGCATGGTGGTATGAAAAGTCAGGTTATAGCAAAGGACAACTTTTGGAACTAGAAGTAGGCAAACTTTCCCACTTCTTTCCTGCTGTTTACCAATTTCTGACTCTGCAGTGACTGTCAGATTTTTTCACTGATAAAAATAAACAATTTTGCTCTAATTTGCTGTTCTTTAAGTGAAATATTATGTTGTTCCTGTTTTCCTTTTTTGATTTTAGAAAACTTTTTTTTGTCGCTGCATATCACAGGTGCTTGGCAATTTCATCCATTTTTTTAAATTACCTAATAACTGAAGTCTGTAGAGGTTGACTTCATGCACTCATCAGCTTCCA
The DNA here is from genome assembly GCA_034779795.1 of Ctenopoma multispine. Lineage (NCBI taxonomy): Eukaryota > Metazoa > Chordata > Actinopteri > Anabantiformes > Anabantidae > Ctenopoma > Ctenopoma multispine. The sequence goes on from JAUYWH010000002.1 coordinate 3,375,517, forward strand.
CACATATTCACTGCTAACTTCCTGTCTTTTCTTCAATTTCAATGTGAAGAAATGTGAATTTTGTCAGCACTGTTGTTGTATTGAGGTTGAACTATAGAGCTGTTATTTTTAATGAAAATAAAATTAAAATCAATAATTATACATGAGATTAAATCAAAGTTTTAATCAAATCCATCAAATAATATTTTTTCTTAAATTTCTTGACATTGCACATGGATTCACATGTTTTTTGTTGTATTCTCTTTCTCTTACACGATTTTTTTTTCTTTCCTCCTCCACATTTTGTTACCCTCTCCACCGATACCACAATTTCCTGTCTTTCTGACATCTGTGGGGCTGCTAGCACCCTCCTCCCCTCTCACCTTCATCTGCCCCAACTCCCATGTGTCAGCGTGTTGCTAAAGATGTCACTCCTTATTAAGCATGACTCAGATTAGATCCTGCTCATTGCTGTGTAATGTGGTGTATCTGGGGAGGGGGATGCGTGAGGTGTGTGAAATACAAAGTGAGACAGACAATGATTAAGAAAAAAGCAGAGCGAAGAAGAATGAATAAGGAGGGATAGATGGTAAGGAACAAAGCCAACTAAAAAAAAACTAAAATATAACAAGGAAAGTGAACCTAGGTGTTCTTTGTTTTTAAGTCATCTTTTTTTTCTATAGTGCAATTTCACCAATGCTTTGTGCATGTGTGTCTGTGTGTCTATGCTGGTGTTACAGCTATTTCTTTGTATCTCTGTGGGCCTCTTTAAGGTGATTCATGTTTCAGGCTTTAGAAGCAATATTCTCTGTACTCTTAGCTCTCCGCTGTTCTGTTCTCCTTCCCAAATCACTGCTGGCTTTGGATGAAAAAAGCTCCCTTGCTCCCTATAATGCAAGGCTCAAAACCCAGCCAAACCATATTTGTTAGCGTGTAACAAATCCTTTTTTTATACATTTTTTACCATAGTAAAAACACATTACAATATAATAGCTTGTTTGAATTTATCAGTAGAGGCCCTTGTACTGATTTCACACAAATAAAAGCTGACTTATTATATGCCACCAAAATACAAGAAATAGTTCTTAGAAATAGCACTAAACTAGCACTAAACTGCTGACAGCAGTGAAAAGATTATCAATCTTCGTCCTTCACCCAAAGAAACTATGCTGTGAAAAATAAGAACTCTGTAAAACAGATTTCACCCATCTCCAAATTCTGTATTACAGGAACCCAAAGAATTTCTGACTGCTCCTCACTCAACGTTTGCATGATATGCACAGTTAAGACATTCAGTTTTCAGATAGAAAATCTACACTTTAGCACATAACGTCAAAGTAGATAGAGTCAGTAAATAGGTTTACCAGTCCACGTGAGTTAAGGCATACTCCCAAGGCACTTACAGCTCAGTCATTTGGTTGAAATCCCAGAATTGTTTTGTTGTAGTCAGCATACTGTTAAGGTGGGTTTGACCCTGTGAACTGTTCTCAAATTAAAAGACCTGTCTGCAGTCTACAGCTTTTATTCTCTGTTTCCATGAAGTGAGCCATTGACCTGCATGCTCCTGTCAGTCCAAATATCCACTGACACTGTGTCTGTCTCCTCAATTTTGGATTTTATGTTGGACTCTTTGTCTGCGGCTACCTCACTCAGATGTCTGGCTATGCTCCTTTGACTTTCTGGCAAGTACGTGTCTGTCCTCTACAACTCACATGAAATGCTTGTTGAAATCCTAAATTAGGATTGCCAATGAAAGACAGAGGCAGGCTTCATAAAAAGGTGATGGAGAGGTGATGTCTCTCTGCACTGGCCACTTTCTTTTAATTCAATAAATAAACTGACCTATCGGGGTGCATTTGGAGATGCTTGATAAAATTTGACATTGTCGATCCAGCATCTTTTATCTTGTAATTTACTGCACATCTTGCATGTTGGGCCTCGTGTGAAGGCATTATAAGGTTATGATACATGCTGCTGGTGTGCTTACCATCATCACCACACAGTGTTGTTGGTAGTTTCAGTTTATAGTCACTTGAAGCATTGTGTGCAGCACAAACTGCAATCTGAAAAAGACCAGTATTAAACCTTTGCTGCATGTAGTCTTCTGCAAATCCTCCAGAAGAAGAAGTAGAAGGAATCCCCAAAAATATGGACTTGTTTTTGTTCCTTGAATACATTTCATACCCTCCATTCCAGTGGACTCTCTGACTGACTGGTTGAGGTCAGCAGGTTTTAAAAACCCTGTGGAGTCCTCGAGTCGTTAATGCTTGATGGTCACCTGTGAGTTGTTGTTCCCCCTAACAAATTCATCAGTAAAAGCACCAGATATTATGGGAACAGCAAGAAATAATGTTTTTATAGATTTGAATTCAAAGACACATCTCTGAGAACACTTCATGTCTTCAATCATCTTTTCTGAGTGGTTTTTAGAGCTCCACAAAACATATATGTTTAATAATTTAACTCAATTTAAGGGAAAGCCCTCTCAGACAGATGTCTACTGGGGCGAACATGCAACCTTTCCTAAATTATATAATTTACACTGAGGAGAAAAAAGCAGGCTGCATTTCTGAGGTATTCACTGACTCCTGGGTTTTAATCCCGAATGACTCACAATTGTAAGCGACATTTACTGCCAATTTGGTATATGAATGATGCTTGATGATGCTGATGTTATATAATTACTTCCAAAAGCTGTATAAATGGAATACTGGAGTTTTCCATTGACTGGATCCTGACAGACATCCACAGCTATTACACTGTGTACTCATTTTTATATCTTCAGACTGTGTAGTAAAAGCAGCAAGTCAGAACAACAGCAGCAGCTTCATCTGCACAAAATACATTCAGGGACAAATACACACACAAATACATTACTGTTTTGCGTGTAAAACTATATAATTATATGCTACCATTTTGACTAACTCTGATGATTGGTATGGTCACTGATGTATAATTCATACACACAGAAAAGACCTGTAAAACCAGCTGCAACTTAAATAGCAGAAATAGACAGTACACACGATTCTCCCATCAGACTCCTTAGTTTTTTCTATCTGCAGGTTTTGGTCTTTTTCCATGGCAACAAAAATGCAGTGACGACTTGGTGTGTGGCAGTGTGTGTGGCTGTGTGCCTCATGCCACAGTGACTAAATTTGATCAGGTGATAATGTATTTTGCCACACTAGCTGTGTGCGATTTTTGGTATTCTGCACATTATGGCAATTTGTCTCATATGCCCCTAAAGTCTCCACTTTTACTTTCTGTATTACTGTATTCTGTATTCATGCTTGTTAGTAAGATTGATTTTTATTAAATTCCTGATTTGTATCCAAAATAATATTTTTAACTACTGTTTAATGAAATCAGATCTCTGTTCACCCTTTCTGGCCCTTTCACCACAGTGAGAATGAAAAATTACGAGAAATGAGAAAGCACATGAAACAAAATCAGAAACTGCTCTTTGTTACTTTATTCTGCAAGAGGAAGTGTGTAACATTCTTCTTACATTTACACGGACATTTGGTGGGAATCACACATACACAACAACTTATTTCAGCTGCTCCCTTTCGGGGTCGCCACAGCAGAGCACTCTGCATATTTCATTTGGCAAGGATTTTACACCAGATGCCCTTCGAGGTGCAACCCTGCCCATTTATCCAGGCTTGGGACTGACACTAGGAAGGGGCCAGGGAGGCAAACTACCAGCCCTGGGGCTCTTGGACAGTTAGTAATTGCAGACTTCACTACTATCTTAGCTGGAATCTCACCTATGCAAAGAGTGAAAGTATATTTGGGACTGGATTCCAATTAATTGAGGTCAATACACTGTATCACACAATGTAGGGAATTAGAAAATAATTTCTCACTGGATATTTGGCCTTTACACATTTCACCAAGTAAAATATAGTGAATGGTTGAATGAGTATGAAGGATTCTAGTTTTAATTTATGACTTTTTGAACAAAATATGAAACTGATAATAAAACCACATGGCCTGTAAGCAACAGAGATTAGAGCTACATTTATCTGAAGATAGTTATTCAATGGCTGTCTGTAAAACTATTTTCAGACAGAGTCTGAAAAAAAATGCACCTTGTTCATCCTTTGAATGGGACCAGCTGCATTGGCTCCGAATAGGGTGCATTGGGGTCTTGAGCAAAAAACTCATGGTGGACTAGCAAAAAAAGTTAGTGCAGTTTAATGTCTTGGCAGTGTGTTGTGTTGCTTAATATAAGATGCACAACATGACATTCATGTTTTAGTCAGAACCCCAATTAACACAATGCATTATAATCTATATATTATTCTGGCTTTTAATTGAACTAGTGTTTGCATAGTGACCATAGAAAAATGAATGCATCCTGGTGGCACCTCTTTCACCTTTTGCAAAATTTTGCATTATTACCAGTCCCAATACTTATCTTGGCTTTCCCTGTCTAGACCCTGTCCATGATCTACTCCTGCTCTAGGCTCAGACCCTCAACCCCACTGCACATTAATCTCTTCCAATAAAGACACTTTTAACTTATCCTTCAGTGTCCGTTCTTTTAACTTGGTCCAAAGAACCGCTGGCATTATAACACATGCACCCAACCAACCACGTGATGTAAAACAAAAGGTGATTCATCAGGCCAAGCTACCATCTTCCATTGCTCCAATCATCCAGCCCTGATGATCAAGTGCCCATTGTAGCCTCTTTTGATGGTAGACAGGGGTTAGCTACTCAGGCCCATACACTCTAAAAAGGTAAAACTTACCCAATGTTGTGTGAATCTAGCATCTACAAAAGTTTGGGTTGAATCTACCCAGTAGAATGGATTCTTTTGATCTATTGACCCAGAGGTGATATATAAATAAACCATTAGGTCACAACAACCCACTGATCCTAGTTAAATTTAACCTAGTATTGTGTAGGTGCTTTATTAGGGACATTTTCATCTTTATTTAAGGAAATATCTTTTCCACAGTGCTGAGGTTTAGGTGTTGTTTGATAAGAGGTCCTTTGTATTCACTGCCCCTTCTTTTTCGAATCACACACCAAACCCACAAACCATTTTCTGAATCAGTCACATGGTACAAGCCTGCACGTGAGACTTCACACATCACCACATACGTAATCGATACAAGCCTCAATATTCGCTTCACAAAAATCGTCCTGCATTACTCAACACATGCTTCGAAACCTCGCAGCAAAAAGGCACATCACTACTCTGAATGTCTGCACCAGCCTGACTCTTCTGGCCTTGTATGTTCACTCTGAACTTTGTTTTGACCTCACCTCACCTATGGCTCCACCATTTTGTCTCTGCTCACCTGAAGTCTGTTCTGAAAGCTGTTGCTTATTGCCAACACTGCAATCAGACTCTAAAAAACTGCTCTATCCATCATTCATCCTCACAATAATGTGCACAACAATTTACTTTACAATTTACCTATTCTGGTTTTCCAACCATCTCTGTACTTAAAGCTTCTTACTGGTTAAACACACCAGATCCAGGTAATCAGCATTTGGCAGAGCAAGGATAGTTGGAAAACAAGCAGGACAATGGCCCTCGAGGACCAGGACTGGCCACCCCTGGACTAATATGTCCCACGCATTGACAGATAACTTTGCAATAAACATTGTTATTCACTCCACTTGTCAGTGGTTTAAATGTTGTGGCTGTTTGGTGTATAGTGTTTTAATTAATTTTCATTCACTTGATGATCTCATGGTTTCATTACTGAATTGCTCAAAAGGAACAATAAGAACTGCTATTCAACTGCTGTGTGCATGCTGGAACATATATGCAAACACCTAAGCGATGCTTCTAACAACTTAATTTGTTGAGTTAACTTAACCCATTTCTATGCAGTCATCTGAAATTGTTTTAAGTTCTGACAGGCTAAGATTCAAACTTAGCAGGAGAGACAATCTTGATTTGTTGAAATAATTTAATTTCAATTTGTTGATAACTTGCATTTCTAAGGCTTAACGATTTATGTGTGCCAAGAAACATACTTCTTAAATTATTTAAAAATTACAATTAAATTATTTTGAACTTTTTTTTTTATTAAGAATCTGTCAGGGATCTGGCCTCACTTCCTGCTCAGGGCTTTTATTTTGCTAACTTCCCTTGTTCTCCCCAAACGTAGCTCAGCTTGCTTCACTCCCTCATTAGCCTGATTGCTTTCTCCTGTGCTCACCTGCCACTATATAAGCCGCCCCTCTGACATGCTACCCTTGCCAGTTTGTTAGACTCTGTTGTCAAATGCTCCAGCTCTCAATGTTTTAGACCCACTACATGCTTCTTTACTGGGACATGCCTTCAGACTGTACCACTGAAAGAACTGTGAGTTATTGCCTGCCTGGTTCTTTGACCCCAGCCTGTCTCTGGATTTCCCCTCTCTCTGTCCCTTGTAGGCTCTGGATTCTGGCTCTTTCTTGCTTTTTGGAACTTTAACCCCCTGCTCATATCTATGGATTTGGCTTTTGGATTAAGGATTTGGATCGGTCTACTCAGCCTGGTTTGTACACGAAGAGGACCTTGCAATGACTCCCCTCACCCACTCGCCAGCAATTGGCTCTCCCCGCCCTGCACTAACTCCTCTGCTTCCCTCCTCAGCATTCTTCATCTCCTCCCTAAACAATAGACCACGTGGCGTACGCCATCTTGCCCCGGACTCTTTTTTTTTTTTCCCATCAGACAACGCTTCTCGGACCACCCACCACTGCAAAGCACGTAAGCTCAAACACCACACAGTCTGTCACACGCCACTTGTCACCTGTCTCACCCTGCCTCTCCTTCTCAGATCCTGTCTGTGCCAGTCCGAATCACTACAAGACTCAACCGTCCTTCCTGACGTCCCCACTTCCCCCTTGTCTCATTAAAACCTTTTAAACTGAGTATTTGTGTCTGGCTCTTTAATCGGGTCCACCGATCAGTTAACCTCACAGAATCACTGTAGAACTTGCCTAACTTTAATTAATATTCTTTTACAACCTAAATGGAATTCAAATATTAACATTAATGCAACTAAATATCAAATTTAAACATATTTGATCTAGAGTATTAGCAAGTACGAACAAATTGGTTTTAACCAAGCCTTATGCTTGGCATACTATGTCCCCCTGATGTTCTCGTCTGTAAAAGTTAAATTGGAGCTGAGCTGCAGCTCAAACTGAGCAGCCCAGATCAAGGTGCTTTGCTCAAAGGTAGTGCAGATGGAGAGTTGCAAATGAGTGGAATATGAGTTGAAAAAGATTGACCCCACTTAACTTTTGGGAGTCAGAATGAGCACTAACAGTCGATCCAGAGGATTGAAGTCAGCCTTTCTAGCCTTTAGCTTTACACTTTTGACCTGTATGCTTTTCTGCTGACAACACTGGGAATAAAGCTTTTGTATCTTTCAGTCAAGCTTCTCTTCACAACTCTCAACTTTTCATCTTTTGCTGAGCTTTGTAGATTTAGATGGGGATTGTCAGCATCCTGCAGGCACTTCCTACATGTTTAATATTTCTCATCCAGTGTCATTGACACTGACAATTATTTAATACACATGTTTAGCAAGTCATGGTCATAAATTCCGTTTTAAACTTGGTGAAAATACTTATTGATTCATAATTTAGCTGTACATTCAATTAAGTACTTTTTATCTCATATCAATAATACAACAACATGGAACTATTTTGACACTAACACCTCATGTGAAAAAGTCTATTTCTTCTACTGCAAATGTAACAGACTTTTGACCCTTTGGTTCAGAACATAATTTCATGTTAATCGGTAAAGTCACTCCTAATTATCTAAGCTTGGCATATCTGTTGTTATCTGACAAATAAATACTTTAACGTAACAAAGACAGCCATCAGTTTGACTTATTGCAGAGCTCCCAAAGGTGGAATATTAATTCTGCTGTTTTGTCATGTATAAAGGACTTTAAATAAAATTTCAATTTTAGATTTTTTTGAGAAAATATAGATAAAAATAGACCTGACAGGACAAACCAAACAATGTCCACTCATTTAAAGTTGCTAATTAATTTAACCTGGCACAAGCATCCACCAACCTCTTCACCCCTGTTTCCCTCTAGGATCAAAGTAGTTTTTTCAATCTCGAATCTTGAATTTAAGCCTATTGATTAAAAGGAAAAAGAAAAAATCTCACATCCTGTCCTTTAAACCCTTTTCAGTTATAGGCCTTTCCCTTCATCAGTAACATAACATTAATGAACATACAGGAATGTATCAGGTCATTAGTCTAGGGAACCTCCACCTAGGGTAGAGAAGAGGGGAAACAAATAAAATACATTGCAGTATAAAAGTATAAATATATTTTATATTCCATGGTATGAGTGTATGGAATTTGTATTTTTGATAAGTTCTGCTGATTATGTATATTAAGAATTGAGATAAAATTTCATAAAACTTCCCTTGGTTGTTCTTAATGTTTGTAATTAAAGATTAAAAGAAAGCAATATCTGGCATTAATTTTAACCACTCAGCCAAACCAGACTTTGACTTTTCCGGTGTCAAAGAACAATCCTTGCAGGTCCAATAAAACCTTCCACTGCAAGTTCAATTGGTGCATAATAATATTTTTATATAAGTTTGTAGTGTGTAAATTTGCCTACTTGATCTCTAAATGACCACCTGGCATTGTTCAATTCAAAGTGACCTACATACGACCTCCTTCTGTATTTGTAGGAATATCTTTTTGTTCCCTTTTTCATCTAAAACAAGCTATAAACTCTTTATGTAGCTCTTGGTTTATAGATATTGCCAAAGTACCTCTTGTCCATTAAACTAAAGTCAAATTTAAGCTGTTGGAAGGATCATAAGGTGTCTGCCCAAAATAAATCACTTACTTTTTTTCCAGCTATGATTCCCACATAACAGCCTTATTCCGGTTTGAATTCAATCCATGAGCCTTACTTCCTATCCAAGCAGGTTACTTTTAAAGGCAGAAATGTTTTCTTCTGTGTTCTGTGAAGCATATTGCAAGAAGACCTCTTTCACCCAAACTAAAAGTTTGTTGATGAATACAAATTACTCCAGTAATTTGTCACCTCCTGTAATCCATTAGGCACAGGAGGAGACCAGCTGGATTTAGACCACTTGTAAGTGTGCAACCACCTTGCCAAATGCAATTACACAATTACTGAGAGCTCCTTAAAATTCCAAGTGTGAAAGTTGGCAAGTATTAATAAAGTGCTTCATTCAGGAATTTAGTTTAGTTATTTTCTTGTCATTTATCCCAATTCTACCACAGATATTATTAAATATCCTTTTCATAGACCTGGTTGTAACATAAGATTTACACTTTTCAAATCACAAAAAAAAAAATATTACTAATCTATGGAGTTAGATTGATGGGTTTTGTCAATTTGAAAGACAAAATTGTAAATGGAAAGCAAAATTCTAAAAGTGAACTCTACTGGTCATGAAATAAAAAAATACCAAAACCATACTATAAATAACTGTATGAAAGCTTTTTTAATTCAATGTAACTTTAAACTAAATGTAACTTTAAAATAAACTATTTATTTAATGTTTTTTCTTTTAATAAACCCTACTTAAAAATGTTTTCAGATTTTATTTTTTTTCCTGGCTTTGTAACACAGATGACACAAGGTGTCAGGAATATTCAGCCTGAAGACCAGACAGAGGCTAAGGAAGAACTTATTCCTCTGGGTCTTTTAGTGAAGTGAAGATGGGGGAAAATAAGGTGCACCTGGTGTTCTTTCAGCATGTCCTTAAATAATGAATGAATCAATCCTGTGAGTTCCTACAACAAGCACTTAATCTTAAATATTTCTTATCTGTTTCTATGATGTAACTTATTTATATTTTGTACATGTTCTGTTATTACTGTATGTATTGTATTTTTATAGTTTGTCCACTTGTATTCACCATTTCTCTATATATAGCAATAACTCTAATTTCTTACTGTGACTTTAAATTTCATTTAATTTTCACTGCTTCTTACACTTGGTACAATCAGTTGAAAAAGAAACTTAGTATCTCACTCAGTGTATTTGCAAGATTTTTCTGCCAACAATATTTTAACCAGGGTCAATCTTGAAGTATGAAATGACTAGCAACTTTCTAAAGGAAGAAAACATGCTGCAAACTACTTTTCAGTGGCAATTTGAAATAGTCATTTGGATGTGGTGTAAACATTTTTTGATTGGATTAAGCTGGGAAACGATAATTAGACCAGCCAGTCTTTGAAAATATTATACATCAGAGTCTCAGCAAGCCAAATTGTTGCAGCAGTGGACTCGTATATTGTGTGCTGTGTCACCAGCTTGAGATGAAACTAATGATTCCTCTGGGCATTCATAACTGTTGCAGCACTGGGCAGAAAAAGACATTAACAAAAATAAAAGCAGTAACACTTTACTTTGACTTGCTGAGAGCATAGAGAGCCAATTCCAGGCACATTTGCATTTCATTTTTACAGTGCACAAAGACCTTATTGGAGAGGACAAATTACGCAATAAAACCACCAATATTTCATCTTTGTGCTGCAGTCTGTAGTATGTTGCACACTAGGAAATAAACAGATCATATGTAGACCACACGTCCAAGGGAAAAGCACTCCAAATGTGACAGGTAATCTCAGGTGTGTCTTTGCAGAAATAGAAAATTACATATATAATAATACTTATGAATGCACATTAAGACAGCTATTATAACTTCAACGATCAAATAAATATGAATATTATATATAATACAATTTAATTCAACATTGGTGAGCGCTGATGCCCTCAAGTGTGGATACTGGTATCACTGTGGTGGTATCGAGTTCTCTAAATTGGTATGGATGCTGGATGGATGGATGATGTTAAACTGATAAGTGCTTTGCGCTTATGTTCCTATGTTCTGATCATCAGTATATTTAATGCCCTTAAAATAGCCATATACTGTAAATTTACCTGTTCTCAATAAACAAAACGAAACAAAAGCTGAGGTATGAACAGAACCGTAGCTTAAAAATCGGGGTCTGAACGGAGCTGTGAAGTCTTACATACCCACTAATAAAGACCATCAAATCAAGCCAGAGCATAGTAAACAGCACATAATCAGGAGTGGAGGCTTCTGATGGCGCTTCTCATCCCGGCTTTGAGAAATCCGGTGTCATTGTGATTGTGAAGAGAAGTGTGTTTGATCGTCATAACCAGACTCCATGTTGGAGATGATGAAACCCTCTAGTAAGCAGGATGCTGTTCACTCCCTGTCACAGTGGCACTAGAGACAGTCCAAACCAAGGTGACAGTGACAGATTTAATCTGCAGCCAGCTGCTAACCGCCTTTTATCTCTATTCTCAGAGGTCCTGTGACGAAACTGGCCTCAAAGTTCTCTATCGTTTCTTTGTGCTCTTTCTCACTCTCATTCCTTCTTCATTTTGTTGCTCTTTCTATCCTTGTCATTTACGCCTACCTTTTTCCTCCTCTTATCTGATTATTCGCTTCTATTCATTTTTTCTCCTCTTTAGTGTCTTCTCGTCCTCTCTGCTTATGTTCAGCCGCTCCACCTCTATCCTCTGATTCCCTTTAATCATAACTTTAAAAAAAACCTACTTAATCTTCCCCTCTCATGTTTACCTTCCCTCATTTTCAGCGTTATGTTCTCTCTCTTTCTGTGTCTTCCCTCATTTAACTTAAGACTACAGCAGACTTGATCACACAGTCTACACACCGATATACGCTGTCACTCCTCTGACACGGATCTCATAGACTGACGGAGGACGAGACTATGCACGGCTGAGTTGGGACATGTTATTTAGTGATACAACAAAACTGGGCAGTGTGCATCCGCTTCATTATTTTGTATGTGTGTGTGTGTGTTTGTATGTGTATATGTTTGTGTTTGTCAGCGTGAGAGAGTGAGATGCTTCCTGCCATTTCAGCAAAGGTTAATAGAGAGCAGCTTTGCACCTTATTTCTGCACATCAGAGATGAGAGAGAGAGAAAGAAAGAATGGACATAGGAAGGGATTCAGCAAAAGAGATTATTGAAAGAAGAAGGTGAAGAAAGAACAAAAGAAGGAAGGAAGGAAATGTGTGAGCAAACTGACAGAATCTGATAATATGTTGGTAAAGTTTGATATTTATGTCAGTTGCATTGTTTAGCTCATTAGCTTTTATTTATTGTAGAATTAACACAGCAAAGGTTCTCCCATAAGTTTCTATTGTAGTCTAACACTTACAAAATTGCAGCACTTTGTATGAGATGAGTATATTAGTGATATAATTATAACTTAGAGTCCCTGAATAAAAGCTGAATATGCTCTTAACATTTAGTCTGTATAAAATATTAACTGAATAAATGAATCCACTGCAAGAAGCAGCAACCACCACAGAGGTGACACAATCACTCTACTCACCAATTTAATGTCACCACTTAGAAAATCATTTAGTGTGGCAATTAGAAATGAAAAATGTTAATGCTCTTAGAAGCATCTAAAAAACTGTGCTCAGTTCAACAGTTTTATTCTTTAATTCTTAACATTTTTATTAGGGCTAGGCATCGTCCTTGATTAATTACTGCGTTAACGTGATAATAACATGTTAATTAATTAACGATATATTTTTTAATGTACAATAACGCAGTTTTATTATTATTATTATGACAGTAAAAGTCCGTCGTTCACTGGGTCTGAATACACATACAGACAAACAATGGGTCACAGGAGGCGTGGGATGTTGATCAGTACTGGCTTTGGATTGGCGGCGGCGTGTCTCAGCCAATGAGAGAGAATTTGGGGGTGGACCTAAGACTGCTGCCGCTTTCTGCAACACAAAAGAACTGGAACTACCAAACTTTTACAAGGACATTTTCAGTTTTAAATCTATTCCACACAGCAGAGTCGATAGAGCCACAGTTATTTGTAACACCTGCAAAGTTAAATTTTTTTATCATCAGATCAGATTTATCATCTTGGTGTCTGACGTATCATTTAAATACAATACACACCGTTGATGTAGCAAATTACCCAAACAACAGACACCAACACTTAAAGGAATCATGGCACTTGTGTTTGTTTTAATGACAGCAGTCAAATTAACAACTGTGTTTAAAAAACGCTTTTCAGATGGTTGATGTGATAGATTTTCTGTGTGTCTGTGTTTAGTTGCGATTAATCGCTGAAAAATTGTGCGATTAATTGCGATTTAAAATTTTAATTGTTGCCCAGCACTAATTTTTATACAACTGATCTGAAATCTAAAATATGTTTTCTAGTGAAATAAATTGCAACCAGATTTTTTGTTAACATAATGAAGATACACTGTATTGTCAAAAGTATTGGGACACCCCTCAAAATATATTTATACACACACATATTTATACACACACACACACACATGAACTTTTGTTCATGTGTGTGTGTGAATAAAGGCAAGCATCCCAATACTTTTGGCAATGTAGTATATGTTGACAGTAAATGGCAAGTTGCAGTTACATTGATACTGAACATAGAGCAAATAAAATATCTGTTTGAACAAAATATTTAATCTTGCAGAACAATGTCCAGTATGTCTGACGACAGTGGTACTGTAGATTCTCACAGCACTTGGTTAAGGTTAGAGAAAGAGGAAAATGCTGTTCAAACATAATGATTTGATGATGACTAAATCACACTGGATTCATTCAGCACATCACCTTTCCAGGTCACTGTCAGCTATACAGACATCATGTATCTCTAGATGAAACTATGAAGACATCTAGGTGTGTTACAGGGGATCACATAAATTGGCCAGGAAAGTTTAGTTTGAACACATTTTAAGCTGGTGTCAGCTCATCTATAACTCAGTCAAGGCCTAAGGTTACATCAGCTATAGTAACATATTACACCATTACTTTGAACCTTGATGCATTATTGAGAAAAATAACTGACTCAACTGCAAACTGACCATCCTCATTCTCTCTTCATCTATAAAGCATGATGCTCTATGCTACTCAGAATATTATTATTATAAGTAGTAGCACTTGTTACAGTAGCAGTGGTAGAAGCTGTATTTCTGCTTTTACCTGAATGGGTCCTGTAATGGATATTACATGAGAAAAATCATGTAATGTTTTTGAAGCACTTACAGTAAAAATGGTTCACAGAACAGACGCTAAACGGTGGCATTAGTATCACAACAACACAAAGTCGACAGTTCACAGAGGGTTTGTTGGATTGTTTTAAACTGATCCAATGGAATTTAATGTCTTGACATATAAAAGGGTACGCATCACCTTTTGCCCCAGTGATCATGTTGTGTAGAGCCTCCAATTCACAGGTATCATAAAAGACTGTACTCACTTTTAGTTGTAAAACTTAGGTTAAAGGTCAGGGGTGGAAGGTAAGGGGGGGTCTAGCATTTATTGATGTCATAGACATCTGAGTCACTTTTTTAAATCCAGCTTCTGATTTACAGCTTTTCCCACACATTGTTGCTGGAAACTGAATCTGTGACCATGATCCTTGATGCTCATGTTGTACTTGACGTGCATCAACTATGTTTCAGTCCAAATCGTGTATTAAATGCTGAAAAACTAGCAAAAGCACATCACAGTTCATCCACCAATAATGTTTTGAAAGTCATTTATGTCCAATGTGCATGTTACCTGTCATATTCAATGTCACGCTAACACCATAGCGCTGGTACCTGCGTAGAAGCACCGCTGGAGCATCTACAGGACGACTTTTTTAAGTTCAGTTTAGAAAGGCAAATGCTGTCCACCCTAAGCCTGGTTCTGCTGGAGGTTTCTTCAATTAAAGGTAATTAACTAGCTAATACTGTCACCTAGTGCTTGCTTAAATGTTGTTGCGTTTACTGTATAGTTCTATAATATAATATTTTATATAATATAATACTATATTACATAAGGTCTTAAACCTTAAACACTGTAAAATGGCTTGAGATGACTTTTTGTTGTGATTCAACTCTGTATAAGTAAACTGAAGTGAATACAGTACCATTACTCAATTATCAATAGGCATGGTCACACAATAAATACTCTATGCCAATACAGACATCTGACCAGCTTCTTAGAAACAATCCTAAAGTGAACTAACCACTGTTGGGATTTTCTCCTGAAATGCTTTTTAATATGTTGTGTCAGTTTTCCTGACAACTGCAGAGATCTTGAAAAGCAGATCATTAAAGATCGCAGGTGAGGAGTGGAAACATAACATAAATCTTTCAACATCTTCTGAATTTACACTTCCTATGCTGTTCTCTGGTGGCGAATGCCTCCAAAACCATGTTTCAGCTGAAACAGAGCATCATCTAGTTGCTTGGATACCATGAATGTGTGATATTAAATTACACTGCGATGGTCTTGAACCTGCAGCACTTTCTATTTCTAAAAGTTCAAGAATAAGAAAGTGTGTGTTAACAATGAGCATAAGCTCCATTCACTACTTTAAGGTAATTCAGATGCTTTGTGGGGTCTGCTGTGTTTTACACTGCACTCAGGCTGTATCTGTTTCCAATTACAGGAGACAGCTGTCAGAAAACAGTGTGTGTATACATGCTGAAAATGCTGTTTTCCCCCAGTCGCGCTGTGCAGGATCAGGTGTTCAAAGCACTGAGGGAGGCTAAAGGCTCACAGTTTTGGCAGAGTTGGGGTAGAATTACTTAATGTAATACAGTCATGTGCCTTTAATGAGCCAAAAAAATGCTGGTAATAATGTTTGCAGCGATGTTTATTTCAAATCTAACTCCAGCAGTTGTAACAAATGGATATTTAATTCCAGATATGTTTTAATAAACAGAGCCTGTCTCCCGCTGAAGCAGGATAGCAGTCAGAGATTTGCAGAATACACAAAGGCAAATCCGCAGAGAAGAATGGAACTTTAAACTGTTTAATTGGATCAGGGAACAAAACAATTGTTTACCATTGTTGGAGCTTAAAAAGATCTGAGAGGCTGACTTGGAGAGCAGCACATGCAGGGGGAGCAACGAGAGGAAGGAATAAAGAGGAAGAGAGGAGACAGGAATAAGAGGAGAGGTGACAGGCAAAAGAGAGGCTATGTTGTAGAGTGGTAAGAGACCTCATATAGAAATACAGAAATGGTTAAAGAGAGACCAAGAATGAGAGGAGGAGAGAGAGAAATGGAGTCAGAGTGATTGGAATAAATATAATTGTTTCTTCTGAGCCCCACAGGCGAATTAGAGTCAGACCCTGTGCAGAAAAATCTGACTGCTTCGCTTTGATCTTCCCTCTAATCAGATTGGAGCTCAGGGTTTAGGGAAAAGGCGTAACATTGTATTGCCTCTTTTTACTCTTTGAAAACTCTGTGTGTGTCTGATTATGCATATCTGTTTGTGTATGCATGTAGCAAGGGTCATGGTGTACAAAACAGAATTGAATGTGTGTGTGTGTGAGTGTGTGTGTGTGTGTGTGTGTGTGTGTGTGTGTGTTTGTGTGTGAGTGTGTGTCTGTGTGTGAGTGTGTGTGTGTGGCAGGGAGTTTTTAGGTGATGAATTGGAGCTATAACAGGCCCCTACGGCCGGAATAAAAATAAATAAATGAAGAATTAAATAAAGACATTTGCATTTTGAATTTAGTTGTAGGACTTCTGTCAGTGGATGTAGATGCATTTGGTGTATAATAAAGCAAAGAGTGTGACCATGGAGGCCCTGAGCTGTTGAGAAGCTGAAATTTTATATTAAAAAACAACTTTTGAAATGAAAGTTCGATATGTTGTTGTTGTACTAATTTTTTAATTTACTGTAGGTATTACTTGATTTAACAAACATTAAATTTTTAATTTAACTCAGCATCCAAACCTTCTTGGAAAAAGTGTTTTAAAAAGTATCTGTTGTAAATGTTTATGTAGGTTCATATTTCACAAATTTCTTCTTTAACCATATTCAGCATTTTTTTTTTTTACTATTTCGAATCCTCAGAGTGTTTACCATGCAGCATTGTGTATTGTTGTATTAGAAAGAGAAAAATGTTATAGTGCAGTGCTCACATACAGTGTGTCTGCAGCTATAGAAAGACTTGTTTGGCTGCAGGCTACAGGAGAATTATGTTTGGGGTGGAACTGTGTTATCTGTCTCACAGTTTGTGGGAGTTGTGCAGAACTTTGCCAGCGTTTCAACTTGTGTGTGAACTATTGCTCCAGTTAAACACCTTACATCTGATCAACTTCTCTTCTAAAAGTCTGAAGTATGACATGCTTGTATTACAACATTTTGCTTGTCAGTTCCCTCTGTGCCTCATAGAAAGAAAGGGTCTCTTCACTGCCCCCAATCCTATAAGTGATGATGCAAGCACTGGCTGAGTGATAGCAAGAATCATTACAGCCACAAAACCTTTTAATCACTGTCTGAGATTAATAACTTTGGAATCCTGCATGCGAAAAGACCGGACTTGTGCTTTGCATCAAGGAAAGTCCAATGTGAAGGGAATTTTTATATATAGATGCATATAAGAACAAGCACAGAAAGATTTATACATGTGACCCCAGCCTGAATGTCCTTAGCAACCAGAAGCTATTGGTGAATGTAGTCCTGCGCTACAACAGAGCTGTGACCAGGGTGTGGGTCTCTTGAGGAGGGCCGGTGCTTTGTTCCTGCAGCGACGGATGTCCAGAGAGTGTCTGTGGAGGGCAGATGAGAGCTGATGATCCTCCCTCTGCAGTTTAATGAGTCCCTGGAGAGCTTTCCTCTCACTTTTGTGGCATTTCCATACCACCCACAGATCCCTCTTGTCAGGACGAGCGCCTTTGTCTCACCCGTGTTCACGTTAAGGTCGTCTTTGTAGGAAGACAGCCAAAAATGTGCATACTGTACATGTTGAGCTTATTTGGTATGGTCTAGGTTACAGTACAAGGGTCTATTGCCTTTGGAGTTAGTATTAGCTTAGACTCCTTAAATTCACACACATCCACGCACACACACACACAAACAGACATGGACATGGTCTATGTATCACTTTCTGACAAGGCCAATCTTTAATCCTCACTCTTTTTGATAAGTCTGTGATTGATCTGCACAGGTCTATTTCCTGTCTCCACTTGTGATAAATCACCCTTACATTGACAGCTTGTATGTGTGAGTGTGTGTGTGTGTTTGTGTCTAATTACAACCTCCTCCATGTTGTACCTCATCACCCCTCACTGATTCCCTCTTTTCGCTGTAACAGGGATCAGTGGATCTGTGAACAAGCAGCTTGCCGTGCCACTGCTAACATGCCATGTTTAAACTCATCCAGCTGGTAGTAAGAATCTTCCACTGTGGCATTAACACAACTGAATAAACCTTCACTGATACAGTGATGCTCTCTTTAGACCTGCTACAGCTGCAGTTCAGCTGTCAGTCAAACACAAGAAGAGACTCATCAAACATAATTAGATCATTTGAAAAATTGCATTTTTGGCTGCTTTCATTATCACACTAGATAAGTCGTAGGTCTTTTAATGATACATTTTTAAAACTGAAACGGGCTGGACTGAAGGAAACATACGTAGATTTAGGCAATTAGACAGTTAGACCTGTCACTATGGAAGTAAACTCCCATACATGCAGTGTTTTATGCTATTACAAATACATATCTAAATATGTCTGTGCAGTACATGAGTAAATGTAATGAGTTATTTTCCCGTGTAGAAATTACACTGGCATAAATTACACGAGTGAAATCCCAACAGCCGTATATGAACATTTAACTTTAGCCAATAAGTTTCACTAGTGTTTCGCCAATGTTTTGTTGTTGTGTTTTGCGCCTGTGAGTCACCATAGTAATGTCGTCAAATACAGTAAAACTTCATGTCAATATCCTATGGGATCAAATCACCGCCACAATGATTTTGTGCGTGTAAAAAAGATCTGTGTGTAAACCGATGTTTGTCCATAATTACGGTTTGTAAAAAAGATTTGTCCGTAAAACGATGTTTGTCTGTCCGTAAATACGGTTTGTAAAAAAGATTTGTCCGTAAACGTGATAAGGGCTGTGCAATAACAAATATTCCCAGAAAGTTCGTCTTCTCAGTGTTCCGGAACCGTTTGAATTATTGTTCTAGCTATCTGTAACAGATTTTGAGATTTGTGCGTATAGCTGTCCTCGTTTTGTCTGTACACTTAGTGATTTTTGCACAGCCCTTATCACGTTTACGAACAAATCTTTTTTACAAACCGTATTTTCGGACTGACAAACATCGTTTTACGGACAAACATCGGTTTACGCACAGATCCTTTTTACAAACCGTATTTACGGACAGACAAGCATCGTTTTATGGACAAATCTTTTTTACAAATCGTAATCACGGACAAACATCGGTTTACGCACAGATCTTTTTTACACACGCACAAAATCATTGTGGCGGTGATTTAATCCCATAATATCCAATAATAGTCGTTGCCAAGTCAAAAGTAGAGCAGATCATAAACCAAGCTGATTTCAACTTGTTGCATTAGGAAAAATGTGTTGAAAACAGTATGTCTGTGACCACCGGAGCTACTCTCTGGTGGACCTGTATCTCACTGTGATGTTGGACCACTGGTTCTGGATTTCATCTGAGACAAACCAAAACTGAACACTGTAAACACTTGGTGTGTTAAAGACTCTGTTGTGCACAGTTATTTTATACAGCTTGTGTGATATGGATCTCTCTTAAATATTGTTCTTATCAACACACACAGACAGTAACACAAGCCTGTTTTGATAGACTAATTGAACCAGTTTACTGACAGTGTCCTGGCAATTTATTCTCTCTCTCAGACGGGCTGCACATAAACATCTGCATCTTTCACTGTCTGTCAAACTGTTGTGTTGTCAGCGTTGAATGGATGCTTAATCCTTAACTTTCTAATACATCTTGCTTTATCTTTTGTAGATGTTTGTCAGTTGTCAGACATGTCTCGCAGCGAGTGCTGCTAACACACTGGTATTTTTATTTGTGAGAAAGCATCAAGTCTGACACTTGTTCTGCATGAAAAGGTGTGTATATTATCACAGTAAAAACACCCTAATAATCTAAAGGTTTTTTAATTTTGTACAAAGAAGTCATTAGGCTTCAAATAAAGATTCAGCAGTACCACTTTTGCAAATGCAAACATTCAACCTACCTATTTTCATGTGTTTATGTGTGGCCTGAACTTTTGTCCTGAATTAGGATGTTATACCAGTTGACTGTGCTAGTCCTCTAGTGTATCGGCACAAAAGTATCAGGGCATTTCCACTGTGTAATCATGGTACTTGAAAAATCTAAGTCATATTCATTCTGAATAGTCTTCTGTCTTGTTAATATTGCCTACTCCCTCCCCTTCCATCTGCCTATCCACCTGTTCCCATTTGATGAATTTATTAGAGATCCTCCAGAAACATATTTTCTCCCTTCAACTATGATACATAATCTTCTTGCCAAGCCCTCTGATCTTCTAAGGGGATAGTTGAGCCTCTGATGCAGATACAGAACACTGACAACATACCACCTGCCTCTGATAGTGTTCCCACTTTCTCCTTCTCTTTTTACTTTTCTAAATAAACTCTATACGTCCTTTCACATCTGTCTAACAATGACTTTGATGTGTATATTTGTCATATTTCACTGCACAGATCAGCAGTTGCCTCGCAGCTTTCTCATGGTATCTTCCTTTGATAACTCTGTTTGACTGATATTTAAGACTCTGTTTCCTGTCATGCTCAGTACTCATAACCTATGTAGTATGTAATACTTGCAATAATGTCAGCACTTTGTTGATGCTGCTGCAGTGACGCCTAAATAGGGATCCATCATACAGTACCTACGGACTGTGTAAAACTTGACCAAAAACTTGACTCAACGTAAAATTGGAAGGACTTTGAATATGTCATCATCTGCAGTACATAATGTCGCCAAAAAGTCCAAGAATCTGTGAGTAAGGGACAAGGCCAAAACTCAATATTGGATGCCCATGTTTTCCGGGTCCCCAAACAGCACTGCATTAAAAACATATTAAAAACAAGCATGTTTCTGTGATGGACATCACTGCATGGGCTCAGGAATACTTTAAAACTCACTTTCTATGAACACAGTTTGTCGTGCCGTCCAAAAGATAAAGCTCTATATGGACGTGATCCAGAAATACTGCCATCTTCTTTGTGCCAAGGCTCATTTAAATGATCTGTGGCAAAGTGGAAAACGGTTCTGTTGTCAGAAAATGTAAATTTGACATTCGTTTTGGAAACCATGGGCACCGTGTCCCCTGGAGTAAAGAAGAGAGGAACCTTTTAGCTTATCAGTGCTCAGTTTAGAAACCTGCTTCTCTGATATTACTGGGGTGCATTAGTGCCCATGATGTAGGCAGCTTGCACATTCGGAAAGACTCCATCAGTGCTGAAAGATATATCCAGCCCAGAACTCCAGCAACTCGTCTCCTCAGTTCCCAGGTGTTTATTAGTTCCCAAGTGTTGTTGTCATCAATTTCAAAATTGTCTTACTTTTTTCTTGTTCTGTTGTACATAAAATGTGGGTTTATGAGATTTACAAATCATTGCGATGGATGTTTATCTAGATTTTACATAGCTTCCCAACGCTTTGGAGTTCAGACTGTTTTCCATCTGCAGGCAAATCATGTGACTTCCTTCATGATGCATATTGGTCCTCTAAAGTTGTCTTCAGGACACCTATGATATAGACATAAGTTATATGCCTACATCAGCATGATACCTGCAGTGATAAATACCAGCATGTAAACTACCTGACACCTGAAAGTATGTGTGATGGTAGCTATGAATAAACTATGTGCATAAATTCTTAAATTGTCTAATGTCTTGGACTTATGACAGGCCCTGGAATGAAGAGTGGAAACGATGGGAGGGGTATCTATGGAGTTAGCTAGCTTACTTGGTCAAATCTTTGTCTGATGGTTCTGCAGTGGAGAGTTTTCCCACACCTGCTGATGCTAGGGGACCTTTAACAGTGGCTTTTAGCTTTGTTCCATTATAAATAAGGCTTGACTGTAGGGTGACTTACAATGGCTCTTTTGGGTACACAGATATTGTATGGTGACCATTTTCCAAAGTGAGAGTAAAATAGAAGGAACAAGCCATACCTTTAAAACTCTCCACTTGGGAACGTCATCCTGTTTTATTTATGGAGAGACTGGAGTGAGACTAGTGCAGAGATGATCGGATTTGATCAAATCTATTCAACTGTGTAAAAACATGTTTGCATGTCTGCATTTATTGTACTTCGGTGTATGGCTATATTCTTCTGTTCACATCATCTTTTGAGGAAAGTTAGATTTTCTCAGCCGTTGCTTTCAATTGTGCTACGATGAATGCAAATTCTGCAACTCAGTGCTTCTCCTGGGGTTTGGAAATGGCCTCCGAAAATTACTTTGCACACCTCACTGACTGTCAAACAGAGAGGAGGGAGGGAGGGAGGAAGGGAGGGAACAGTGAGGGTGGTACGGGTCGGGGGGGAGAATGAGAAAGAATGGGAGATGTGGAAAATGTGAGGGGAAAGGGAGAGAGAAGACAAAGTGAACAGACAGCGATCGAAGCGGAGATGGCTTGCTTACTAATGCTGTATTTTCTTTGGCCTTGTCTGACCTTTCATCCAGGCTTGCTAACCTGAGAGCAGAACCTGTCAGCGTCCACGTCAGAATAGCTTTTGGGATGTTATGAAGGTTCAACCACAGGGTCAGCTTTTAATAAGAGGCCCGGGCCGCATGAACCAAAGAGTGTTTTGAGGGGGTTTTGACCCTGTGTGCTGTACCCACTGGCTGTTTGGAGTCTGCAGTCTAAAATATTGTAAAAGTAGCTAGTGAGAAACAAATTAAGTGTACCAAAACATGTTTGGCATTTGGGAAGTATTTGAGGTCATGGGTTGGTGCCGGTGTGTTTTTCTTGTTGTCAATATAAGTGGTAAATGTTAGTAGAGTGAGGAGAGGATAGAAAGCAGCTTAGTATTAAAGACAATGCGTCCAGCTGTTTTTAGTCACTGGGTTTACTCGAATGGTGTTTTTTTCTAATTGATCATGGCTCATGGTTTGCTTTTTACAACCGCGCCTACAGCAGCTTCCGCCACCACAGTAAGTCAGGCTAATTT
Organism: Ctenopoma multispine; assembly: GCA_034779795.1. Taxonomy (NCBI): domain Eukaryota; kingdom Metazoa; phylum Chordata; class Actinopteri; order Anabantiformes; family Anabantidae; genus Ctenopoma; species Ctenopoma multispine. Next base: position 3,398,522 of record JAUYWH010000002.1, read on the forward strand.
AACAATATTTTAATTTTACACGAAGAGGATAAGTTACCTCAGTTTCTTTCATCTCTACCCATTCAGGTATGGTGTTTGTTAAGCAACTGAAGAACAGTTGTAGCCTTCCTCTAAACTTACAATGTGTTAGAATGAAAACTATCTTCGACTTACTGATTTGCATATTAATTCATCTGCATGCTGTTATATACAGTCTTACCCATCTCTGAACAATGGATGCACCTGGAACTGGGATCTGGCAGACAGAGGGAGCATCTGGGACTGGAATAAAACACAGTGTTTCTGAATAAGGCCTGAATAAGACGCGCGGTGTCAGAGAGCTTGACTGCAGTCACCTCACCTCACTTCAACCTTCTCTTTCAAATAGGTTTCTCCTCATCCAACCTGTCTCTTATAGCCCAGAGCTCTCTCTGCTGTGCACCTTTACCTTTAGACCAATCCGAATATTAAATCAGAATATCACATTGTATTGAATCACAAACCCCTTGCTCCTTATTTCAATACGTACAGATTTTTTTTTTTTTTATCATATTGAAAATGAGCTGCTGATAACTTGTAGTTGGAGTTGGAGATCCAACATCCTTTTTTTACTACTGTAGATAACTTCTGAGAGAATCACTATAATAATCCCACAAAGTCACAGTTATCTGGTTTACAGTCCATTTCATTCCTCTACTTTTGACCTAGTTTTGATCTCCCTATTGACAGTAAGTGATGATGACTCTCACTCTGACTTACTTCTTGCTATTGAATCCTGCTGTAGCACATAAAAGCCTGAAAATAAATAAATGTTTTTTCCCTTTGCAGATAAACTACAGAGTTGCTGAATTTGATTTCTTTTGCTCTTGTGTCTCCAACATTCCAACTTTTAAATTTCAGTTAGTGTTTCAGATATTTTTTAGTTTGAGTTTAAAACTAACATGACATGAAACGACATCTCTTGCCAGTCTTACCTGACTTTGGCTCAGTCAGAGTTGGAAAAAAAAACTCAGTGCAGTAATTATCAATGATAGCATAATTTCATTTTATTTTATTCATCATTTGCTCTTTTTAGTGCTGCTCTGGAAACTCTCATGGCAGTACACAGCCTTTGTTCTCTGTCATCTTTAATGTATGAGGGCTGTAATTATTTATCCATTTCCAACCGTGTGTCTGTACGTTGTACTGCAGTACAACTGTTTTCTTTGTTTTTTTATTTCAGGAAGTTGTCTATTTACAGAGCAGATCTGGTGGGACTGGTGACAATAGACCAGCTTGTATTGTGTGTGTCTGTGTGCATGTGTGTTTGTGTTTCTTTTGATTCTGTTAAAATAAAAAAAATCATGATTACCACTCATGGAGTTCACAGCTGTCAACATACGACAGATCTATGTGAGGCCCAGCATGGGCGAAACTCAGTTCAGATGCTAGATACTGTAAATGATGCCTTTGTGCTGTTTAACATTTAATATGTTTTTCTTTTTTATCTTTAATTGTATGGGAAAAAGTCTTAACTTAAGTCAGAATACGTGATTAGTCTCCCACGGTGAGGCTGTCCGCCCCCCATGTCCTATGTTTGTTTTTCATCTCACGCAGTGGCTTTTATACTTTCTTTTATATCAGATCTATTTACAGAACACTCCTCTAAAGAGACAAGAAGAACACTGTTTAGGTCACAAGAGGCTCACCACTGTGGTCTGGTGACAGCTTTAAACATAGCACAATTAGAACAAAACAAAACTCCAGTAAGTCCCCTGCTCTACTCGTGTACTAGTTAACATGAAAATAAAACTTTAAGCGCAACTTGCACTCAAGTGCCTCATGTGTCACGTACCATGAGGAAGCAAAGGAAAGAAAATGATACAGATACTTTCTTGATTGTCCTATTGGATCGAACAGTTACCTTGAAGAAAAGTACTACAAGGAAAGAAAATCATGCCACAAACTCTGCATCCACCATCAATTCTCAATTATGGAAATGGAGAGTGAACAGCAAGAATTGTAAAAACTACTTTCTAACAATTACATCATAGTGTGACTTGCTATGGAAGCACATTTTTGTAAACCATGCAATTAAAAAGGCATATATGCTAACTCTGTGGGGAATGGAAGAGGGAGGGGTTATGACTGCTTTACACAAGACTTCCAAGCATGGCACTGAACATTGTTCCTCTGGTATGTGGTGGTCTCATCTGCATCTGTGTAGCTGAGTAATTTACGAAATGAGCTAATTTAGTAAGATAGGACACAGGGGTACTCATGGTGTGCGTCACCTCATATTACAACAATGTGGGTCATCAAGCTCTTTAGATTCAGAAGAGATGGTGTTTTTGGTAATGAGCAAAGCAGAGAGTTTATGTGCGTGTATGTTTGAGTGGTGGAAGCTTGATATGACGCAGTACATTTTAACATTGATTCTGCACCTGTATTATCTCAATTCTGTTCAAGTCAGTTAAGAGACTTAATAGTGATGGTGCCAGAGTGGTGTGGCTGTCTTTGAAAATGAAACACTTTTTGCATCTGATGTGTTTGGAAGGCACTTCATGCAAACTAGTTGTACCATTCTTGAACATTATTTGGTATGAATGAAGACCCTGTCTGCAAACCCAGAGTGGGATCCAGTCTCTGATCCCTCAAAGAAGCCTCAGAGAAAGACAATTCATGTAGTCAAGACAAGCATAGCAAAAAGCCTTCATCCTGCAAAGACTTTTATTCATTGTTGGAACAGATATGATGACAGTGATCATTCAGTGACTGCAATTTAACTTGTCACTCTTCACGTCACACTTTCTGATGCCTAAAGCAGTATGTCAAGCAATAATAGTCCATTTCACTGTATAATAATCATTATTTTGATGTCAGGATATTTCACACCAGAAGGGACAAAACTTTAGTTTACTGAGCTGGCCATGAAGTTTTCTTGTGACTAATCTTTCAAGCATTTATTCAACCCCTTATTTAGTAGCAATTAGAATGAAAACATATCCAAGAATGACTCTTGACTTCAGTGATTGCACAGGTGCCTCTGCGTGTGAGTGTGTAAGTACAAGTTTCTGTTTTTGCAGGTGGCTAATTACACCTCTCAGTGTCTTTCTCCCGTCTATTCGTTAAATTGTTATTTTCTCTCTAGTGTCGTCTCTTTAAACTTTGTTTGAGTGAGCAGAAAGTGACGTGGATGGGAATGTAAATCTTTCTGAATCACTATGTAGAAGAGGGATTGCACTTTGTGGCTAAGTATTGGTTAAAAACCGATGTATGTGTACTTCAGGTGCGTGTTTGTTCATCCATTAACTGTACATCAGTTTACTGTACTGGCTTGGTGAGGTGCATCTATATAACCAGAACCTCACTCTTGTAAACAGGTATTTTTTCTCTGGAGCCAAACTACAACCTTTTGTGTGTGTGTGTGTGTAAGCTTGTACCATAATTACCAAGCTGTTTAATATTAACTGTGTGTGTGTGTGTGTGTCATTACTGACACAGCCCATAATGGTGTTTGGTGGTGTAGGTTGTTAACAAAACACCTGTTAACAGAGACAGAGATATAAAGCCTTTCAGTACACACACACAGACACACACTGCAGTAAACAGACTCATCCAGATCTAGGCAGCAACAGCTGGGAACTTTATTAGGGGGTTTACTACTCAGCAGGACTTGTATATGAACACATCCTTGCAGTTCTGTCCCTCTGTAACGTGTATATTATGCAAGTCATTAGATGCTTAAAACAACGCAATGCAAAGTGGTGTATTTATAAAATATTATTAGAGTCAAATGAAGCAGGTTAATTGTTTGTTGCCAGTAATTTCCTGCCCTTCATGCAGGTTGTGTTATAAGACCTATAGGTTGTAAGAGAGGCCATATTATGCACAATTTATATAGAATAAACTATATATACTATAATATATTTTTATAGTGGGACTCTACTTAAATAGTTTTGGATGATTTAGAATTTCCACAACTTATTATTTTTCATTAAATGGCCTTCTGGTGGTACTTCTACTTCTAATGTCTGCAATGATTTGTTTCAGCTCCCCCTGCTGGTGGGCTGAGCTACAGCTGAAACACACGGGTTAAGCGCAACCCTGTTCCTCTGCCAGCTCTATGTTATTATGTTATTATATTATAAATGTTTCTATGCAACTAAACTGCAAACTTGATAAATTTTTTAAGTGAACATTGTAGCGACCGGCTCACGCTGCACGTAAGCATGACACCTGACTGCCCGCCGCCAATCAGATTCTCAGATTTTCCCTGCGCAGTGTGAATCCTGTCAACAGGTAAAGTATTTCAAAATGGCAGAGACGCAGCACTGTGTGGTGTGGTGTAGTCTGTGAGAAGGAAAAAAATGATTACCAGTTTACCGTGCGTCAGTTGTGTGCAAAGTCCGCTTCGTGGTCTTATAAGACTTTGTTGGATCCCTGGATGCAGCAGTACCTGCAGACTGTTACTGTTTTTAAAGGGACATTTGAGACCATGCAGAATAAGCTGCTTACTTTCCTTTTCTTTACTATAGCTGCTTTACTTCATGCATCAATTGAAGGAGAGACGGGTGAAATTTACTTATAAATAGTAAATGACTGATAACACAGACGGTGTCTTTTCACGTTAATTTAATCTTTTAAAGCAGTGCGATTCATGGTAATGGTGCTTTGGTTTATACTAGTGGTGATATGTGGTTAGAGTGCATCTGAAAACTGACTTGCAAAAGAGCCCCCTTCAAAAAATTATTTCATCAGCCGCCACTGATGACAACACGTGAGTGTGTTTACTTCACATCATGAAGTTTGGTTTTAGGTTGCAAAAGTGTTCAATGAAATAGCTGTAGAATTCTGATGACGATGACGGTCAGATAGTGTAGAGCAAAAACAGTACAGTGTACTGCAGCTGCTTTGCTAATGTATGACAGCATTTATAAGAATCATGAAAATAAGGTCAAGCTGCCTGGGTTCAAGCTTCTCTAAATTATACAGAGATTTTCAGCTTGGCCACACTCATTCCAGCAAATGCACCGAGACATCCAAACTTCAGGATTAAACTTGTTCTAATTGACTTAATTTTAAACCACCGATTCACAAGTCAGGCGGAAAAAAAGGAATTACCTCACAGGTTCAATTTGAAACATGAGGGAAAAACTGAAAGCAAAACTTTCAGCTGACATCTTATCAATTTATTATGCTTCCAAATGCTATGAACTTCCAAATGCCTTTTTATATTATTCAGGAAACAAGTTATTTTTTTGCATGATTTGCATGAATTTGAGTGAAAGTGCAGACTGTGACTTTAAAGGATTGACTGAGTTAAGCCCTTCAGCTGTTGACACGTGGGCCATAATTAACTCACACTGCCAGATAACTGTGCTGTGTATGTTTGTGTGTAGCTGGATTCACCACCGTGACATTAAGCCCTCCGTCCTCCGTGTCAAGTCAAACCTTATTTGGTTGTCATCTTTTCGTAACGTTTAACGTGCAGATAGAAGCGTCTTTAAAAATTAAATAAGCAAGAAAAAAAGCACCATTTAATGTGAAATGTTTCCTAAAACAGAATTTCCTTATTTAGTGAAAATAAGCCAGTTAAGTGTGATGATGCATCAACTCCACCATCACTAAAAGGCAGTGGCACTTAAGGAGATAATTTGCTTCAGCACAGCATTGCTACTTCTCAGCAAACAGCAGGAGTGTGATGACTCACAGAACACACCCATCATTTCTCTTCACATTTTAGGTCTACAATCAACTTTATTTTAACATTAAAAAACATTTCACATTGCACACGTGTTGCCAAGCAATATTAGTAATATTGATTATTACTTACTGACACTAATGAGAAAAGTCTAACAACCGACACAGGCTGCATATACAACATTTTCTATGTTTTTTCACCATGTGTCCAAGGTGAAGCAATGGAAAATGGTTAGTATTGTATGGTGATTTAATGTTAGTAAGAGATAGGAATGCAGTGTGTGAGACATTTTGATGTATAAAGATTTGGTACCACTGTGACTATTGTTTGTAGCACACTTTAAAAAAAAAAAAAAACCTCAACGCAGTGCCAGAGAAACTCCACCGCTAACTAGCAGTTTGGTGGTGTCATTGCAGAGCGACACAGCTAGGCCACCGCACAAGTATTAATGTTCACAACTGCATAACCTGCTTGCATAGCTCGTGTATCTTACAGCGGGGTTTTAGGGATGTTTGATATTGGCTTTTTTACCGATATCTGATATAATGATATTGTCTAACTCCTAATTTCCAATACCAATGTAAACGGATACCAATATATGTGGGGTCCCCCCTCATATATAAAATTAAACTAAATCATTTTAGGTAACTAACATCACATATCTCCTATCATGCATACTTTTTGTTTCTCATGAATGTGTTTCATTCTATTGAATGTATATGGTAATTGGATTTATGCTAAAGATTACAATATTTTGACAGCCCACTACACAGTTTTTGTTTTGGATTTCATGTTTCCCTTTTCAGGAAGTGCATCATAATTTTTCAGTATATAATCTGATAGATTCAGCCACATTAGGAATGTTTTGAGTATTGGTAATGGTTAATGGGTTTTTCCCATGTGGATTTATAAATATATTAAAGTACAGGAAACTGTAGTGAAGATTTACACAAAGTTGTTTTCTTTGTCATTTTGATCTTCACACTTCAATGAGGTAATTTTTTTCTGGAAATACAAGGTCATTAATTATTCCTAAAAGAGTTTTTTTTCTTCTAATACTCAAAAAGGTTAACTTTAAAACAGCCTAGATCATACAAAGCTTTGGTTTCAGCACACAGTACTTACTAAGAGTCATTCATAGCTCTGCTCTTACTGTATGTACAAAAAGTGGTCAGAGTAAGTGAGTGAATGATAAAACTCTTGACACCTCTCCAAACCCACTCAGCCACTGCTCAAGTAAGTGGTGGCTCAAGCATGATTTTTGTAAAAAATACAAAAATTGCCCCCCACCAGCTCCCAATTATGAGGCTGGAGAAATGTTAGTAAAAGGGTTTTCAAATGCTACTTAACCATCTGCCGAGGACTTTACTTTAGACATACTGACATTAAGCAAATCTCCGATGTTACTGCCACATCTCCCCCACATTATTTGCAACCAGACTGCTCCCTGTTGCTCAGTTTTGGATTTTGTAGCATGTAACAACCCTGGCAAGGCCTCAGACCACGTTCATAAACTTCTGAAAATAAGAAAAAATTAAATGACTAATAGTGATACTTTTGGAGGACTATTGGATAGAGCCTCATTTAATCCTCCATGTTTTTTAATTAATGTAAACAAATGAAGAGCCATGGTGGAGATGATGGGTGGCATCTGTCAGTGGTATTACAGTGCTGGTTTTCCATCGCAATAAAACCACAATTGTCATAAAACCACTTCAAAGAACATAATGTGCTGGAAAATGACTTTTCTGATTCACTTGTTAGCCCCCTTTTAATTTTCGCTTGCTGAATGGCCTATTTGATTTAAGTAATTAATCCATCTTAATTTATATGTGGAAATAATGTTTGAGTATTACAAGACTATTGAGAAGAGCACACCGCTCAGCACCTGCTAACAAGGTTTGTGTCTGTGTCTCAGGAAGGTAGCACAAAAGATCAAAGTTGTGCCTGCACACTGTATCATGCCCCACTGACACCTTTAATAGAGCATAAAACATTGTTTTGATCCACAGAGAGATCTTCAACAGGTCAAATGGGACAAAGATCCTTCTGTGAATCAAAACATTGGTTTATGGTCTAATAAAGGCAGAAGAGGGGAGTTATACAAAGCCAGCCTCTCCTGCTTTGATCTTCACTTACATGAGTGCTGTAATACATTGTGTAATAGTGATGTTTTTCTTAACATGTAGCAAATTACTAGACATAATGGGTCTATCTTGACCTCTTCAGTTAAGTCCTAATATTATGCTTTGTAGTGGCTGTCACAATACCATTCAAAGCTCAAGGAAGCACACAAGACAACACAGCTGAAGACACACAGTGCTCTTATGGGGCATTCTCATTCGGACCATAACCCTCTCCTAACCTTAACCAAGTGCTCGAGTGACTAAAAGCAATCATAGAAAATATAATACCAACATAGTCGCATAACTTAATGTACTACAAGATCAGATATTTTGGCAGAAAAAAAATCAGTTGCTTATGTATTTTTTATTGATATGATTATTAGAAATACATTTGCAACTAATTAACTACATAATTATTTGTGAACATATGGTTATTGTGCTTATAAAATCCTAATCATATTGCAGTTATGTTCCTCACAAAATTTCTTAAATTGCATATAAATGCCATAATTCCATGGCATTTATAGTATATTACATTTCTGTTTATTGTAAGTTAGACTGTTTAGATTAGACTAATCAGTCAGAGTTTATTGAGAGCCAAGTGTTGATCTGTGTTTACTGTATCTGTATGAACAAACCCCTAGTACTTGCATAACAGTAGTCGATAGAAATTAATATGCATTTTTCCAAAGTTTGTTTTGAACTTTCACTAATGTGAGTGGAAACTGTTGATTACTGAATGTCTGTATCAAGATTTGTCTTGTGTTTTGTTGATGGCGGTAAATGAGAAATCATTCACCAAAGGAGATTTTGAATTTATATAGGCTTGTATATAAGTCTTTTCAAATTCTCAAAGGATCAGTGTATAAGCTGGAAATCATCAATGGCTAGATAACGCCGGGGATAGGTGTGAAAATATGTTACTTTTTAATTTAGTTTAACTGCCTCTTAATTAGCTTTTAGGGTAATTAGATTCTGTAACTTCTAACAGGTAAAACCTCCGAAAGAAGAGGCAGGACTTCACACTGTGACTCATGTTCTGTATAAGTAGTTCACACCGGTCATGAACAGTAATAAAGGGATTAGTATGAAAATGCTCCATCCTGCCTGTGCTAATGACCTGGCTGAATCTCTACCTGCAGTGGGGAGAGAAAGAGAAACTTTTTCTCTTAGTTCCCTTTATGATGTCAGACTTTCAGATAAGTTGTACACTGGGTCGATTCTGACTTCATTAATTTAGAGTCACACTTCCTCAGTCCTTACCGATACTGAGTCTCTATGAATATAAAACACATTTACTTCATTAATGTGGCCTCTTTTTGTGTTTAGATTTTGTGTAAATTTCTAACTTGGCTATATTAAGATCTTACTTTCTAACTTATGCAATGTGCTGGCTGAACTGTTGAGTGTGTAGCCACTTATCAGCAGGAGAAGCACTTGTGTCTGTGGGGGCATGTGTGCATTTGTGACTATGTGTGCCTGTGCCTGAGTGTGTGTGGGGTGTGAAATATTGCATGAATATGAAAATTGCTCCCATAAATAGGCTTTACTTTAAGTTCTGTGAATTTCGACCCCCTGTGGCATATGAATCTCATCTCCACATCTCCTCAGAGGATTCTCTCTGACGCTTGCTCTCTGTCACTCTCTCTATTTTTGTTTTTCTGACGCTCTCTTCATCCATCTTGTTGAGTACTTGACCTTTTTCTTCCTCCTTTTTTAGTCTTTCCATCTCTTTCATGTCTCCAAACTCTACAGCTTTCTTCCTGCCACCATAAATAAGTCGCAGAGAAATCACACAAATGCACACAAACTCAGTGGTCTAAAGACACAAATAACAAAGCAGAGAAATACACAAAGTGGGAAATACTTTACAGATTAAATCACATTTTTTTAAATCAGGCTCTGGTATGAGTTCACAAAGCCGGTTCTCAAACCCTCCTTGCATAACCGAATGTGTTTGTGTCTGTGTAGGTTGCATAGAGTGTTAAAGCTTCCTTATTTACCTCAACACTTTCCAGATGCTTGTCTCCACCATGTAAATCATTGTATTTTAGAGTGATGATTGGTTTCAGATTAGGGGAGAGTCAGATTTAGGTTAAACTCAGATTAAGGGTTAGGTTTTTGGGTTAGGCAATAATTGCTTATGGTAAGTCTCCAAGAAATAAATGAAAGTAAGTATAATGTGAGGGGTGTGTGTATGTCTATTAATATTGTTATTTATGATCAGATTAGCTTGTTTAAAGAGACAACAGAGATGACCGCTGAGTTTTTGTGGATTGTCACAGGTCACATTTTCTAGTTATATTATTCTTCGATAAGATTCAAGATCCACGTTTGAAAAAACTTTATTAATCCCAGAGGGAAATTGCTTTGCCTAGTTACAGCTGTTCTCTGTTCAAAAAGAAAGAAAAAGAAACAAAAGAACCACAACCAGAAAAAAAAATCTACACTAACACAAAATACTCAGTAATACTAAAATACAAATACACAAAGCACAGAATATATAAAAACAAAAAACATGGCAAGAACAAAGAAATCTAAAAATGGATGTAATATGACACTGGACACCATAGAGTCATAAAACATCTGCAGCATGGTGCTGCAGACGTTAAAGGACCTGAGCCTCCTCAGAAAATACAGTCGGCTCTGGGCCTTCTAGTACAGAGCGATTGTGTGTGTAGACCAGTGAAGTTTATTGTCCAAGTATACACCCAAATATTTATACTCCGACACAACCTCCACCTCCTCCCCCCTTAAAAAGAGAGGGGTGACAGGCCCCCCAGATCTTCTGAAGTCAAACACCAGTTGCTTTGTTTTGCTGATGTTGAGCTGGAGATGGTTGAGCTCACACCAGTCCACAAGTTGTTCACCACACCCTGGTACTCTGTGGTGTCTCCACCCTGAATACATCCTACAACCGCAGAGTCATCAGAGAACTTGTGAAGGTGGCAGGAGTCTGAGTTGAACCTGAAGTCTCAGGTGTACAGATAAGGCTAGGAAGGCATTTATACTTTATTTCACACTAACTACAAACACGTACATACATACACTTCCACTCAAATGTTTAGACAAACATAGAAATGGATGTTTTTGAAAGAGAGCAAATTTTATGTCAAATCAAAAATACAGTGTGGCATTTTTAATATTGTAAATGACTATAGTACAGTAGCTCAAAACAACTGTTGTATAAAATATTATATTAATATTAATAAATGTACATCATCAGTCTTTAGTACTTTCTTCTAGCACATTATGTTTGGTAGTGCAAATTGATTATTTTAAAAAGAGAAGTGATCATTAGAAACCGTATTGCAATGATAACACAGCTGATGACATTATGGTTTTTGATGAAAACATGGTATTTTCTGTGGTAGAGTAGTTGCAGATACACCAAGTATTAGTATTTATGCATTAGAATCTAGGGTTGAAGAGTTTCCAGTGTTAAAATGAATCCTTCCTGGCAGAGGCGCCGCTTGCGGACCAAGGGGGCCCCAGAGGACCAACAAAATTGAACCCCATCAGAACAACGGTAGTGAGACTGTGAAAAGTTGTCATTGACAGAACTGTTGGACACCTCACAAACCCCCTTTACGGGGCCCCCTCCCCCTCCCTCTCTCTCTGAAGGTGCCGCTGACAGGATCTTAAGTAAACAGACCTGCGCACGGACAGAATCTGCTCTGCGACAATGAAAAGAAACAAGAAACTATCCTTCTGGAAGCGAAAAAAGGAAGAAGAAGAGGAAAGTTAACAAGACAGTGGTGACTATGATAGTGCGTGACTGTTTTTTTTATCTCAAAGTTAGTGGTTATTTATGTTATGTTAAGTTTTAACTTAGCCAAATAGGCTACCAGGTATAAGGCTAACTTGTTAACATTAGCAAACATGCTGCACATAAACTAAAAAGTACTATCCACTTAATGAATATCTTACCGTTTTTGACTATTGTGAGTGGTGTGTGAATGGTTGTTTGTCTCCATGTGTCCCTGGACTGGAGACCTGTCCAGGTGTA
>JAUYWH010000002.1:3410418-3423707 GCA_034779795.1 Ctenopoma multispine
TCATTAAGAAGGTTTCTTGCCCCATCAATTAAATCTGTTACTGCATCCTTCTCAAATACTGATAATGGAAACTGTAACTAAATATTCCTCACACTATCTTCATTTTAACATTTAAAGAGTGCCCAATGACATGATATACCATCTTTCATTCTTATTATGTTTGCCTTTAACTCAGTCAGCATCCACATCCAATATTTTTGTTTTACTTTCCTATGTTGAGATTTTGCTTTTTTGTTGGATCTTTTTGTTTGAAATAAAGATTTCATAAAGTAAAGTGTGTACAGTAGTATATATATTTTTAAGGCAAAAAAGCTGAGACAGAGAGACAAAATGGCAAAGAAAACACCCTCTAAGACCCTCTAACAGTTGATGACACATGAAACTGTGCAGAGCTCTCAGGCACCTGAAGAAACATTACCCGTGAAGACCACTGACCTCAGCAGCATTTGTTACATTCAAGTTGACTGGTCGAGGTAATAATAACAGAGGTGGAGAAGAAGATTGGAAAAGAAACGTCTCGCTGCCAAATACACACTATCACTCAGTTCATATTAAAGATCAGACCTGCAATAGCTAAGAAATATAGGTGTTATCATCATCACTCTTTGCTGAATGTGTGTGTGTGGTTGGGAGGGATGTTTTTATATTAGAATAGTCTTATTTGTCTTCCCTTCACTCTTTTTCTCTTTATCTCGCTTCTGTTGTCTGTCTACAGTTGTTTAGCTGTCTCTGAGGGGGAGTCCGATGGTTTTCCCTGCATCTATCTCACTCCTTGTTTTATTTCTGTCTTCCCTTATTCTCTTACTTCTCTCTCTGCTGTCCATTGCTATCCACATCCTGAAACCCCACCCTTTCTGCTTCTGTCTTGCTGTTAGACATTACTTTCAGTCCGAACCAGACCATTATTACTCAACAATATTGAACCGTAAATGCCGCCTTTTCTTCAGAAACTTTCATTAAGAGGTGACACATTTGCTCTCTCTCTCTCTCTCTCTCTCATTCACTCACTCACTCACACACACACACACACACACAGCTAATGCAACCTTGGACAGAGGGTTGGAGTGTGCATTCAGAGGTCATTTACTGAGATTTATCAGGAATCCAGTGGACAGTGTCCTTTTTGCCTTCCTAACACATTCATGCAACCATCAGTTGTAGAGGTATGGAACAAACCAAACTAATTAAACAGAAACTATTATTCATGACTGCTTCAAGACATGAGTAATTCCTCATCGAGAATTTCATGAACTTTGAAAGTTTCTTTAAGTGCGTTCGAGAAAACCATCAAACGCTATGATGAAACTAGTTCTCATGAGAAAAGGAAGAACCAAGTTCAGCCTCATTAACGGCCAATTAACAGCCCCTCAGATTAGAGCCTGCAATAATGCTTCCCACAGTTCAAGTAGCAGACACATCCTCACATCAACTGAAACTACATGAATCTACCTTCAGCAGTTGTTGCTATTGTGTGATTTTAATGGAGATGATCTAAAGGTGCTGCTGAACGGAGAAGAGTGTCCACCTTTGGAGGCCTCTGGACTACATCTGTTATTTGCAGATTTTGTTGCATCCACAAGAGAAGGATTTTTCAGGCTTTCTAGGAAAGGAGACTGACAGGAGAGCTTAGAATTGGCTGAAAACACAGATTGTCAGATTTCAGCGATCGTCAAACCACACTGTGCTCTGTGGACTGTAACGCAAGTTAGACTACAAGAAAAAACTGTCATCAGTGTGTCTAACCTGTGTGTGTTGTTCTAAACCATGAAGTCTTAAGTGTGTTGAGTTGATTATTGAATCATTTTATAAGGGATTTTGTAATTAGATTAACTCTAGGTAATAGCAGCACACATTGTGAGATTAAAGGTTTTGACACTGTCACGGTTTGATACTAGGCTATCTGTCCTTGTAGGGCTCTGAGAACTGCCATCTTTGAACCTTTTCATCTCTCATCTCAACCTTGGTCCTGGCTCTGCTGTGGGCCCAGCTCAGGGCTGTCTACGGCTAAGGGCTAGCAGGGGTATTCTCCTATAACCACATGGCGAACAGAGAAATAAAAGAGGAGACATGTAATGCCATTTGCACAAATAATTACTTACTTTTTGCTGGGTCCCCACATCACAGTGGGAACATGACAGTGGGGACACTGGTGTCTTTTAACGAGCCCCATCCATTGGGTGAGTCATTGCATTATAAATTTTAAGCTTAGGTCCTTCGCTGGCAAAGCTTAAGCACTTGTGTCTTTACAATTTATAGGCCTGGCACTGATACAGAGAGGAGAATACAGTGTGGTCTGAGGTGGTGATGTGTGGAAAGTACAGCCTGATGGTAGAAATATGGCTACTACTGTCCCTGCTCCATTAGCAATGGCCTTCAGCTAGCTTTAATACTAAGGAGAGCTATGAATCAACACCATACACACTCTTAGTGAAACTCATGCACACAAATCTCAGAGGTCATGATTAGGTCAGTCGGCATGGATGTAGTTGTGTGTGTGTGTGTGTGTGTGGGTGTGGGTGTGTAGCATGAAGACATTTTCCAGTCATTATAGTGCTTTTCTTAGACAAAAATCAAACAGAAGACATCATCAAAGAAAAACATAAATGTTTAAACTTCATGTTTGGTTTAATATTCACTCAAGTCATATTTTGTAAAAGAAAAATGAAACAAACTGCTGTTAATGGCGGGTTTGTAGGTAGGTTATCAGGAATAAAATAAGTTTTATAAAGAAAAAAATAATCAACAAATCAGACATAGCTCTCTTGCACAGCAGCAAAAGAAACTGCAAGGCAGGGCTGCACCAGTGGCAAAAGCAAGAGCTGGCAGGTATTTTCAGTTTAACACACTGTACTTTATTGTGCTGGGATCATAGCCAGGACATAGCTCCAAGTCTGCTGTACAGTGAGAGGCAAATGATTGGGGAATGGAGATTATGAAAAGTAAGTGAACTGCAGATTTCAAATTTCTAAACTCTTTGAGATGAACTCTTTCCAGCTACATGCAAATCAACAACTCTTGACTGCAAGTCTTCTGAAATGTCTTTTTTGTGAGACATCATCTGATGCTGTTGGGTGTTTTTATGAGGTACTTCTAAACCACACTTCCTTTTTTGTTTCATTAATTGGACTTCATGTTTGCTAACACCTGGCCACAGCTGGTGTTCAATGACATCAAAAGCCTAGATTTTCACCATCACGTGAAAGATCATGACTGTTTGTGCTTTGTCAGATTACAAATATTGTGTTTGTTGATATTTGTGACGTTGGTAAAGATCAGATCACATGACAAATTTATGCAGAAGACTAAGAAATTGCAATTTCAGTGCAGTTCACTTTTTCTAGTCACTGTATGTTCCTTTATGTAGTCGTATACGACTATGAAACATTGTATATATTGATATTTAATCATAATACAATGTCGCAGACACAAAACTGAGTTGTGATTTCCATGTAAACAGAATTACTATAATAGTTTATACAATTCTAGATTTAAATTAATTGTACATTCATCAGTTGAATTAGTACTATATATGCACATTTAAAGTGATAATCACTGATAATTTGCATAATTTTAATACCATATTTCTTGTATTTCGGGTTCCTAGCAGATTACCTATACTTACAATAATAAATAAATCCAATGTATAACTAACCATGAAGCATACATAATAAAAAAGAAAAAGAAAAAAAACATCACATAAAAACACAGGATGTCAGGCAAATTTAACCAACATGAACCTAGACTCCAGAGAGTTAAATATATTTGACAGCAGAATAGCTACACACTTTTGCTTTGCTTTTCTATTTTGTTTTATTTTATGTAATAATAATTGTGGAGATGTAGTGTGGATCTCCGCTGCAGAATAAAGCATTGGAAAGGATTTTGACAACCTGTCTTTATCTCATACAAACACACCTGAAGTTCTGTTGCACTAAAAGTTTAAATGATACAAAAACAACATATTCTTGTTTTTTCCACTATGTTGGAAACAATGACAAACTGAAAATATATTTGAATCCAGCTTGAGTCGGGGCCACCCCCGCTTCTTGCCACTGTAGCCTCATTTGGATGCAGGTTAAAGCCCTGATACAGACCCTGGAGCAGCTGGAGCTGATGAGTTTTGAAGGACGCTTCAGTTACTTTTTTCCTCCGGGTGGCCAAAACATATCATCATTAAAGGTTCAGTTGCTTTTGGACCCAGATGTAGTTCAGCGATACCAACCTTCATCACTTTTAGATGGGCTTTGTATTGAAATTAAGCCATATTTATCCATGAAAGTGGTTGTTATAAGAGAGAATAACTCCTTTTATGTTTTCAAATGTGCAATTTTCAGAACTTCTTGTATTTTCAGGGGAGGAACGAGAGTTATTGGGAAATCATTGTGACAAAGATTAAGAGAGGTAGTTTTTAAAATGCTCTCCATGTCTCTCTTTCTGTCTTTATAGCAGCTTTTATACTGCTCATTCAAAGAAGATTATTAATAAGAATAATAATACATTTTATTAAAGGAACCTGACACTGAATGGTGAATAAAGGTACAATATAAACAATTTCAGTAAAAACAAAAAAAAAGGTAAGCTATAAAGAAGTTTGAAACAAACAGTGCAGTGTAATCACAGAGAAATTAATAATACAGTCTTGAAGAAGATCTTAAGTTTGGATTTGAAAACTAGGAGTGAATCAATGTTTCTGAGGTCGGATTGTAGTGAGTTCCAGAGCGGCTGAATGCTATGCTTGCCATGGTAGTAAGACGTGTGAAGGAGACGGTCAGGTGAATGGAAAGGAGAATCTAAGGGTGCGGAAGGTAGTCGCAACATGGAGGTCTGACAGATATGGAGGGGCGAGGTTTTGGACGACCTTGAATGTTTGTGTGGAACTTAATCAGAAGCCAGTGAAGCTGCTGCACGACAGGAGTGATGAGGTGAGTGGAGGGGGTTCTAGTGATGATGCGGGGCAACTGAGTTCTGGACCGCTTGCAGCTTATGGAGGGATTTATGGAGTTACAATAATCTAAGGTGAGAAGTGACAAGGCTGTGATTGCAGTGGTATTGGGGGTGAGGAAAGGGCGGGCCTGGGCATGACAACAACTGATATTCTACCACTGAATAAAACAACAACAGTAACAGATAAATGAACTGCTGATTGACTGTAAAAGAATAAGTGACACAAATACTTACTTTTATAAACGGACAAACTTAAACTTTAAAACTCATTTTGAAAAAAGTGTCTCAGGATGTAATGTAGTCGTAAACATCACATATATGGCAACTGTACTTCACATACAGTTGTCTTTAATGGTCACTTCTTAATTGCATAGCACTAGTAGCTGTGAACATAAAATCTAACCAATAAAAAAAACATAAAATTGTAAAAAAAACTGTATCAAATCAAAAACATTAAAACATCAACAACTTTTTGACTGCTATATGATTCATCCCAACATTCTCTTTCAACAGACACAACACTATAGTCCTGTAATGTTTAAATTAATTTAGCATTCACTAAGTTCAAGATTACTAATAGTATACTGTAGCCTTTGTGCTCGTTTTGACTGTAATTTCACTGTTTTGGTCAAAACTGTAATCAGTGACCCATTTAAACTTGAATCTGAAATGAGCAGGGATTAAATATTGTTTACCGTCTTTGTAGGATAAAATACAATGTATGAATATTTTAACAGATCACTGCAATAGAGAACAGATCTCTTTCTGCCTGATTTCACCACTGATGTAGAAATAAATTATTGAGAACTGCTAGTATACCTTCTTGACACTGCATTATAAACCTCAATATTTGTAAGTATTAGTGTTGCTAAGGTTAATCCAAACATCTGTGCTTAAATGATACCTTAATTAATGACAATTAATTAATCTGTCATTTGCACATACTTTGTATTAGTGCCATATTGGTTTTGAGTTGTAGTGTTCTTTGTGTAATACATATCTTTGTGTTCTTGAAGCTTACAGGGCAATATGTGTATTTTTATATGTTTTCTTCCTTTTGCTTTATTACTTTGTTTTCTGTCTTCACCGTGACTCAGTGGTCAGTATCACCTCCACAGCTCCTGGGGACTTGATTCACAACTTTGCCCATTGTCCAGTGTTTACATGTGGGTTTCCCACAAGTAGTGTGGTTTCCTTTCCTTTCACAGTTTTTATTAACAGCTGAGGGATAAGGATAAGCTGAATTGCCACTTGGTGTGAGTATGATTGGTTTCTTTTTTTATTCTTGTCTGTGAATGGCCAGCACACAATCTCCTCAGGGTGCTTCCCTTTGAATGGATGGATGCACAAGTTAAGAATTTGTCCAGCTACAGTAGTCCATGCGTGTTTAATCAACGTGTGATCTGTGAAGAAATGTGTACAGTAAATACATGTGAATGTAAAGTTTTAGTAAACTATGTATATTGCTTTGTATCGATTCCCTCTGTTTGTTCTACCTCCTAGTCATTCAAGGCTACAAATGTTTACAGTAATCCATTAAACACAGCTCCTGGACGTAGTGCTGCCTTAATGTACTTGATTTCAAACTGCATCACTTCTGCTGCCACTATTATATTGTTATGAGAGTGAAGATTGTGAGACTTTATAAACAGCCAGAACGATTGTGGCATTAGTAAGTTATACAGGCAAAAAACATCTATACATTTGTTATTTAAAATGATGGATTATGAATGCCAGTGCAGCACTATGCAAGATGTATTTAATAGATTTTTGAAAGCAGTGGCTGACTAATGGGATGTTGGGCAAACTTGCTGCACAACAGAAAGTTTCTGACTATGGAAAATGTTTTAATGGGCTTAGGTTAGACGTAGGAAGCAATGAGAACAGAAAAGTAACTTCTCTTTAATAGCTACACTGTGTTATTGTCCTTTGCATACTAAGAGGAATATGTAAGTCATAATCGGTTTCACCTGGTCTGACCTGATAAACTGCATCAGAAAAAGAAGACATGACCATTAAACACTCCACATTTAGTGACTGCAAGATTGTGTAACGGAGCCAGTGTTTATGGTTTTCACAAGTTTCTATATAATTAAATTGTCAAAGTGTAATATAAGGGTGTGCAGGTCTCTGCACCTATGTTTTTACATATTTATGCCTGGATATAAGGCCTGTTGTCACATTACAGTATTTATTTGAAAGAAAACAACACTGAAAAGTAGAGAGGTTCCTTGGCGTGTGTCTAGCCTTTATTGTCATATTACATATGTACATTATTTTCATTAATTCATTATTTTTAACATTCCTTCACATACTGTAGGTCACATATTTCAAAATAACTGCAAATTTCTATAGTATACTTGTATGAAATTAAAAATTAATAATTTGTTTAAGCAAGCCCACACACACACGCGCAATCTTTCTTTAATTAGTTTGTGTAATATTTCCACTCTAGGAAGAGTGATAAGCTGATCTTAAGGAAATTAAACCATGTATTTATATGCTTTTAGTACATTTACCTCATTATTAGTGTCTTTAGTTATTTAATGTTAGTAATTAGACACTAATAATGAGGAAAATGTACTAAAAGCATATAACAACAAAGGACATAAAAACTGCATGGTTAGGTTTAATGAAAATATTGGGGTTTGCAGTGGCGGCCCGTCAATAGGGGGCGCTGGGGCACCGCCCCACCAGTCTCACAGGAAGGGGAAGAAGAAGAAGATAAGAATCACAAACAATAATTTTAGAAAAACATTAAAATACTATACTTATAAATTATACTAGTGGTGATATGTGGTCAGAGTGCATCTGAAAACTGACCTGAAAAAGTGCCCCCCACCCAAATTGTATTAATAAGTAACTCAGTAATGTTACAGGTTCATCATCATTCTGATTACAATTTAAAAAATGTGTGGTTAATGTTGTTGAATGGTATGGGATGTCAGTCTCCTTTGGGGAAGTTCTTGCTTTTGTGGTCAAAGCATTCATTCCAACCCCCTCTCAGTGTGGGTTTTATTTACTACTGTATATCACCAACTTTGTCTTCAGCTTGTGTTATAATTACTAAGCCTCTACTAAACTCTAAAGCCTGGACTTTATTACAATATTCACAGTATATGCAAGGAGTGAAGTTAGCTGATGAAGTTAGCTTGGCATTTTGATTACTTTACAGCATTTAAACAAAAACCCACTTTGACCATAGTGTGTGATTTTAACAGCTTTTAAAGAAAAGAGAAATATGACACTAGCTCCTGATTTTGCCAGTCTGACATGTATTGAGGCAAAGTAACTATTGTCCCAAATTATCTCCTCTTTTCCCCATCAATCTGCACAGATCGTCAACCCACCTACATGTCTCCTGTGTGAGCATGCTTTGGTATATATGCACACCTACGCAGGCTGCAAGACTGTGTCCCCGCATATGAAAATGTGTGTGCATGTCCTATGAAGACAGGAACATTTGTGCAGATGGTGTGTTGGTGTCTGGATGAATTGTGCTACACTAACTCTTCTATTCTTGAGAATCACAATAAATTACTGAGAAGCCATCAATCATTCTTTATTTATGAAGAAAAAGTTACGTAAATAATTAATCAGCTTTTTGTTGTCACTGATCACATTGTTTACATGTTACAACAAAATTTGTTGTCTGGATTTGACCCGCCCCCCCTTGGGGGGAGCAGTGAGCAGCCAAAGGGGGGCGCTCGGGAAAGCTAACACTGAGTGTCTTGCTCAAGAACACACCTGGTATGGGGGGATGGACTGGGAGTCTGGGTTGACCTAAATCTTGACCTAAATCCGATAGAACACCTCTGGGACATCATGTTTAGATCCATCCAACACTACCAGGTTGCATCTCAGACTGTCCAGGAGCTCAGTGATGCCCTGGTCAGGATCTGGGAGGAGACACCCCAGGACACCCAAACCTACTAGCTGCCAACAGACGCCTCTTGTTATTATAGGACCATTATACCCCTATGGTTTTTATGAAAGGGTGGGGACAAACAACCTAGTTGAACAAATATCTTTAAAGATTCTCAGTCATCCAGTTCATGGTTATCTCCAAAAAGGCTTTTCAGTGGCAACTGGACTTGTTATAGTTACTTGACTATAACAATAGACTATAACAAGTCCAGTTGCCATTAAAAAACTTTTTTGAGATAAGCTATTTGATCATTTATGTTGGTAAAATATAATAACAGTGCAATATAGGCAGCTCAGAACATACCAAATGTCACAAACACTACAAAAAAGAAAGAGAAGAATGAAGAAAAAAGGATTTATGAAAACATACTGTGTCACTCATTTTAGGGACTCTAATAAAACACCATCTAACCACTCTCCCATCGGCAGTCAGATATCTTGGAAGACCTCAATCAATCATCTTTTTTGAGCCCCTGAAAAATGTGATGGTGGAACCTGTATATCTTTTCCCGTTGGCTCTCTAATTAGGTTAGTTTGACAGTCTTCATCATCTTGCTTCTTACTGGTGTCTCAGTAGTCTGCTTAGCTGTACCCAGTGGTGCTACACTGAATGCTGATAACCCTATTTAACACATGCAGGGACTTTTTTGAAATTCAGATAGGCTCTCTAATTCATGCAGCATGTTGAGATTCATACGGTTATTTTAATTCACACTGTCATCCAGAAGCTTTAGGCTAGCCTTTGTTTTTTATAAGGAATACTAACAATGCTGAAAAGCCAAGGAAACATGACAAAATAATACATTTTAAGTAATTTGAGTAATTGACTGAAGATTCCATCCATTAATGTGCTATAAATACCAAGCAAATATTGCTACAGTACATAAAACTGTAATTTTATAAAGCATTTAAAAGGCCAACAGTAAAAATGTGCATGCAACCTAGGAAAAACTGGTTGACATCTTTGTTGTTGTTTTAAAGAGCAAGATACGTTGTCCACATTATAAAATGGAAGAAAATCTATAGCCAAGATTTTTCATTATTTATTATTCTGTGAGACCTGCTCAGGATTCAGTAATGGACATGTTTCACCCACAGAGAAATAAGATATCAGTTACATCTTCTATAGTTAGTAAGTCTGTAAATACAGCCACACCTGTGTTTCCATCCTATTATTTATTATTTTTGTTTTAACTGATTCTGCGTATCAAGCAAGTAATATTGTGACGGACATTAAAACGTGATGTGAAAGACAATAAAAAGAAAAACCTTTGGAAAATGGAAATTTACAGGGCATCCCCAAAGGCTGCAAACACATATTCCGACAATTTTAAAGGTTATTAGAGAGACAGTTCCTAAGAATCCAGGACGTGTATGGAGCAGTGGAAGAAATGAGGTAGAAAGCTACAGCTCAGCATAATTACAGGTACACATACATTGAATTGCTGAAGTGTGGAGCCCAATACAGAAAGATCTGGACACATAAAGGAAAACCACAGTTCATTACAACATTGGTTTTATTTTTGTAGCTCGGGGCACAGTTTCTGCTGAATATGATGCACGAGTAGTTGTATTTGGAAAATAATTGCTGATGTCTAGGAGCACAATGATATGAGCAAAGAAACGCACCACCTAATCACCCAACAAGAAAGTCAGTTTTGTCTATAAATCTGCACATGGCAAGTTCAGTATGGTTACAGTAAGATCAAAGGCAACTAAGTAAGGCTAAAATACGTTTTTATAAACTCACTGTTAACAGTTTACAGAAAAATGAATATTCATTAATAAACCATGATACTGGGCTGGTTATACATCGTGAAAGGGTTGTAAACAATTTATCCCTATTCAAACCCACTGTAACTCTGTGTTGAAAGGGAAGGAAATGCAATTATATTACATAACTATTAAGTATGTTTCGACACCTAATACAACATTAGCTATTTGGCTAATAAGTCATCTTGTTTATACCTGTATAACTGTCTGCTCATTATTTCAAAACGGTTTCAAAAAAGTGAGGTCACACTGAAGGGAGACAGAATTATCTGGTCAGAACTCTACATTAAAATCGTTCCATGCATCTCTAAGATTAATAATAGGTTTGCTTTAGTATATCATAGCTAAAGAAGAGGACATGCTGACCCAGGTCATATGTGGCAGGATAGTTAGAAGGAAAGATGAAACTGCCATTATCGTGCGGAGGAGAAGCAGCAGCATCTGCAGCACTTATTGACTGCTTTTGATGTATGAACAGTTCAGGGAATTTGTCCGCTTGCTGTCCCCTGAGGAGGAAAGTCACTGACACATTAGCAATGATCACATCCTCCTAAATGACCTAGCAAAGAGAGGGTGACCAGCAGTACACAGGAAGAGAAGGATCCATCTGAACATCTGTCAGACAAAGCACACATTGTGAGGCATGGTCACCACGGTCCATCGCTAGTGGATCTTTTAATTGTCTTTAGTCTAAAGCTACAGCGGAGGTCTGGCAGTCAATAGAAAGGTATTAGTGAGTTAGGCAGCAATTAAGAAAGTTCACCGTTAAAAGAGTTATGTTGATTTCCACTTATTGGTGGACTTTTGACATTTTCTGATGCATAGTTAGATGGTTTCTAGCTCAACAGGCAAACAGCAAAGATCTCAAAGTGGCTGTGATAAAATTAATTAGAATTGTAATATAATTAGATATTATAAGCAGAATTCAATTAAAATAACATTTTGTTAAATAAAAAACTTATGTTAAAAAACTTAAGCAGCAATTAATTGAACACTTCTATTTACTTAAATATTATCAGCCAGGCTTTTCTGTGTTTTGCGCTGTCTCATGCTTAATTAGTTACACAGTAAAATGGCATTCATATGGAAGCCCAGCATTCATGTTAAATTATGTTTTGACCAATCCTAAGGCCCGCCAAAGTGTCAGACTGTGCCATCATAAAACATCCTCTCAAGCAGGAAAGGAAGAATCCATGCAGTAAATTCTCTCACCGCTGTATAAAACCATTTTCTACTGTATTATATTGTGTTTTGCTATTTTATGTTTTCCCTAACTTGGCCTGGTGGAGGAGTACAAATACTCCAAAGCAAGGCATGATATGACCCTCACAGAATCCCGGGAACACTGAAGAAAATCTTTCCCCCCGAATGCGGAAGGAAAGATTTTTTTCAGTGTCGTGGCCCAAAGACTTGCAGCATTCCTGCAAAAGAAAAACTATGTTGA
This sequence comes from Ctenopoma multispine, assembly GCA_034779795.1. Lineage (NCBI taxonomy): Eukaryota > Metazoa > Chordata > Actinopteri > Anabantiformes > Anabantidae > Ctenopoma > Ctenopoma multispine. The sequence goes on from JAUYWH010000002.1 coordinate 3,422,507, forward strand.
CACCTCAACACAGAAGGCAGGAATAAGGTGTTTCTCAGGATGCCTAGAACAGACAAATATAATCTGGCACTAGGTACAAATGAGCAAGAAGGAAAAGAAAGAACTGCATGTGGTCTTCTTAGTATTCTTCTTAGACCTTCTTAGTTGTCTTCTTAGACCTGGCCAGAGGCCATCACAAGGCTGATCAAAGCCTATTTCCAGGACCTCCAGTTTGCATTAAAATCCAGGATAATACTACCACCTGGCAGCACCTGGAGATTGGCATAATGGCGGGTTGCACCATCTCCCCACTGGCCTTCACCATGGCGATAATTATTCAAGCTTTTCGGTGGTGGTTGGAGGTGAACACCTGAAGAGCGGGCTACGCCTTCCTCCAATTAGGGTATTTATGGATGACATGACCTATATAACATTGACAAAGGCATGCACAAGACGCCTGCTGGACAAACTTCGGGGTAACATCAAGTGGACACGAATGGAGATTAAACCAGACAAATCCCGCAGTATCGTCATCGTCAAGGGCCAGCTCACCAACGAGAGGTGCCAATACCAACGATTCTGGAAAAGCCCATCAAAAGCCTTGGAAGATGGTACAAAGCAGAGCTTAAAGACTCCAAACATCTATGAGCTCCAGTGACTGGAGAGGCTGGTAAATGCACCGGTGCGGAACTGGCTTGGACTACCGAGATGCCTCAGTAGCATAGGCCTGTATGGCAACAGAGTAATCTCTCCCAATCTCAAGCCTGGAGGAGGAGTACAAATGCTCCAAAGCAAGGTTTGAAATGACCCTCACAGTATCCCGGGATCCCTTGGTCAGAGGCGGCACTCCCACCTTGGCAACAGGAAGGAGGTGGAGGCCAAGAGCAGCTATGGCACAGGAAAGAGAGTGCACTGAGACATCGAGACATAGTGGGCAAAGTCATAACTGCCAGAGGGGACCTAGGACTGGGATCAACAACACTCACATGGCACAAGGCTACTCCAAGTGATAGAGGGGGTGCAACATCAGGAGGAAGGTGTGCTAGGGGCCATGTCCCAAGCCAAGCAAGCCAGCTGGATAAAGTGGGATGGCATGGAGAGGAGAAAGATCACCTGTAGCAAGCTGTGGAACATGGAGTCTAATATGAACATACAGGGTAGGGACATTGAGGCTGTGGAGAGCTACAGGTACCTTGGTGTTCATCTGAACAATAAACTGGAC
>JAUYWH010000002.1:3430833-3447509 GCA_034779795.1 Ctenopoma multispine
TCACAAAGTTTGCTGCTAAACTGCTTTTAGATCTTTGTTTCAGTTGTTTCTGTGATGTACTGAAATATAATTACAAGAACTTCATATGTTTCAAAGGCTTTTATCAACAATTACATGACATTTACGCAAAGAGTCAGTATTTGCAGTGTTGGCCCTTATTTTTCAGGACCTCTGCAATTCGACTGGGCATGCTTTCAATCAACTTCTGGGCCAAATCCTGACTCATAGCACTCAATCACTTCTTGGAGTTTGTCAGAATTAGTGGGGTTTTTGTTTGTCCACCCGCCTCTTGAGGATTGACCACTAGTTCTCAATGGGATTAAGATCTGATCAGAATTTCCAGGCCATGGACCCAATATTTCAACGTTTTGGTCCCCGAGCCACTTAATTATCACTTTTGCCTTATGGCACGGTGCTCCATCGTGCTGGAAAATTAGAGTATTTTTTTAAGTTGGTTCAAAGTAACATTTCTTTCAGCGTACAATTAGAGCTGTGTGGAGCGGGTGTCTGCAGTCTGAGTTGAGCGCTGTTCCGTAATGAGCGGAGAGTCCTGGTGACGCTTTAAGCTGAGTATTTTCAATTCCACATACTGAAAATTTTAGTAGGGAACCTAAAAAACAGGATAAGAGAAGAAGCAAGCAACGTTCCAACCTTTTAAAAAAGGTTTTCCAGCAATTGAGTGAAGCATGAAATGCATTCACTATGTCTGCAAGCCTTAAAGAAGAAACACACTATTGACTGTAAAATCAAGTCTCCTCCAGGTCCTCATCAGCTTTTTTCTGTACCAATGCCAACAAACAGAAAACATGAGAACATGGGAAAGTATTGAGAAGTTGTGGAACGATTATCTATAAGGATAGTTTACTTTTAGCGCAGGATGATTTTGATCAATCAGGTGCTGGCTTGTAGCTGCAGGCATTATAAACCCCTGAGTTTGTTTTCCCATCTCACAGAGAAAAAAAAATCACTTAATTTCTTTTTACCAGTGCTGCTACAAACTAGGTACTTTACACACCTACAACAACAACACACACTCACAATCTTTTAGCCTGCAATATTTTCCTAACCCAGTTCCCTTTTGATTTATGATTTTCAGCATCTTGTAAAAGGTCGTAGTCAATACTGTATGTCAAACATTCATTCATCAAATCATCTCACAAACACATGGAACCTGACCTTCAATTCCTACACAGTTTTGATAAAAAGCACTAATTAACCACATATTTTTATCGGGAAAATATCTACAGTGCATGTCTACAATATAAAAATAACAACAGTGGTCCAATCAATTCACATGTATATATTTTTTAAAAAAATAACCTTAAATATTAAACTTCAAAATAGCCTCCATGTAGAAAAAATGTTGACTGCATGTTGTAAAGTGATCACAAATTCATAAGAAAGCCACAGAGACAACTCTCTTTTCCCAGAGCACACTTATAATGTTTCAGTCAGTTGTTGTTTGGGGGTATGACACTGATATGTGTGAGTACGTGTGAGTGTGTGTCTACTGAAATATGTCTCCAATCGGGTTAATATCAACTGAGAAGTGCTGAGGGCACTGCTGTGGTTATGACCTCCTTAACGCCCTTCTTTGTTTTACGGCCCATCCGCTGTGACAAGCCATAAATGGAGGAGTGGGGGGTGGGGGTATGTGTGTGTGGGGGGCTGGACATAAGGAGAAGAGGGGTAGTCATGGAAATAAACAAAAGATATACCAGATAGAGAAACTGAGAATCACCTGAGAATTTCAACATATCTGAAAAAGTGCTTTTGACAATCATTGCCATGGCAACACATCTTGTAGTATCCAGAGCATTCTGGAAATGATGAAAAATACAAATCTCTCTGAAATAACATTCAGTTATTGTAATGAATGAGTAAAAATATGTGGTATAGAAGTTAGACACGTGTGTTACTGGTATAGAATGTTGGTAAAACATTGCGTGAAAACATTTTACACTGGATATCTTATTTGGGTGGCTGCACTATGCCCCAGCTCTCCAAATGGAATGTCAAAGCGTCCTACATTGGAGTGTGAAGGTTAATACTGGTGTCAAATAGAAAGCTGGAGCACTTGCTCCGGGCACCTCATACTAATGCAAGTGAGTTAACATTGGAGTCAAGTGAAAAGCTTGAGCATAACTTTACAGATGCCAAAGGGTACCTGGTGTACATCGGTTGGCCTGGGAATGAGAATGTGTATGAACTAATTCTGTTTGTACTTGCACCTATTTCACTCTTTAGAAACACACACACACACACACAGAGCTTTGGAGAAACACAGCTAAAGAGCAAAGACACAAGATAATGAGAAAGTGGGGAAAAAAGGGGCAGATGAGAGGAAGACAAGAAAAAAATCAGAAGAAATGTCAGTAGAAATGATGACGGGGAGCAAAGAGTCACGGGAGGATGGAAGGAAGGAAAAAAAGAGTGGAGGCAAAAGAGTGAAGAAAAAGAAGAAGAGGTGAAAGGGGAGACAAGGAGCAGAGGACAGTGATGCAGCCCTGCTGCGAAGCTGCATTGAGCACAGCAGTACTCTTCTCCAGTTGTTCCAGTTCACTGGCTCACTGGAAAATAGGATGAATGACTGGTCCGGGCGAGACAGGAGGGAAGAGATACAGAGGGGATGAAGAGCAACTTTAAAGTAAAGTTGCAAAACTCCAACAGAACTTAATCCTCCAATTACAAACAGAGCTACAATGGTGGATCATATGGTAAAATGTGGTCCACTACTAATGGACAAGCCACCCACAGGGAACTGTTTCTCACCTGATCAGACACAGAAACGTGACTAGTTTTAGCACTGAAGGACCTATGTTTCTCTGACTGCTGCAGTTCTTTCTGGCATATTGATTTGACAACATTTTATTGATTGAAATTCATGTGGTACAGCAGCAGAATGAAACAGGCAAAATTCAAAAACAGCAGAACAAAATAAACCTGGTGTGTAGTACAAGAATACAGAGTAGTACTGTAATTAGGGAGGTGAGATACTGTACAGTAGACTGTATGACAGTGTGTGACTGCGTGAGTGACCACAGCACCACCAAAATGACAGGTGCTATTAGGCTGCACAATCAGGCAAATCCGTCTTCAATTATCCAGGTCACTAGAGTTTACTGGGAGCAATGGAGACTGAGAAGTCCAATGACCGCAGGGACAAAAGACCTGGGCCAGCGTTACTCCACACACCGCAGGTCTATCTGTGAAGGTGTGTTCAGGGCACATTCCTTTGTTTGCCTGTCTGCTCTCACCACCTGGAAGCTATCCAGTTACAGATCAGACAGGACTGATTTCATTTCACATCTTGGTCTGATTCAGGCAACACGTAGTGTATTGGTTAGCACTGTTCCCTTATAGCGAGAAGGACCTGGGTTCAATCCATGTGGATCCCTTCTATGTGGAGTTAGCATGTTCTCCCTGTGTCTGTGTGGGTTTTCTCCGGGTACTTCAACTTCCTCCCACCATCCAGAGACATGAATGTTAGGTTAATTGGTGACTTTGAATTGTCCGTAGGTGTGAATCCAAGTGTGATTGTTGTAAGCCGCCTCTTGCCTAATGACAGTTGGCATAGGCTCCTGGACTCCTGTGACACTTGAGAGGACAAGCGGTTACGATAATGGATGGATGATCTGATTCTTGATCAGTGCCAACGACTTGTTCATTTTACTGGGGAGAGATCTTTCTTTCCCCAGAATGATGGTACACAAAAGTGCTGAACTCTAGCTCTGCAGGTCTTTTGCAGGGCTAAGATAAGATAAAAGATAAGATAGATTCAAGTTTTTTTAATCTTGAATATCGATAGTATGACAGGTAGCTGTTGGTGTTAGTGGAAGATGGCAAAAGGCAGGCTTTTCCATCTGTAAGAGAGGCACTGGGATGTCGATATACTGTAGTTTTCAGAGTCTTGCCAGTATTTGCTTTAACTTAATCTAACCCTTAAACTAATCCAAAGTGTGATGTTTCCACAACTGTACACAATAATTTGTCATAGTTATAAATACATAAATCAATACATGCAGCCACCATCTCTCCCATGAGGTCAATATGAGCATCAAACACTGATGCCAAAGGACTAGGAAAGTATCAGTATTTGATGATGTGGGACGAGAAAGTGTTGCACTACTTAAACTTGCTTGCAGACCACTGTATGCCTATTGTTCTATAATAAATATACTGATGTGACATGAGAAAAAGGTGATGGCTGTGTTATAGTGAGATTAAAGTATATGTGTTTTTTATTACTACATATTCTTACTACATAGCAATACTCCAGTGCTATAAAATGCTTGCAGTTACTTAATCTGACAGTTGGATCAAAGTTCTGTGATGCTACATGCAAACGTTCAAATCTGAGACTCTACATGATGTGCAACGACATATAACGTAGTAATTGTTCATAATTTGATAAGAGATGTAATAAAAGCTCTATTTAGTTTTTATGATGCGACAAAGAATTAAGCCATAATCAATCTGCAGTGTGCAAAAAACTCAGCTGTGTGTGTGTGTGTTTGTGTGACTGTTTTTACATATTTGTGTGTATTTGTATTAGTGTGTGTGTGTGTGTGTGTCTGCAAGCTTCATTAAAGCCAGTTAATGACCATGTTTTGTTGACAGACAAAAGCACTGTTCATTCTGGTGGAAAGGACAGTCAGATCTGCCTATCTGTCTTTTCCATCATTCCATCCCTCTAATCTCCTCCCCGTCCTCGCTCTCTCTGTCTTTCTCTACCCTTCCATCTGAGTCTAGACATTTGTTTGAAGAAAAAAGTTCAGGCGGCTAAATGGAAATTCATCCTGTCAGTCTCCTTCCATTGCTTTCCTTTTTTTTCTCTTAATGTAATCTCTCTCCATCATCTTTTCCTTTACCATTTTTCCTCCTTCCCCCTACATGACCTCCTTATTTCTCCTTCCTCCACCCAAACGCTTTGGCTTCCCCCCTCTATCTTTTCTTGACAGACATTTCTGTATGGTATTTACACAGGGCTTGAATATTAAAATCACAAAAATCGTATTACCAAAACAAATGTCTCAAGAGATTTCTTCAAAGTACATCTAGTTAGTTTTCCTATGATGGATTTTTTTTTTGCTTTTCAGACTCAAATACACAAACATCCACATCTGTAGTTATATAGAGTAATTGAAGGAACCACCTAGGCTGAACTCTTGCAGAAATGATAGATAGACAACTTAATAGGTAAGTTGAGGAAAAGCATACTGCAAAGTACTTTCACACAAACTTCCTTGGGCAAATAATCAGAGAGAGCAAGAGCAAGACATAGAGGAAGGGAAGGAGGCAGGGGAAAAAAGTTAAGAAGCAGACACACATCCACATGTTTTTGTAATATTTCTGTATTTTTGTCTTCACCTTAACTAAACCTAAGCAGAGCTTTGAGGTGATGTGATCCTCTAATGGCAGAAAACAACTGGGGGTCTTTAGACAGTTTATTGTGCTTCCCAGCACAGAGAATTTAATAGATATCACTTAATACTTGTCATGCTTTGACTGGAGTCTATGGAGCTCAGCATCAGATTTGAGGATTATCTTTATGCACACTAATTGAATTGTACCCTAAAATGAAATTACTTAAATTTGACAAACCAATGCGGAGCCCTTCAGTAAATCCTATTTTTTAGATTCTTACAGTCAACAAAAGAATTGATTAAACATTGGAGATATTTTTCATTTCTAAAAGTACAGTAAATGCTGTAGATATCAGCTTGTCAATTTAGATTCATACAATTTCCATAAATTCTAAAAAAAACATTACATGCTTATACCTAAAAATCAGTACTAGGGCAAATCCCTCAATTTTTTTATTGATCAGTATCAATACAAATATCAGTTTATATCAGTTAAAATAAAGATCAATGTCTGATCATTTCTTTAAAATTAACTTTACTGTTTTGTCACTTGAGCTTGCTGAACTAATCTCCTTAATGACAGCCTGTCAAGCTGTTGCTAATTAATGTTAATTATGTGAGTAACTTGACAGGCCAAAATTAAACTTGTCTGTTGTTGGTTAAAGTCCTGTCTGCAGCCGGTGTCTGTAGTTGGCCACTCATTTGATCATTAGTCATACCACTGGACATCTGAGTGGTTTTGTAGTTCTAGACAGAAGAAACTAATAAATGATCTACAATGGAATGAATCACATCATATTCAGCAGTCACATTTTCTTAGTAAAATGCATATCAGTAATTTAAGCTTTTAAACCTAATAGTTTTGAATCACAAGCTTAAGTATTTGGATATGTATGAATATGATGTGACTTAAGAAGACTAGAGCTGTATTTTCCATGTGTCTGATACAAATGTAGTCAACATAAGTATTTAAAGGAACGGTGGCAGTAGTTGGTGGTGTCGGATGCCCAAGTATATACAGTATGTCAAAAGTGAGCACAACCCTCACATTTTTGTAAATATTTTATTATATCTTTTCATGGGACAACATTGACGATATGACACTTTGAAACAAAGTAAAGTTCACTAGAGTTCACTGGAGTTCACTAGAGCTTCACCGGTTGCCACTGGGATCCTCTTCCACTCCTCCATGACGACATCACGGAGCTGGTGGATGGAGACTTCGCGCTCCGTCACCGTCCATTTGAGGATGCCCCACCCCTTCAACTTCTACGGCAATGCTGACAGCACTCATACATCTATTGTCAAAAGACAACCTCTGGATATGACGCTGAGCATGTGCACTCAATTTCTTTGGTCGACCATCAGTGCGAGGCCTATTCTCAGTGGAACCTGTCCTGTTAAACCGCTGTATGGTCTTGGGCACCGTGCTGCAGCTCAGTTTTAGGGTGCTGGCTATCTTCTAGCCTAGGCAATCTTTATGTAAAGAAACAATTTTTTTTTCAGATCCTCAGACAGTTCTTTGCCATGAGATGCCATAACACACCTGTTCCCCATTCACACCTGACACCTTGTAACACTTAAGAGTCACATGACACCAGGGATGGAAAATGGCTAAATTGGCACAATGTGGACATTTTTCACAGGGGTGTTCTCACTTTTGTTGTCAGCAGTTTAGACATTATTAACTGTGTTTTTGATTATTTTGAGGGGACAGTAAATTTACACTGTTATATGAGCTGTAGACTGACACTTTTTCAAAGTGTCATATTGTCAGTGTTGGTGAGTAGGTGCCCAATCAAATATAGTTCCAGGTGAATGTGAGCGCCAGTCAGTGGCATCAGTCCCTTTATCATCTAGGATGGTTGTTGGCATGGTCCTAAACAGCCACAGTCCTGCTTGTTTTCCAGCCATCCCTGCACGTAGAGTTTCTGATTGGCTGAACACACCTGATCTGTGTAATCAGCAGTTGGAAGGGCAGGGCTCTCAGGGTTCTCAGTTGCTCTGAGATTTTTATATTGGTACAAGTCAGTAGTCAGGATATTATTGTCTATATGATATTGATGTCTGTGCATCCTTTAAAGGATGTGCCTCTCCAGACCATCACTACCACCTGTCATCTGTGAAGAGAAAGGGCCACCAGTGGCATACCTGGCAATTCTGGTTTTCTCTGGTGAATCCCAGTCATGCTGGGCTGTAAGCACTTGATGTGCCATCTTGGAGTAACTCAATTGCATGTGCAACCTGATTAAGCTGTGGGTACTGCCTCATGCTGCCAGTAGCGACAAGTACAGTAGCAAAACACAAAATTTGAGAAGTATCAGTCGTGAAGGATGAGGACACAGCATCCATCTGAGGCCACAATATGGAAAAACATTTCCTTTTTGAGAGTAGGCTTGCTTTCGCCTCTCCATTGACCCTGTTATCACTTTCATTTCCACCAAAGCATCTAAAACTGGTTCATAAAAACCTGTGCTTCCTAAATATAATATGATGATATCACTGAAGTTTAACTGACTTGGTGTTACACTGTGATGATTAAGTGTTCCCTTCATACGTCTTACTGGATGCAACCCCAACTGTATTTTCATTCAAATGACCCTAATTAGCTGAAGGTATAGATTTCAGATATGTATTTTTGTAATGGATGAGCGCACTAGGTCCAATGCATTTGTGCTGCTTCTTATGATTTCTATGGCGTCTACATTTCACTGACATTAGCAGTTTTTGTACTGGACTAGCAAAAATGTTGATGCCACTCTGTATAAATAGACACTTGCTTCAAACCAGTCCTTGAACTGGCTTGGTGGAATAGGGGTAACTAACCTGCAACCTTACAGACAAGAAAAAGTCAACACTTTGTAAGAGCATATAACCTATAATCTGTGATTTATGATACACATTCACAAGTCAACAGTATCTGTTCAGTCTTTTTTCTGTCCTAAAGCAACCGTCACACATCCAGGGCACATCCACATTGCATGATTGGTTAGGAAAATCTGTATTCCACACACTGTACCAGGGGCATCGGGTGTCACTCTGTGTCACGCTGTAGATCTATAAAATGGAAGGCTGTAACTAACGGTGGACGCAGTATGTAGATAGAGCACAGAACTGTAGATAGACACAAATTTGTGTGAGATGCAGTATGGATTTCTCATTATGTACTCTGTGTATGTGTGTGTGTGTGTCTGTGCAGAAAATAGAGATTCTTTCCACCTCCTTACAGGACACTGACAAAATGGCATCACGCTCCAGCAGGATTCTGGTGTGCTCTATTACATGTGTTTCTTTCTCTTCCATTTCTTATATCTCAATCTTTCCCCCTATCTGCTCTTTGTACTGATTCTTTCTCCTTTCTTGTTTCATTTCTGTGCAAATTCATCTCGCTCTTCTCTAACTTTATTTATCTTCCTCTCTGACTCTGAGCTTGTCAGAAAAAGGTCCAGCATTACTCTCTCTTCCCTCCCTAAATATCAACCATCCTAAACTTCATCACCCAGGATGTCAGGAAGGATAGAGGTTGGAAGAGAGGGGGATTGAAGACGAGGGACAGAAGAATTGAAAATCCAAAGAGAGAGGAGGGCAAGATGGAATGTTAACAATGCAAGCGAAAGCTTGCATTAATCGGTAGAGAGCTGACAGCTTTCTATCTGATCTATGCTGAGTGTACAGGAACATGTTTGGAAGTCAGCTCTCATACACTCACATAGCGAGACATATCATTTCCAGAGATCTCGTTTTCTATCATACACTAACTGACAGACATATGCCAGTGCATCACCGCAGGGAGCTGGGCCAAACAGGATGATCATGTTGAATCTCTCTTCCTCCCAGAAATTATGTTTGACATGTTTAGTCTTTAATTTTTTATTTGACATCTTGTCACACAACCAACATTCATCTGTTAAAGATGTTCAACATCTTACAAGGGTTCAATAGTACTTTGTCTTGTTTGATATAGATTAAACGTATCAAGAAAAGGGTTAGCTGACATAAAGGCTTTGTGGTTTGGTACAAGGATCTAAAGGATGTTTCAAAGAAGATTATCTGGGCAATTCTACATAATTATAGTCCTGCTGTGTTGTTTACACTGAATGAAAAATATGCTCACAAAGGAAGTACTATAACATCTTTCTTGACATGTTAGCAAGTTGCTGCAGCTTTAAAGTTGCTACAGCTTTAAAGTAGCCAGTGAACCTTTTTTTTTTTTTATTGAAACATTTTCACCAAAAACACTCTTGGCTATACAGGCGCCACCTTCAGTAAAATAACGTCAGCCTGTTTGGAGTTTGCCAAACTAGATTTGAAGAATTCAGAGCTTGAAGAAAATATTCTCTTTCAGCAAAACTCCAAGTACTGCAGCATTTTTGGGAAACACTAGGCGTTGCTCATTATATCATGTTCTATTAGTGATGCAAAAATGTGCAATTATGAATGACTGTGTGTGGGTAAGCACATTTATATTGAGTGTTTTTATTTAAAGCATACACAGTTACTATTTAACATTATAATCAAAATTGTAAATGAACAACTGAGCACAGAACTACAGCAAACAAATCAAATAAATAAAGACAAAAGTCTTAAGTGCAGGATTGCATTCAGAAATGTTTGTTGTTTCTTAATTTTTCCCCATGCACTTGCATTTAAGTTGCTCAGTGTACTTAGCCTGTACGACTACACTCATGTGATGCACCCTGCTTGCACCATCATTTGCAATCTTCAGCAATTGATCCTCTTGCAGCTTTTCAAAACAAAAGACTGTGATTGCCAATGAAACGTAAATATACATCTTTTTCTTTTTTGTGTGGCCCGGTACCAGGAGGCCCATGGACCAGTACCGGTCCACAGCCTAGTGGTTGGGGAAAACTAATGAAGAACATTTGTCAAGAGACCTAAAGATGACAGTTCAAAGACAGTTCACAGCTCCTCTCAAATCTTATGGAGGAACAATATAAACTGCCTAAATTAAGGTGTGAGAAGCTTGTGAGGATTTACCAAAGAGGACTCAAAGCTGTAATTGCTGCCCATGGGGCTTTTTCAAACACTGAATTATGGGTCTGAATACTTGAACCTATTGTATTGGCAATTAGAAGACAAACCTCAAAACACTCACTCTGTGTTACAAATGCATATTAGAGCTCAAGTAAAATTAAATATGAGGCTCCAGCAGTCAAAGTAAAACAACTCAAAAGTGTATCGTCTAAAGTAAGGGATATTCCCTCTTTGTTTTTGCTGGCAGAGAGACATAATATATGTCCATGAGTTGTCACTGTTCAGTTTGCACTGCATTGAATTTGACTGTAATAGTAAATGTATTCAAAGGTTTATGTCACATACATTTTGAATATCTTAATTAGAATTTCTTATTAATCCATAACAGAAAGCTATACAATATTATCATGCTAAATACACTCCGACTATCTTCCTTTTGTCTTCTGCCTGTCTCTTCTGCTGTAAAAGTTTATTAGAGCTAAATTTGACTCAAAGGACCTGAATCCTATGTTGTCTGTGGAGTTGGAACACATTTGTTGCTAGATGCACAAATGAAGTACTTATGTCTTTTTAACTTTGTTATTCACACAAAGTGATTTAGCAACAGCCTTCACTGTTGCTGCCTGGGTGTTAAACAATGATAAAAAATATGTGCTGCAGGACTGAATCGATTGTAGCGAGCTGTGGAGGGAGATAGCTGTGATGTGGAGATGGTGATTGCACAGAACGCCAGATGCCTTTACCTTTCATTTTCAGCTGTCAAAAATGGTTGGTTCTACTTAATGCCATGGTTTTTTGGTACATAGCTTCATGCAATCATCTTTTCTTATCATTATGTAATTAATGAATGGTCTGGATGGGAGCTTTCCAATGGACATCTTTTTCAAATATAGATAAATGTAAAGGGCATTTAAGGCACTTGTTTCTGATAGAAGTTGAAGTTTGAGCGTTATTTGTCCTAATGGACACTTTGTTCCACAGTGTATGAATGTCCTTTGCTGTTGTTACTGACCGCTCTGATACTTACAAGGTCAATGTCTTAACCCCCAGAGACCCATGGTTGTAAAATTACAACATCACATTTAAGGCTACAAAAAATAAACCTTCCCACTTTTTTCTTCTTTTTAAAACCACATTTACATTACTAATAGGTCCTATTGTTCAGTTCTTCAACACTATTTGATGGTAGAAAGTGTAAATAAGCCTGTTTATCTGGCCATGAAGTCATACAACCTGAGAGCCTGCTTCGGAATACATCATCTTGTTCTTCTGGATAGTATAAATCAGGACTCAAGTAAGTAAAAAGTTTGAAATATTTTTTTCTGTGATAATTGATATGTGTAGATCATGTAGATTTTATGACATCATTGAAAAAACTGATAATGAGAGATTTTGAGCTTGTTATTTCTATGTTGTAATTTTACAACACTGGGTCAAAGGGGTAGCATCTTTATAGCAGCAATGGTGAGACTTAAATAGTGGACCGAGGGTTTTAGTGCTTTAAACAGAGAATAGAGGATAGGAATGACAAGAACTGAAAGTTGGGACATCTCACCTATACCTTCAGTTTACAAACTGTAATAATGCAAATGATTAAATATAAAAAGTTGCCCATGAAATATTCTAGTATGATTAGTTTTCTTCTATGGGATTTTGCCAAAGATATTAGTGGACAACCACATGTAGACAGAAAACAAACAGAACGACAGGGGACTAAGAACTTTTAACAGCATTACAATGCAGGCATCATTTTCAAGTTAAAACCAAAGTGCACATTTGCAGTGTTGAAGAAAATGTCTCAGGACTCAAAGAGCTCTCCTCGGCGGCCAAAATGAGAACGTCTTTGTTTATTGGCCTCCGTTACGAGCAGACTTGACATAAAGTGAACTGCGGGAAAAGGGGAAATTGTAGCTTTTGATGACTGGCTTGGTCTTGGTCAGCAAAATGTTTTGCCTCAGGGAGAATCGGGGTGAGGGAGAGAGAGGGTAAGGGGAGAAATTTCTGCTTAGAATGAAGTTTCTACTGATGCTGATCATTCCTTTAAAAGTTGTGATGTTATTGTTCTTGTGGCCAGGGCAGAGAGTTAATAAGAGCGGGATGAAGTGAGGTTATATTGTGTGAATGTGGATGTGTGGAAGGCTGAGAAACAGAAAAACTAAACAAGGAATAAAGGTAAATAGCCACCAAAACATGCAATGTCACCTTTGTCACCTCTAGCTACACAAAAGAGGGTTGAAAACTAATGACAATTCAAACATATTATATAAGGCTGTCTGCCTCAGGATAAATTGCAGTACCTCCAAAACTACATTCATTTTAACTTTCCCATGAATCTCTGCTGTTTTTGTGTTCAGTACCAGTTAACAATTGTTAGCATGTTAAAATAAAAACGGATCAAATGTTCCGACTTAAACATAACAGTAATTTATCCATACCATCTCATACAACCCATACTGAAATGGTGTCCAGACAACAGAAGGCATCTGGTGCAATAGCACTGTAATAACAGTTGGTGGGTTTCTCCTGAAATATGAAATTGTGCCCCTTTGTCAGCAGGTGTCTCTTAAAGTTGCATGATAATTACATCAAATCTACTGTACTTTAATCCTCATGGAAAAAGTTTAAATAACCACAGTGAGACTTTAATGGCTTGGTTTTTACTGAGGCATGAAAATAACTTGGTTAAGATTAGGTATAAAAAAATAAATGGTTAGGGTTAGTAATGTAATGTTGTCCATTTATATAGGCCGACAGCCTCAATACGAGGTGAACTACAGTGAACATTTGTACTTGTGTTTATTAAAATTGGAAATAATAATCTGGAATGTGAACCCAAAGCTTCTGACCACAATCAGATATTGGAAATATTGCTCTCTGTTAAATCTTTTGTGGAACTTTAATAGTGAGATTTTGCCATTATTATTATGATTATTTATATTTATAATTTATTTATATCATTATTTGAAAACTGCATTTTGTATTTACTCAAGTTATCTTTGTGTGATATTAAGATGATTTGAATCATTTAGGTGTGACACATATGCAAAAAATAAAATGTAATCATGAAGGGGACCACATACTTTTTCATAGCACTGTAAAGAAATTCCTGGATAACTTTAACAGAAATGACCTGAATGTTGCACCAACTATACTTAAAGAAGCAGGGTTACATAAAGTAAAACCAACAGTTCTTTGTTAAACCCGTGGACACTGCTTTAATGTGCTGAGCTGTTGTAAGTGAAATACACACTGCTTAGTTCACAGAAGCTTCTCCCTCTCTGTCTTATACAGCTCAATTACACACTGTTCTTTTAATTACTTGTTAATATTACATGAAGATGCGTAGATTTAGAGCTCACACCTTGTTTTTTCACTGTGTTTCTCTGCGTCTCTCATTGCCGTCTCCTGCGAACGTCTTCTCTCCTATTGAATTTCTTTGGGGCTCTGTTGGAAAAATCATTATGTAATCATTCTATGTAGTAATAGTAAACACAACAAAGGCAGAAAACTTAGAAAGTAGTTTCCTCTTTGGCTGCCAAATTAAGGAATCAATTGCACTCAGACTTTTATCACTTCCCTTTGTCCAGATGATACTTACTTTTGCTTTTCCCTATTTTATTCCCTCAGTGTCTCTGTTATAAAAGCTGTTTTGTTTAGTTTAGCTGCAGATGTAAAGCAACAAATGCATTCTGTCCCGTAAGTTTTTAATTCCTTATTGATGGGAAATCTTTTGTGGGAGATACTCATTTATCTGACACTGAGCTGACAATCCATTTTTTTTCAACAGAACACACAACTCAATATAGAAAACAGTGACTTCTTCTCATGTTTGTCCTTTTTTTGGACTGTTACTAACATTTGCTCTCCAATCCATGTACAGTAATTAAGGCTTGTGGAACAGCTGGCGCTCTGTCCTACCAGCTAGTTAACTGCTTTTACTTGGAGCTGTAAATAGGTTCCAGATTAAACTAGTCTTGAAATCAGCTGCATATTGTGACAGTAATTTAACAAACTCGTGTTGCCACTTAAAATCAAGGACATTGCAATTTTTTTCCTGAAAGTACTTTAGTTGGTGAGTATGTCGATTTACTGGTCGAGTGCAAGGGTGTCTTTCTTTTCAGTTTGTTGCTTTCCTCAGACCCAATCCCCACTTATGTGAGATATACTGCTACATACAGTATTAGCAAGTGCCGAGGGCAAGTCAAAGAGGGCCTATCAAACCATTACTGAAATGCTTGGCAGCAGAACTCGGATGTCCTCAAGGGCATAAATGAAACCACTTTCTTGTAGAAAGTCAACAACCAAACTTTTCCTCCTCAGAGTCATTTCCTTTCCTTTCTCATCCTGCATCCCTTGAACTTCTGCTTTTCAGCCCATACATTTTGGAACAAATTTATGTGGTTCTTGACAGAAGTGCTTTTATTTTGAGCATATTCATTTTATAAGGAAATCAAGAGTCTGAAACGACAAATATCTATTGTGAAGTGAATAACACTGGTTATCTCATTAAAATGAGAGACAATGAGACAAGACAAAATGTAGGGTCAACTTGTGATGTAACACCATCTCAAAAACAGGAGGGCTTATTGGGGTGTTTCCAGTTTACAATAGTAAATACCTTCCAAAAGTAGTCTAAGGAAGGTACCAGTGACATGGTCGTGGGTGCCCAAGGCTCACTGATGCATGTGGGAAGCAAAGTGTAGTCCTTTTGGACGGATGCATTTAAGCTTGCTGCAGACCAGTCAGAGTGCCCATGGTGACCCAGTAAACTACAATATTAAAACCACCTGTTCCAAAAATACTAGATACTGTCAAAACTTTTGCTCGAAGGAAAACCAAAAAAGATGAGTAGAGTCTAGCTGTTGAGCTGATACCATGCAGTGGAAAGGAGCCGCAACACACTTTTAACCTGGATCAGTGTTATTCAAAGCATGGTCAGACAAACCAAGAGTGATCACTCATCAGAAGATCAGTACACAAACCTTTGCTCACTGAGAATTTACTAAATAAAGAACACAACACTTAAATCAGCAAACCTATTGTCAAAAGAAAACTGTAGATCTCCCATCAGCACATGCAACTAATTTCTAAGTTTTTTGGTCTTAAGTCCTGTTCAGAAAAAGTATTCATTTTACTGCACTTAAGGAAACTAGAGTACCAGGATAAAAATGCACTTAATTAAACACACTTCATCCAAATTGATGTTGTAGAAAAGTTCCAGTCTTGGGGCAGCACTACACAAATAAATAAAATCTCCACCCAAACAGACTGGAGGACATAGACTAACAGATCCTACTTCATCAAACTTTTCAGCTGTCACACTAATTTTTTACTAGCATTTATAAAAGCAGACTGTGATACACCAAGCGACTGCTACACACACACCAAAAATAAACCAGTTACCACAAACAAAAGTGACAGATTATTTTCACACTCACGCTCTCTCTTGCGCACACACACACTTGATGTGAGTTCATTATGTCTGTCTATAATTAGCAGTGGGTTGGAGAGGAAGCCGCCTTGCCTCTCTCTGTCATATTATCAGATGACTGACCACCTGACAGTCATTGTGATTTATCAGCCGGATATTACATTTCCATAATCCCACTCTGACAGTGTGTCTCTCTCTCTGTCTCCTTGGTGCTTTCTCTCACCTCTTCATCACTTTTTCTTACCCTCTCACCCACCCTCGTTTTATTTTTTCATTCAGTGTCATCATGAAGGTGAGTGCTCCGTTCTTTCCTCAGCGCACCGCTGGGAGGTCAGAGGTCAGTCTGCAGCTGGTAGGGTTTAACTCTATACCATCCTCTGGTGGTTTCTTCAAATACAGTTCACTGATCCACAAGTTGACGTTAACGCAACATAAACATAATAAAAATCAAATGTACAAAACAACATTGTCTTTATCAATGTAACAAAAACAAGGAGATTTAAGACGCTTTCTTACCTGACTGTCTTTTAAATGAACACTGGTACATTTCAGCGTCTGTTTTGTTTAGTTCCTCTTCTTTGGAGTTGCTGTGAAAGCTGTCAGTAGAACTCTTCTCTAGTCTAGACAACTGGACTAACAGTGCCTGAAAATCAGGGTTCTACTCCCAAGCAGACTCTAGAGTGGGACATTTAATTAAGAGATTGATTTATACTGGATGGCTTTGGTGAGCAACACACTGACGTTGCCACCTCACAGCTAGAAGCTTTAACCCTCCTATTGTCTTCGGGTCATTTTTGACCCGAAACAGTGTTTAACAGCAGAGAAAACCCCTTAAATGTTGTTTTTCCAGCCTGAAATTTTATGACTTTTCCTAAAGTGACCCC